>JBBMKD010000115.1:8358422-8405562 GCA_037834095.1 Argya squamiceps | reverse complement strand
GGACACAGGGAATGGCTTCCCAGTGCCAGAGGGCAGGGCTGGATGGGATCTTGGGAAGGAATTGTTCCCTGGGAGGGAGGGGAGGCCCTGGCACAGGGTGCTCAGAGAAGCTGTGGCTGCCCCTGGATCCCTGGCAGTGTCCAAGGCCAGGCTGGAGCACCCTGGAATAGTGGAAGGTATCCCTGCCCATGGCAGGGGATGGAATGATGAATTTTATGGCTCCTCCCAACCCAAACCATTCTGGGATTGTGCGTAATTTCTCTGGAGAAAGGGAGAAAACCATGAGCTTCCAGCACAGCCCAAATTTGGTTGTGATCTGGATTCCTCTCCAGTCTGAGTTCTCAGTGTCAAAGGGGAAGATCTGGTAGGCAAAGACCTGACCTAGATTTTACATTCATAACTGCCTGGCTGGATATGACATAAGAACATTCAGAGTGGCTACAAGGCATCAAGATATTCCTGAGTCTGGCAATACTTGACTGTTACACAGATGCTGTGAGCAGACTATGCCCAATCTCCATCACTGTCTCTAATCATTAAAACCAGACCCAAGAAAATGGAATCAGATACAAGAACTCATCTCAGCTATAAGACTCCCCACAGTACTGCTATGTGTCTACAGCTCCAGAATAAAATTGTCTTCCACTGGTGCAAGACAATTGCTGATACAAAATTAAAACTTGTCAATGAACCTATGAAGCTTTCTCACAGCCTGTGTGGAGACTAAGAGCTTAAGTTATGCAAGGACATCACACAGCTAGACTTTTCCACGGGGTGCATCTGATGAAATGCACCAAGTGATGATCTAAACAGAAGTCAGCACTCTCCAGTGCCCCGTGGGAGGGGCAAGGGAGACAGGACAAGCTGTGCATAATGGACATTAGTCACACTATGTGGGGAACTTGGCACTGATCAGGCACTGTGGTAACAGTGACCAACTAATCTCCACGCAGCAGGTCTCAAAGTCTTCACAGACTTGGGTTCCAGACTTGGCTTTCACTGTTTATAGGGACACACACAAAACACAGACCAGACTGTCACTTATGTTATAAATCAGGTACTAAAGAAGATACAGGACATAAGTATATATTATATGTAAAAAGTTGATCAGCTTTTTAAAAACCTTATCCATACAGAAGTCACAATACAGTAAAAATGTAGAAAATGCCATTATTGGGAATAAAGGATTGGATGTAATAAAACGCACATGACTATATGAGAACAAAATCCATAACATTCCAGTCTCCAAAGTGTAATTGAGCACTGCTACTAAAACTTTGTCAGGGCTCAACACAACAGAATTTATAGATACTCAAAACCAGAACGAGTTCACAAGTTCATCTGTTAGGATCCACAAATTTTTTGCATGTGTCTGGTGTCTGTCCAGGCTGCCTCCAGCCATGCTGTGGGACTGAAGGCTGCTCTGCCAGGGTTCTGGTTTTCAGAAAGAACATCTGCTGTAATATCAGACCAGAGAACCCTCTGTCCTTACAGCTGATGCAGCCATAAGCCAACATGGAATTCGCAGCTGAAGCTAGAAGTTCTAAAACAACCCACAAATGTTTGAGGAGGAGAGGGGGAATGGAAAAATGAGCTGTTTATTTCAGGGGATTGAAAAAAAAAAAGCTTTTCCTCAAGTTAGATATTTGACAACATTTCAGCTGAAAACATGACGGGAGATGTATTTTCCTGCTGATTCAAAAACATCAGTTGAAAACTGGAGACACTTTAATAAACTGGTTCCCACCCACTTCTCTCAAGAAAAAGAGAACTCAAGGAACTGTAAAAGCAAATGTGATTCTGCCATGATAACTTGGTTTTGTAATATTCAGTATTTAGAAAGCCAGCATAAGAATGGGACTAAAGAGGGAAAAATGCATGATGATTCCTGAATGACATGCTGAATTTTTTTGGAAGTGCCATCTGTCGCTTGTTTGGAGTTGACAAATAATTTTGAAAACATTCTCTGATGTATTACAAAGTATCTGTATCATTGTTCAGTATAGAACAGCACTTAAAAATGTTCCTCAAGAAATACATACAAATTTAAATGCTATTTTTACAGTGATGTCCCACTCTGGCAGCTGTTTCATACCTTTCCTACATTTACTGTACAAAGAAGAAGAGAGACCTCAGAGATAAGCTGTGAGGATATCTTTTATATTCATTAAGAACAGATATTTAATATTTATAAAAGTATATGGAGAGATAAATATTTAACAAAAAACTTCAAACAGGCATGTAATTTAAAAGACAGATTTTAGTTTATCAGGAAAAAAAGGCTGTATGACAGTAATATTTCCATAAAGAAGGGAAACAGCATAGTAGAGAAATACATTAAAAAAATACAAGCAATCTTAGAATTTATCTGAAAAATTGAATCTGTAATATGCACTTTTCATATTAAAAAATTCCAAAATTTAGGGTTTTGACAAAATGTAAATGACACTGTTACAAAACCTGTAATCATTAATACAGTTTCTGAAAATAACCATTTGATTGAAACACATATTATCCTGATTTTGAGATTACCTTTCTTTTCTTTATGCCTTGAGAGTGAACAAGGTTGTAAAAAAGCATCTGCCTGGAAGGAATCAGCAGAGGGACAGAACAGATGTAGTGACATCTAGCAACACCTCTCTGAAATGCAGCCCAGCAGGCTGTATGATTTAAATCAACTATTTCAACTGACTGGCCACACCAGTCTCCTTGTCCTGAACGATTTTGAAGCTCAACCAGTTTCTGGGTACTCACCGAAAGGCTGGTGGTGTTTGGAACATACTGATCCTGCTCTCCCAGCAGAACATTGATCACAGGGTGCCTCCCATTTTTTATGATTATTTCACACCGCTTGTCTTGCACAGTTGGTCTGCAAGAAAAGGACAGGTATTAATCTCAGTGTTCTTTGTAACTGATTATGGAAAACTACTGTAACTGAAGCCTGCAGGACAGGCATCTATGATGTAAGTTTTAGTGAAAAAAATACAAATTATAAAAATTAATTACTGTCATCATGTATTTCTAAAGAAAATACTTTCTGAAGAATACTTTGTCTGAGAAAAATATGTGGAATAAAGCCAGAGAATTTTAAGACTGGAAATTAACTAACAAATTGGGTGAACTTCAAAGGGAAGTGAGATTTTTCTTGGGTTGAAGAATGATAACTCAATTTAAAAGGAAAATGGAAATCAAATAAATGGCATCCTACAAACACAAAGCATTGAAGAATGAGGTACAAACTGATAATGGTGGGGGGGTTTAGCACAAAGATAATTCCAACAGCTGTACAGCTGAGATGAAACCAATGTATGTACAGTGTTAGGCCTTGAACCACCTCTTCAACAGCATTTCTTAAACTTAAATTCAATTAAAGTCTGCAGAGTGGACACTCAAACACCAGATGGTGATCTCTGGACTGCCCATGCCATCACCTTTACAGCTCCACTTCACTACCTGAGAGCCCTGATGAATTGTCTGTGCAGAGGAAGGGCCTCCCAGGACATTGCAAGAGGAGCTCACCACTCTCGAACACCTCTGCCCCTGACCTGACTCATTTACCTGCCTCAGGCAGTGCCATAGGAAACAATCCTCACAAACCAAAAAACATTCCTCCAAAATAATACTAAAATCCCATTTTTCCTTCAGCAGCCCTCCAAAATTAATTATTGACACCTTCCCTGCAGCTGAGATTTCACTGAGAAGTCTCCTTCCTGCTGGTTTATAAGCTCTAAGCCACTCTAAAATTCAGTGAATTATTTACATTCTGCACAGTGAATTAATCTGATTCCAGTTTGTTTTCTCATCTGAAATAAGTGAGCAATTATTTTCAAAGAGATTTTGATAAAGAGACACACAAGATCCCAAGAGCCCAGAAGTGATCTATATTATCTTTAATGATGTATCAAAGCAGAAGTATTTGCAAGTGGATTTCTCTTCATCCCCCTATCTGTGTGTGGGTCTTGGGCACAGGCAGCAGCTCTCCCATGTGACCCCAGCTGAGGCATCACCAGTGTTCTGCAAGCTGGAACTAATATTTATCTATTAATTACCTTGGATACACCCTTGAAACATACCTCAGATACCCTAGATTCTTATGTATCAGAAAGATATCATAAGCTCAGACCTTGCTGAGAATAAAAACCAGGAAGTAAAAAAAAAAAAAAAAAAAAAAAGACAGACAAAAAGTCTATGCAAAATACAACGTTTATTTACATGTAAGTAAGATATCATCTACTAGACTCAGGTCAAACAACAAATATTAAGATGTCAGATTTGAACTGCAATGTTTACACATTTGCATTAAGTCCAGAAACATTGCTCTGCAAAATCAGATTAAGTTGAAACTACTGTAAACAACTCTAATAGTGTTTTTTATCATGGCACACATATTAAAACATGATTTATTTTAAATATGCTCTTATAATTCTGTATAAAATCCTACGTAAAAATTAAAAATTTATTACCTGCAGTAGTCTCCTTGTTTGGCCACCTGGGCCAATGAGAACAGGCAGTCGACAGTTGCTAGGTGACAAATGGCTTTAGACACGGGGTGATAATGTTCACTGAAATGGCTGCATCAAAACAGGGAAAAGTTACACAAAAACAGGGAAAGAAATAATTCCGTACAAATACAAAAGGATTGTCAAAATGAACCCCGTGCAACCTCCTCAAAGGGCTCCTGAGCTCTTTAAATCAGTCTGAATCCAAATCTCCCAGCAGTGTATGAGATATCACCTGAGGACCTTAGTCAAGGTGGACTTCACCTCCCATTCTAATAGTGAATTATTTTTTAGCACAGGAAATCAGGCAAAATGAAATTCATTAGATAGCTCATAAATGGTCAGAAGTTGATCCCTGCTGCCTACATGAGGTGTACAAAAATGCCACAATTTATCAGACTTTATATAGAATACCAGCAGCTGAATCCCAACTGTTGATTTCACCCTCAACCAAAAGTTACAATCAAAAAAGAACCAAATTAAGAGTGTCTGAACACAGGAGATGTCTAAAATGTCAATGAATTATGGTATCTTCAACAGAAAGTTCAAAAAATTAATTTTCAATCTATGGTGCTGTTTCCCCAGTACAATAATGATGTTATCAGGAGAACAGAGTTTTCAGTGAAGTTCATTCTCTTAGTCCTCTAGTCTCAAAGCTACCATACGGAATATAAAACCAGCAGGGGAGCAAAATTTAATAAACAAAGACATAAATGAATGGAGGGGTGGAAAAGAGGAGCACTTTCCTACACACAGGTCTTTCCTTTGTGTCTGCTGCTCTCCTGCAACACTACTGAGAACAGACAAGTGAACATGGAGAGAACTGTTTTACAGTACTGCAAAGGAACACAATTGGAGAAGTATGAATTGGAATGTTTTTCCAGTTTCTACTCAATTTTCAGAATTTCTGGGTTCCTAATGGGAAGCAATTCCAGTGAGACAACTTGAGCAGGGACTTGTTAAGTTCTTGCAAACTACCACTGCGTGACAAGAGGAACAATTTCAGTAGTTCTGCAGTTCATGCAAGTAAAAAGTAACAAATAATCAGGCAACTGAAAAATTAAAGGCATTCGGAAGTTCAGAAGGCATTTTTTAAACTTCCATTTTAAAGATCCTCTGGCTAAACAGGCAAATAACCCCACTGAAAACTCTGATCTCAGACAAACACACATGCCAGATGTGAGGGACAATAAGACCCCCACTACTTTCTAACAAACGCTCGCAAGCCAGGGTAGCATACAAAATATAAAAAATAATAAAACTACTACATAATATTAATAAGTAATATAATAAAACCAATTAAATCAACTAGATTCAGTCTCACTCAGAGTCAGTTGTACTTTCAGATTGTTAATGCTGTGATATTATTTTTCAAACTTTGGGAAACACTTTGTATACTTAATAGTGTATTTTCATCAGAATTTTAAAGCTCAGAGACATCACTGCTGGTCTCAGGACCCGGGCTCAGAGATCTTGCCCTCAAATGCTTTAAAACAAAGAACAGCATTTTAACTGACTACTGGTGAAGTTGGTGTGGACAACCTAATTATTAACAACGTCTTTATTTATAAAACAAGCATTTTTCTGTTTCTGTTCTTATATGAGAGCAGAGCACAGAGGTGTAGGCTGGCTCTGTCTGGTGCACTCACTCCAAGAAGCAGAGCCACTCAGCACTGCAGTCAAGGACGAGCTGCTCCCGGAGCTGCTGCAGGACTCGGTAATTTTCGATAATGAACGGCGAGTGGAAGCGGCTGACGGCTTTCGTGCTGCAGCGGGGAGAGAGAGGGCTCATTGGAAATCAAGGTTACCAAGCAATCAGCTGCACCATCCACATGCAAAATTGGACTCATTTTCTTAATCTCCGTGAGCCTCGACAATGGGTCTTTTCAAAAAAAGTCCTTCCATTGTGATACCAAACCCCACTGATTCCACTGACCTCTATTGTGGATGAAGTGGTGGCTCACGGCACCACTGCCCACTCAGAAGGCTCTGAAATGCTGTGCACAGCGTGGCATTATCGCCCAAGTTTACATATTTCACAAAACTGCTCAGCAATAGCTGGCCGAGTGCATGACTGGTTGATACACAATGAACTAGACAAAAACAAATTTATTGTGAAGAGGAAAACTTCATGATAAGCCTGAAATAAATGTAGTTAATACAGACTGTCTTGGTAATTTTCACTTGAGATACTTGCTATTTATTTACATATTGTCATTAAGAACTCAATTTGGCATATCCAGACATTCTTTTACAGAATCCAGATTAGCTGTAATTTGTTCACCATGTTAATTCTGTCTGATCTGTGCACTTCTGAGTATTAAAAGAAGTTTAATTAAAAGAGAATTGAGTGTTAATTCTTGCATAAGTGAATAAAGCATAACAACAGAGTTCAACTTGCTGGCAGATGACTGTGCTCACACATTACACACTGGGGCTTGTAGAGAATTCAGTATTTACATGGACATTGTAACTTTCAAACAATTCAAATCATAAACCAAATGACTGAAAATAAAAAAAGCCAACTACATAAATCAGCCCATCTCTGTTTCACCTGCTGGAAAATTATCCAAAATCAAGCTTACATTATACCAAGTACCAAAGCAAGAAGAAACGGTCTGGATGAGTAAATAAAATGATATTTCAAATGCACTGAATTTACTGAGATGTATAAGCAGATGCTTACACAGCTACTTTCTAAATAAAACAATAACTGTCAAAACTGTATGAAGGATTTGCACGTGCAAGCTACAAGCACAAATGAATTAAGGTCATAGATCTGACACCTGTACATGCACCTTGAAGGATTGGGTGAGTAATTCTGTGTGCTCTGAGGATGTATTATGCAAAAACAAATACTGTAACCAACCAATTTTTCCAGTTTTGTTTGGGTTTTTTTTCTTTTAAGCAATAGATTTACAATTTGGTTGGGTTTTCAGCTAAAAACCAAAAAAAACCTTAACACATGGGACAACGAAAATGTGTATGTAATGAATTGTAATATCAAAATATCTTTTGTTTTTTCTTCTATATTAAAACAGAACAAACTTCAAAGGCATTTTACATACCTACTAACCATAACCCAGTCAGATGGCACAGATGATTTATGGGAATTCTTGACTTCTATCAAAAACTGAAAAAAAAGAAATGTAATGTTACACATCATGGCAAGTCAGGAAGACTAGAGAATCAGAACCACCATTTATCCAGAAACTGCAAGCATCAGAGGAAAACCATATTCAGCCTGAAGCAGACCAGAAGGCAATGTTCTTTCCTCCCCCCAAAAAGCTGGGGTTATGACATACATAACCCTTCTGCACCTACAGAACTTTGCTTCAGGTTTGACTGAGCTCAGGGTCAGACAAGGAGGCACAGGGAAAACCAGCAGCAGTGTCAAGATGCTCAGTGCAGTGAAATTTACGTGATGTGTTTATTTTATATGATTCATGTCAGTTATCTTTGCAACAATAGCCTAAGGTCCTGGATGTCAGAGAGTTGAGGCATTCTCACGTCACAGAATTCAGCTGGAAAACAAATTTCCTGCAGAGATTAGGTTAACACAGAACCTGACCACATTTATGGAAAGCCACAAGACCCATGTCTGGCAAAACTTCTCCATTGTGGCTAATAAGATTTAGATAGAAACTTCCAGAGGAGCCAGGAATCATCCTCAAGAACAAACAAGGATAACAATCCTAACACAAGAATAGAGCAGGGACAGAGTGCACTAATTCTTACTTCACCCAAAACAATTCCAAGATATTTCTCTGTTGTGAAGGAATATTTGAATTTTACATCTATCAGGGCGCTACAAGAACACAGGAAGAATATACCATACAGATCTAAGGATGAAAGAGCTCAAATCAAATAAATTCCTGTTCTTGTCCTGTGTTCTATTCCTCTCATACAATTGAGTTTCCATTATTTCCATGCCTCTGGCATTTTTCTTTTCCTCACTGACCATATTCTCTGACCTGTCTCTGCTACCTCTTTTGGTGTCTGTTAAACACTCACACCAGATGTCATGAAATAAGAGCTATCCTCAGCCTCTGCAGCTCCTTTCATTGAGGCACCCAGACACATCTCTGTCTGCAGAGGTTTCTGAGCTGTGTCTTGCTACAAAGGCCTCCTCTCTGAAATGTGTGCAGTGACCGCTGCCTCTGAAACCACTTTTCAGTATTTCTTCGGATGCACTCTTCTCTTTGATCAGTTCCTCTTTTCCTTTACTTCACACAGATAGCAGCTATTAACCCTGCTTCCCTGAGAGAAACCTTTCAGATCCTGCTCTTCCCTGTCTCAGACAACACTCAAACACAGTTTTCCACTTTTCCCTTGGATTTCAGCCCTGGTGCTGACAGCCCACCCAACTCCTGAGCTGTGTGTTTCCTGTTCTCAGCTTCACCTTCAACAGGAACATCACTTCAGGTCTTTATCAAAGGCTGCTGTCTAATTCATCCCTTCCCTCATTTTCACCAGTGTCTATTTGCTCCCTCCTGTGTCTCTAGGATCTTTCTCAGCTTCCTAAATGCCCCACGGGCCAATTCCAGCCCCTTCTCTCCCTGTCTTCACACCCTCCTCTCTTCTATTCACAACTCTCATCCTGTTCCCTAACAACTTTCTTTCCCCAGTTCTCTGCAGTTTTTTACCAGCTTCCTACTCTCAGTTCCAGAGGACAAGCCTAAGCAGTGCTACCTCACTGTCCTTTCAGTTTTCCCACAAACGTGGCAGGGTCTGTTGTCTCTGTTTTTCACCACTGAACCTCTCAGCTCGCTGGATCACATCCTGCCCACGCTTGTATAACATCCACGAACAAAAGTTCCAGTCCTGAACACCACTTCTGAGAATTGGAAGTAAAACAACATTTATCATTCTTTAACGCTGTTCCCTCTTCTCTCCCATCTTTCAAATTACAGTCTGACTCAGAAATCCTTTCACCATTCTTCATATTAACCAAATGCTGTGCTTCCTGGTTCTCTGAGAGTATTCCAGTACTTAACGGCCATACAATTAACCTTGGAAGTATGTGGTTTTACGCAGACAGAAAAGCAAAGTATGACGGAACCAAATTCAATTGCACTGATGTGTATTTCTATTATTTAAGTCACTAAAGTGATTGACTTAATAAATAAAGGAGTCACACAGTAAGAAAGCTGCTCTTCAAAGTTGTACAAAAGATTATAGTCAAATGCCCTCATGAAGCACCACACTCAGTGAATAGAGCTCCAGCTAGGTCCCGCTTTTAAGTTATTTTCTAAGCAAGGATGGGTACAGTCATACATAATAAACCCCACAGTACCTCTTGACCCGAAACTGTAACATACTCTGCAGAAGCGTTCTTAATCTGTTTACGAATATCTGGCAGATGCAATTGGATTTTAGAAAGCACATCCTGGATCTCCTCCTTTTTCTTCCGGATGACAGGGAAGTCTGTGAGGTCCTTGAACAACTGTGTTTTATCTCCAGTCCTATACATAAGAAATATAAGATAAAATAATGTTAAAAAGAGAGAATATACCTCACTTCTACCAGCTGCATTCTTATTTTGTTATGTCTGTTTGTTTGAACATTAGCTTAATTCCCTTCTGAATACAGATTTTCAGGTGCTTGGTCATAGTACAGCCCATTTACTGAAAGCTGCTGTACTCATGACAGGAACAGAAAGGCACTTTGTACACACAGCACTGCAACTCCTGACAACACCTTTACTGCAGTTAAATGTGAAACTTCGGGTAATTTCTGCAGAAATTACAAAATACAGATTTTCAACACATTTAGAATTTGTCCAAATTTGGGCACATTTTTGTAAGGATTGCATTGAAAAATCCCCCCTTCAAGGCTCTCATCATCAAACTGATCTCTCTCAGTTCATCAAAGCAGAATGCCATCAGTACTTTCCCAGAGCAGCTTCCTTCTTTAGTCCAGAAAAGATTACCCAGAATACTTTTAAGTACATACAGAACAATGCCCTTTTTTAATTTCAGTACCAAAAAAATGACAGAATTGTTTTGGCAGCACTAGCTTAGCGCAGGACTGAAACCTGAAAGAAGCAAAGCCATTCAAGTGGTTAAAACTGAGAAGCTGAACTAGCAATTAAAAATACAGCTGTCAAAAAAAAAAAAACAACAAAAATTTAACTTACCCTAATAAGTATCAGGCAAACAATAAAAAGCAATGTGATGAGCTCTAAGTTAATTGCAATATAACTTTGCATTTTAGAGCCAATACAGAACTCTGCAAGTTAATTATACAATTACCTTGAAAACTAATATGTGGAGAGCAAGTAATTAGCCAACTGAAAGTACTATAACATGGAAGTAATAAAAAAATCTAATATTCTACTTACTCCACTACCCCTTTGCCTGCAAGTGGAGCTACAGCTGGAGCCAGTGGCAAGGCAGGTAAAACAGAGCTGTGCTTTGGCTGTGCACTCCATTGTCGTTGGGATTACATAAGTGACAGTGAAGATGCCATTTTAAAGCACAATACTAATTTTTAGAAACCATTTTGTGCTAATTAGACTAGTTTCCATGGGAATACATGGCAAAAAAAAGATCACTAGTAGCCAGCAGCTGATTGTGAAGACTGTCACTGCTACATGATGCCTACAAAAAATTTTAGCACTGACAGTTTCAAAAACACAAATCCCAAAATCTCAAACTCCCTGTAAAAAAAAACAACCTGGAGCAAAGGGACACTTTTGAGAACAGTTACAGGATTTAACCCACACCTCATAACAAGATAACATGGGATGCTGCCTGTGCACAAGTGTGTGTGTGGATGGATGGATGTGAGTAGAAGCCATGATTTTCATGAAAGAAACATTTTTGAGTAAAAATAATACTATCACATACATTTGAGATACATAAAGGCCAGAAAGTAAGCTGGCTTAATCATTCTGAATAAATATAAATACAGTACACCCATTCTACAGGTAATTTGTATCTTGTATGCTATTCTAACCACCACTAGTTCAGTGACAGAAGAAAACACCTCATGTTTTGAACCTACCTACAGTAAATCTGGTATAATTTAGATACAGTTTGTTTTGGCACAAACTGTCACAACTATAATTGGGCACCAGGCATCAGCAGAAATCTCATAATCCCACCTTGCCAATGGGCAGAGGAAATCCTTCTACCCTTCTCAGCTTCTAAATTTATACAGCTTGGGTCCATCTCTAAATCAGAAGCAAATAAAATAAAGTTCTAGGCTTCGATTCTTAGATTTATTTTTCAGTCTCAGTTTGGAAAAGATAAAAAATGTTTGATAAATAAAGTGAATGTTTATTTTTCGTCTGTTCTGAGTATAAAATTTAAGGCTATGCTGCCCCCATATAACAACACACTAAACTTTTTGCCACAATCTCAGCAAAGAATCCAGGGGTAACAGTTGAGGGAACAGTTCTTCAGAACAAACAGTACACAACAAATTATTTAAAGATATTCTTCAATAAAATGCGTATTAATTCCCATTTCAGATCTCCTTCCTCTGTCTTTTTTCCTTCGTGGACCAACAACGGACATAACTAAGACAAAAAAGGGCAGACAGCTTTGATGAATTCTCATATAAGTAGTGGAAGGCATATTGCTGACAGCAGAGCTGTCCCTCTGCTGAAGGCCTAGTCTCTCTTTGAAAGATTCTCTTAAAAAATAAATTTAAAAGCTGTTAAACAAATTAACATAATGCAAAAATGTATTTTCCCGTAAACTCATCACCCAAAACCGGCTAGAAACTTTCAAAAATCATTCAGCCTGAGGCAGACACCCACTAGGCAAAATACTCATTCACCTAGTTTAAAGAAAGAATGTAAGGCATAGGTAACAACCACCTCTGCTTTCATACATAAATATGAAATAAAAAAATATAAAACGGAGGTGTATTAAACCAAGATGCATAATTTGCATAACTGAACACATTTACTCAGAGAGCCTATGAGGCACAGAAGAATCATGTATTTTCTCCACTTACTTGGCTGCTTCTTCATTAAGGATCTTTAAATACTGTTTTACTGGGGAGAGGAGGTCTGGAATTTCCAACAGCGCATTTTTTAATAGAGAACATTTCACATGGGAATGTATTACTGGGACAAAAGCTTGAATTTCCAAGTCCAGACGAGACAGGGTGCTGACTATCAAGAAGAACTCCTGGGTAGAGCACTGAGAAGGGAAGGAATATCTGAATCATTACAATGCATTAAATTTTCACTAACAGGTTCTTTTGCTTTTCCAAAATGTGACAGAATGCAAATAAAATGTATGGACAGTAAGAGAGTTGCACCATCTTGCCTCATTAATTAGGTGGGTTAATTAATCACACCGTCTCAACCCTCAACCCGAAGTCCTCAGGAATTTGTCAAGAGCTGGTCTTCAGTGTTCCTGTTGCTGGGGACAGATGTGCATGTAAAAGCAGAAAAAGGGGCAATAACGTGTAAACGGCACAAAAAGCGGGTTGGGTGACTTCAGGAGCACCACACCTTATCCACATGGTCCTGTGCACCCCAGTCTTGCCCTGGCAGGACAGGGTTTGAAAGGCAAGGTCAGGCACAGATAGGGAGAGACAGGAAAGGGAAGAAAAAATGCAGAGAAAGGGAAACCCAGCAGCCTGTTTAAAGTGCTTGTAGCTCTTGACAGCTTGGGCTCTGCCTGGCTGCTCCCAGCCCTGTGTGAGGAGGGTCAGAGGACCCTCTGACCAGCCCACCCTTTACCCTCCATCCTCTCCTCACCACAAGGGAAGATTCTCCCACCTCGTTCAGGCACTTATCCAGGGTATTCTCTGTCTCCACATTCTCTAGGAGGGAACATGCCACACTGGGACCAAGCACACACAGCACTGCCAGAGCCTCATTCATGACGTGCACAGAGCAGGAGCCCTCCTAAAGCAGCTTCTCACCAAAAGCACCAGCTTTAAAAGAGAATCTCCTCTCCCTTTCTGAACCATCAATGTTACCTGTAGTTCAAGCACTTTACTGTTGGGCTCTGGATGCTCCCTGGTGCTAGCACAGTTTGTTAGCTCCCCTTCAGGAAGGGCTTTTCAAGCAGTTACCACTCCTCCTGGAGCAACTCCCTTCTGCACACTCCCAATCACCCCAGCTGCCTCAGGGACAGACCAAGGAGGCAGGGCTGGCTCTGAAATGCTCTGTGCAGCATTGGGTTTGCATTTGTGCTGCACCTCAGCTGCACAGCACATGGAAACCCAGTCCTGTGGACACTCAGTGCTCTCAAACCTTGCTGAATTCAGTTGCAGTCCCATGACATTGCAGTTAAAGCAAGTTTGAAAAAGGCTATCCATAATTAATTACGCTGGTATCTCTTCATATTTTACTGATCTGTAGAAACATTCCTCCTTTAGCCTTCTGAAGTTCTCCTATCAGTCAACTGACAATGCTGGAAGTAAAGCAGTTTATTTTCCTCACCTGAGGTCGCAAGGAAGGCAGTAGGATATATAATATTCTTTGTCTGCCCATCCTTCTGTTCCGACTTTTTTTTTTTTCTCTTCTACCACAGCAATCTAGAACTGAATTTCTGGACAGGACTGTATGCTGACCAGTACAACACTGCTCACAGAAGAGGTAGGCTACAGTGAATCACTATTTCATAGAACACATCTAGATTTTTATTTTGTCATCCTTTGTCTTTCAATTTTTCCCCCAAAGTAAATTTTTCTTTCTCTTCCTTCTTACACTCAAATGCAAGAACTAAGGCAATTCTCTCACTTATTCCACTGCACTAATTCCCAAGGAATGTCTGTACACAAACACAGAAACAAGTATTAGACAAAATGCAATTTAACCATGGTTAGGAATTCAGGAGGGCCACAGACACTGCACCCTGAATGTTTCTGGAAAACCTAAGCTCACCTATTTTACAGAACCACAGAGTTCTGTGGGACAGAGGAGACCCATTAGGAGGTTTCCCTGCAAATGCTCCAGTTTTTCTGTGCTAATTTTTTTTGTCTGCTCTTAAGCCCATATATTCCAAGATACTCTGTGCTTACCACTAATCCATAATGCAACAACTATCATCATGTAAAAGTGTTATGAGACAGCATGATTTTCCTTTCCATTAAATTCATCCAAATATCTCTAGATTACTCTTTTGTACTACACTAACTGAACCGTTTCTTTGCTGTTAACACCCTTCAAATATCTCTAAGCCTTCTGTTCTCCTTTAATCATCAATTTAACAAAAAAAAGGTCTTTCAGTCTTGCTTCATAAATGATCCATTATTCTGCCTCATGAAAACTTTGGAGTTCCTCTGCACTTGCTGTGATTTATCATCATCATATTTCTGATCATCTGGGACTTACTGCTTCTATCTTGCAAAAGTTCTGACAACAAAATTAAACAAAATAATAAAGGAGTAAATATGTCATCGGTGTTTGAAGTCAAAGCACAGAGGAAAGGCCTGAAACTGTAAACAAATGATGAATCCCAGCTTGGATAGTCAAAGTCAAACAAAACATTTTCTGACTGATTTCATCACCCTCATCATCCACATCCATGAAGATGAGGGATAAAATCCTGCCAGACTTCTCCAGAGCATGCACAGGAGGCCCCTGGAGGCAGCAGGGTGATTCACAGAGGAACAGTGACCAGGACAGGAGAATGAGCAAACATGCACACTCAGAAAGACATCAGTTCCACAGGGGTGTTTATCGGGGTGGGGGGAGTTAATTGTTCTTTTTAAAGAAGGAAATCAAGAGGGCCCTGATCAGTGCATGATCTGTAGGAGTGTGGGAAAGGGAGATGCTCGTGGGTATGGGTGAGAACACCTGCCTGAAGTGTTTGCCAGCAAGGGTGGTGAGGCTGGTGAATTTCAAGGCACCTAAAACAAAGCTTGAAGTTATCTTCTCAGAAGATGGTTAATAAACATGTATAAGTTCCTCACAGCAACCCTGATGGCCTAGAGGACACTGTAAGAGCCACCTAATGAGTTAAAACCCATTTGATTCTGTGACTACAGGCCTTTGAAGAAAGGGAAATACACCGTGTTTTACTGCAAACAACCTTATTAAACAGTGTCCCCAAGAATAGGGGTGAACATAGCTCTTTTGTGCTTATTCAGAGTGTTCCTGTTTCCCCTCATTCCATTTTAGTAAGACTGCAGGACTTTGCATCTAAAATTTAATGTCTCCACTGCAGAAATAATTTACTAAGCAAAAAGGTAACTTGGAACAGATATATTCAAATAACTCTGAAATAATCTGTGCTCCTGTATAGTGGGATGGATTCCATCCAAACCCTCGGTAACCTCACAAAATATACATACTGTGTTATAAATCAGAAGCTTTTAAAATACAGTAAGAAATACAGTAAGAATTGTTTACTGTAGCAGGATTAACAGTCTTGCATTCACAGAAGGTTCTCACAAGTTTATCCAATGCTATTTTTGAGATGACACCAGTGATAGCCATAACTTCTCTGGCACTGGAGAAATAACATCAGAGTTGACAGTGATGCCAAACAATAGTTTCAACCAGCAGTTTATCAAACTGTCCTGAAAATGGATGCAGGAAAGATCAGAGAGATCTAACACCCTCTCAGCAATACTGACAGCAATTCAGCTCTGTTTGCATTACTGAAATTGTTTCCAACAGAGATCCAAAGCTAAGAGCCACTAAGCACTTGCTCCAAGTTAAAAGTATTTCAAATTAAAAAAAAAATATGGGTGTCTAAATGCAGTATACATTTATCACTCCTTTCAAATGTAATACCCACCTTTTATCTCTTTAGCATAGAGAGCAGACTTTGATTTGGGAAAAATAAGGTATTTAATTTTTAGATTATTAAGTGCCCTTGTTATGACTTTATATTAATCAGCTTAACGGGGAACAGTTTGCCCAAATCAGCATTTAGCATTGCAAACCTAAAAATATCTGTGATGCAGACTTTTTAAAAGATTAAAAGTGTAGTATAAGCAAGATGTGCATGATATTACCATAGTAGGAAAAAAAAGTAAAAATATACAAGGTATATGTTAGCTAGCAAGGTATATGTTAGTTAGATAGTCAAAGGACTATCATTTGGGGAAAATGTATTTAAAACATTCTATACAAACAGTAACTAATTTCTTGGGCATATGTAACAGGTATTCATTTCACACAAGAAAAAAACAACCCAAAAAACAAAACCATAACATTTCTTTTCTTTGAATCTTCTGAAAATCACACCCTCTTCAATGAAATATCAAATGTACCTTCCAGGTAAGGGCACATTTTCAGCATCAGTGAATGATTTTAACACTTGGCACCCAGCTGAGCTGCACCCTTGTCCTCTTAGGAGTCTGACTGTGTCCCAGAAACAGTGAAATATTCACTGAAAACAGCAAGGCAAGTCCCTCAGGGAGGCTGTGGGCAGACAGGATGCAAACACCCCCTCTGCAGCACCTGCCTGCTCTATTCTGCTCAGGTGAGCAGCCTGATATTGGCAGAAAACCTTCAGAGCCTGCTCCAGAACTGAACAGGCTTTCCCAACTGCAGCAGCTTGTAAGGAACTGCAAATGAGAGACAGCCTGGGGGTCAAGCCAGAGGCAGAGCAAACTGAAATGATGTTTTACTACACGTGGTGGTAAGGTTTGATTATTGCTCTCCCTCCTTAAGTAAACAGCTCCCCTTTAATCTGTTTTCTACACTTAATGGCCAATTGTTATGATAATTCCTTTGGTGACTGTGCTTTAGTCAAAAAATAATATTTATTGAGCAAAGGATACAAATAAGATAAACACTTATGGGTTGAGCCTGTATAAATATTTATCTTCTGAAACACACTGAAAACACAGGCATGAAAACAGCAAGAAACATCAGGTTGGCCCTGCAGGACACATTTCTAGAAGTACAAATGGCATGTTTACTCTGTACCGGTTTTAAAACCTGCTCAAACATCAGTCACTGACCCTCTTTTGCCACACTCCAAGGCAAGGCTGAACAGTCTCCACTTTATCTGAGGCGAGGAAAAGTAGGGTCCTGCCACTTGTATTTCCCACTGATGTCAGAAGGAAATGTCTGTGGTGCAAAGCGTGCTGAGTGATTTGGTGATTCTCCTCAGGCTGATGCGGTGCTGGAAAATTCCGAGCACCACCTCTGCCACCAAGGCCTGATTCTGCACCAGCTCCAGGCACTATTGATACAAAACTCATTAAAATTCCCTGTCTCTCAGATTTCCTTTGCAGTCAGCTTCTGAGTGCCACCCAGAAGTCTTCAAATATTTCATCTCCAGCCACCCTACTTTTCCCATGGAGAGGAGTGAGGCCCTTTGCAGTGGAGAGCATTTCTGCCTGGCGAGGTGTCAAGTGCTGGACCTGCACAAACTGAAAACAGCAACCAGTCCTTGTGAAGTAATTCTTTTCTCCATGGCAACTGCAATATTGCTCTTGTCTCCTTAACCACTCCCACAGTCCTTTTCCAGGCTGGGGCAAAATCACAGCTGAACTGCAACCCCCAAAGTAATACCTAATTCCCACTGTAAAAATACTGTACTAATTCCAGATCGGTTATACCTGGGGTAAATCAGAAAAAGGTCTTGGTGGTTTGAGGCAATGGGAACTTGTGAAGGGCCAGGTTAACAATTGCCAGCTTGAATTATGCTATCAGATATGACTTATTAGCAGGCTTTAAAAAAAAAAAAAAAAAAAGGAGTAATTCAGACTAGGAAAACTGACAGTGATGTCCTTGATCACAAGAGTTCCCATCAGGATGCTCTGCCTTACAGACCATTGTTCTGCCTTCATTTTCTTCTGTCTTCTCCAGAGGTTACTGGTACACAGGGATTTGCATGATAAAATTTCTGCAGTGGCTGACCTGAATGTAAAAAACATTCCAAATAATGTTTGGAATGACTGAGACACCCCAGCCATCTCTGTACACTTCAGAGTCTCCTTGTACAGCACACCTACTCAAATAATAACTTCACTGAAGTATAAAGGGCCTGGAGGATGAAATGCTTGTCACATTCACCTATTTTTCCTGCAGCTGACACTGAACTAACAAGCACATTCCTCCAGTGAAGCCATCAGTGTGTTCCATTCAGAGTCTTGGATCCCTTAATGGAATGAAATGGCACTGAATCTCACTTTGAGCATGTGGGAGACAGACATCTGGAATTAACAGAACTGGAAAAGGGTTCTGAAGTGGGAACTGAAATGGCAGCATTCACTGGGGGGTTGGAAAGGGAACACAAAAAAATCCATGAAACCCAGTTACTCCATGTTCCTGAATATGTATTTGCTTTGCTGGGACCCTTCTTCAGGCTCCATGTTCACCATCTGTGCTTCAGAACCAGCTTCCCAGTGTTTGCTTTTGATTCTTTATCGGAAACGGACCCTGTCTCTCAGGGACACTGCCACCTCCTCAAAGTCCTAAATGTCTTCAGGGATTACTCAGTGCTTCAGGTCCTCTCCAGAGTGCACTCCAAAATGCAGGCTTTTACCAGGGGAAGCAAATCATCAAATGAAAAGTGTGTACTTAGAGCCTTCCCCCCTCATCCACCCTTATTAGGGATTCTGCGGGAGCATTTCTCCTCTCCTGCAGCTTCTTTCCAACATCTGACTCACTAAACACAGATCTTCATGCTGCAGTGGCTGCTGTTCACACAAACTGCATTGTCACCTCATCTCAAAAACCGCATGAAAATCCAGGGTCTCTGCATGGCTCCACTGAAAAGTGAGCTTAAAGCTGAGAAAGGTAAGCAGTGCTACAGCAGGGAGGGACATCTGAAGAAGTAAGTACATATAGAAAATAAAACAAAACTAAACAAACCAAAGAAAAAAAACCCACAGGGCAGCAGCAGAGCAGTTCCAGGATACTGTGAAATGCAGATATATTCCTAGAAATAGTACTATGTACTAACCTGAAATTAGTTAAACCATTAAGAAGTGAATTATCTAATTCCTGGGCAGCTGTTTGGACAAAGAAACCCAACATTTGTATCATGTAACTATGGTACAGTTTAGAGGATGGGCGAAGTGGTGCACATTCCCTCTTTTCTCAACTTTCCTTATGGCTGGACCTCTGTATCCATTCACTGAAATACACAAGCCTTTCCAACAGACAAATACTGCAGCACTTCAGGGCATTAAAAATTGTACAATAACTGTGTTTCAGATTTTCAGTGACAGGAAAAATCTATCGTGTACCATCCAAAAAATTTCAACTTTGCTCTCATTCTACCCATCCATTCTTTTATCTAAAACAAACTGTCAAAACCTTTAAGTAGAACAGTGAAATAAAATAACATGAAGTACTCCACAGGTGCCATTGGCACACTAATCTGCTTCAACTAAGAATTGTCAGTGTCTCATCACTCATAAGTGATTCTTACTAAAATGTGGAGTGAGGTCCAAACTAGAGAACTTATAAACAAACCAACATTCATTTGCAAAAAGCTAACTACAGCCAGGTGGTTGTACTTGCACAAGTGATTTTAGATAAGTATATGGAATATGGAATGCAAAGCTTTGGTTTAAAGGGAAATAATTCACAGCAAAAGGGCTTATTGCACCATCCCACCTCGCTGAATCCAGACACTAAATCATGAGTACTACAGATGTTTTCCTGTCACTATTAGCAATCCAAAGCAAGTGCTTTAGAACCCTACCCAAACATTTCTTCTACCAGCAAATCACTGATCACAAAGTAAGATTTTACCACATCTGATTTTTATAAACCCACCATCCCAACATATCAACCCATCCTGCTAAGTAGAAAACATTTTTAAACAAACATGCAAAACCAAAGGATGTACACTGAAAAAAGAATGATGCTGTTTAGAAAACAGTAAGTGTAATAATGGGTTTACCTTCTTGTGGAAAACACTGCAGAGGCCTCTCTCTAAATCTGGGAGCTTACAAAGAAGATTTCTAATCTGACCAAACACACTGGATTCTGACAGCAGAATTTCAGACACAGCATCAAGCCGGGCATTTATTTCACTGTAAAGGAAGAAGACCAATAATTAAAACTTGTGTTTCTCTGAGGGGAAGGGGGAGGCAATGAACCTCTTCCTTTGGTTTGAGTTGATTTGTTTTAGTCTTTGACTAATGCCACATCCTCATGAGTAGGTTAGTGAAAGAACTAAGGAATGCAGAGAATCTTGGGATTTCATTCCAAATGCAAGCAAGATTCTGAACATGAGCTCATTCTCCCCCATCTGTGCTCACAATAGCTCAAGGCACACTTCAGTGCTCAATTTTGCACATGTTCCCGGTGGTAGTAACAGAAATCCTGAGTATTCCACCCCAAATGAACAGACAAGTGCCTGGAGAATGGGCAGAGAGTTTGGAGTTCACACCTGCACGCCATGAACCACACTTTATTCCAGCAGGTTGTGGACACTCCTCACTATTTTGCCCCCTGTAGCTGATCCTGATCAGTGATTGGTAATTACCTGGATCCAGACTGCCTTGGTTTTCCTACCATTTTTTTGCTAAAATCTGTAACATTTATCTCCCTATTTCAGGACTGAAGTCAAGAAAACATGCTCCTGAAGTGAGGAAACACTTTTTTAATGGGAAGAGGTGATTCCATAGTTCTTGGCAGGTTCCTTTCAATCATATTCTTAAAAGCAAAGGGCTGCAAAAATGGACAACAACCAAGTTTCACCCCAGTCTCCTCTGTATCCTTTCAACATATCCATGGACTGGCTGCAGATTGCAGATTGCAGAGGTAACTCCATTTCTGCTTTCTATGCAACCAAATTGCCTTCCTGCTGCTTCCTAGAGAAGTACTGAGAGTGGGGGTAAATGGGTGTATCCAAAGCCCATCCACCCATGCAGTCAAAGGAGAAATCAGTCCTCTTATACAGACACTTCACATCCCAGACACATGTGTGCAAACGCAGACCAGCCCACATCCTCAAGGACCAGCACGATGCTCACAGCTCAGCCAGCAGAGAGGGATGGGAACTAAGGATGCAATCCAAATTTAAGATTTTTGGAATATTGCCTGCCTTGCCCATGCCTTTTACTGCAGAGGTTTCAGGCCAGTTGCCAGTATGGCTGCTCCTAAATAGTGTCCACGAGGAAATCAAAGAAATTAGGCACCTCCAAAGGTTGCAGACATTACAACAGTCCAGCAGTCAGAGGCCTCTGGCCCTGAAGACAGCTGAATCTAAGAGTCCTTGAAATTTTCAGATGAAAGGGGAAATCCTGCCTGGGTGTGCTCTCAGGTAAACACAAATCTTTCATGTACCAGGATTGTTTCAGTGCCATACTTCTTTATGCCAAACAGCAAAACCAGCTCCTCACCTGTCACAGACAACACACCCTGATCCCCAGAGCAGCCTGGCTGGAGGACCCTGCCCACCTGTGCCCTGGAGCATGGGCAGGTACAGCTCCCACTGCTGCCACATGAACAGGGACAGCCTCTCTGCCTGAGCACCTTGGGATCTCACTGTTACCCCTGGATGGGACAGACTCTGACAGCACCAGAACACTCACAACACCCCACTATCCAAGACTGTTTTTTCTCCCCAGCCGTGAGGAAAACAGAATGGTCAGACTTAGCAGGCACTTAAGAGTCCTGTTGCAGGTCACAAGAACACCTGATCCACTACTCCAGCAATGCCAACACACGAATTTTATAAATTTCTCCCATTCCTGTGGGCAGCCAGGCAACTTGGAAGCAGCTCCCAATGACAGTGGGGTCACAGGGAGGAACCTGAGCAGGGCTGGCATCAGTGACAGCCACGGAACACCCTGAGCACACAGCTCCAATGCCAGCAAACAGTGACAGTGACGTTCCGAAGGGTCAGTGTCACCACCCACAATTCTATTTTCATGGAGAATTATTGACGTTTGCTACACTTGAAACCCTGGAACACATCTCCTCCACATGAGGGAGTACTGAACTGTTAAATTATAAACATATGTATCTTAAAGAAGATAAAAACCTTTACTTTTCATTATAAAAAGCACTCTAAGAAGCACAACTGTGTTACTTAATTTAAACAGTACTATTACTATGTGACCAACTGAAAATTGGCAGTAATATGTAAAATAGATGCAGATATTCAAAAAATTCCTCCCTCCAAAGCCTAATCTGCACTTTAATCATCCTCACATATGGCTGTGTTACTGGAGCTCCAGTAATCTAAAACTAGGCATCCATACAGTTTTTCTGCTTTAATCCCACAAATAAGAAAGGATCAGGAAAATGGCATTCAGTACCAAATGACCCATTTCTTTCCACCTGTAAAGAAAACCTAGTGGGATTACTATTTCAAAATTCAGAAACTACAGCAAAGAATTGTCTAAAACAACATATACCCATGAGAAAGGAAGGACTGGGATGAGATATCACAAAAATAGATGATGAATTTCCAAGTATGCTTTTAAACTTTAAATATTTAGACTTAAATTAACAAACATTTTATTGAGTGCCAATATATAAATATATATACTACACTGATCAGTTGCTAAGGCATCACTAAAGGAATTTGTTCTGCACTGCACAGTTATCCAGCATATATAATGTACAGTTTGGGGCTGCCAATCTCTGCATGGGCTGGAAACGAATTCCACCACCAGAAAACCTGGATCTAACATTATGCAAAGAAACTCAACAGCCAGCTAAACTGGCTACTACTTCGTGCTGCATTTAGGTGCAATATTAGCCTGTTCTTTCTCATCTGTATAAACCCTGTCAGCAATCTGAGCTTTATCCAATTTTCCAAGCAATCTTCTGGGGAATAATGTAACATAATTCAGTTGACTAAAAGCAATACTCTTACTTCTGCCATACCCCCCCCATCTAAGAATAGCATCATTAATACAATACCAAAATCACTTTTCAGTGTATTTAAACATAACAAAATCTAACTGCAGAATTGTTATTGCAGTCATTTAAAAGAACTACTTGAAGTGAAATAATGAGATACTCCCCTGCATTATTCTGCTGCCAAATAGTGAACAATACAGAAAATTAGAAAATGCGAAGAAGATGTTTGAATCCTGAATTAAAAATTATTTTGACACAGCAAAGGCTGCAGACATGAAAGTACTGCACTGAATTAACATCTGAGCAGCCTAAACAGGACTGCTGGTTGCTGGTGTGGTAACAGACATCTGCTGGTCTCTCCTGCAGCAAAACAAACTTAACATTTTTAGGTGTGATAATATATCTTTACATTGAAAGCAGAGTGAAATTGATAATGCAACTGCTATATGAGGACTAAGGACATTTTCATTCATGTAAGGTATTATTTAAATACAAAGTAAATAAATACAAATTTATGAGAAATCTCTTAACTTATGCTAAATGCACACAGTATGAATTATTTCATCATGCTAAGGACATAACTCAAGACCAGCATGCACAACTAAAATTAATTTTATTAAATCCATTCTAAGAGAACAGTGATGTGCACAGAACCATAAGTCGCAGAAATTCAACCCCTTAAAAAACATGATTAAGGGTATGAAAGAACAAACATTGCTTTCCATGAACTATGGTATCTAAATCAAAGCCTAGCAGCCTCCTAACTGCAGCACTGTAAAGAATGAAAGTGTATCATTCAAATTACTCACTTATATATTATGGGGCTTTTTCTAAGCTCCCCTCAGACCACAGCTGACGAATGAAGACTTTGGATGAGCTGATTAAGTTAAGGACCATGTTAAATGGTACAGAGTGTCCCCTGCTTTAGACCATTCCCTTTCATGACAGGCAATTAATGCCATCAAAGCCCACAACCCTGGTAGAATTACCACTGTGCAGTCTATAAACTCAGGATGTCCTTTTTAAAGAACAAGCAGATAAAGCCCTGGCTTACTGCAGAAGCCTATGGGTCAGGGGGATGAAAGTCCCCAGTACTGACAGGAAATGGCTGCAGAGCCAGCCAAGGCTGCTGGCAGTGCCAGCCAAGGACTGTTGAGGCTGGAGCAGGGCCTTTGCAGAGGTAGGGATTCACTTTTCCAGGACAAACATCTGTGTTGTGCCTCCTGGAGATCAGCACAGCAATGAAGTCAGGAAGCAGCAGGGTCAGGACCACCCAACACCCCTGGAGCCTCTGACCCTTCTCCAGCCAGACACGTCTGGAACAAGCTGCCTCTCATAACTGCTTTGCACAGAGAGCCAGGAGCTTGTCTCCAAGGCAGGAGATGTTATCACGACAAGATCCCTGCAGGGAGGAGGGCCCAGGTGTGCACACCCCAGGGCCCAGACGACCCATCAGCTGCACCACTACTGGGGCCAGGAGTTTTCCTCTTCCCCTCGCTAATCCACCTCCCTCTCTCCCTTTCACTCCGTCCCTCTGGTCAAACCCACTGCTGTGTGCTCATCCCACTCAGGATTTACAGACCAATCTCCCTGCCAAGTGTGTAACTTACTAACAAAAATTTGTGGCATTCTGTGGACCCTCCGACCTTCCTTTCAGCCATAAGCCCCTGCCCATCTTGGGTGCTCCCTTCCTATTAAGGCTGGGATGCCACCCTTACCTCTGCTTTTTTACCTAAAGTGCTAATTGAGCTAGAAACTGGCTCAGTTATGGGATGAATCCTGATTCCCTTCAGTGTGATCACTGGAACTTTATCCATTAGCACCAATGAAAAAGTACAAACAAGAGTAACTATATAATAATTAGTGCAGTGAAATGTAAGTGAAATCTAAAAAATTAAGCATCCTTCTGGTTCTGTTCACTTGTTTTCTAAGTACTTTTCTCCCAAAACTCCTGATGTCTCATGCCTCTCCAGAGAGGTCCAAGAGGAGAGGACAGCTCTTTGAATGGATCTCAAACACTGAATAGCAGTACACAAGTACCCTAAACTTTAGCTTCACATCTGTTAAAAAAAGTCCAAAATATGCAAATGGTAATCAAACACTTTTGTGTATGTTCATACACAATGCATTTCAGCTATTTGTGCCTAAAAAGGGAACAATTAGCTACTTTAGCCAACATGAATGAATGCCTGATTGCTCCATTTATAAGGAATTAGACACAGCATTCAAAGGGACCAAAACACAGCTAGCAAAAAAGAATCAACACATGTGATGATGCTGCAATCTTTTTCTTTTCTACAACAATTTTGAGATCTCAGTCATATGCTGTAACCTGCATTTGTGCATTTTATCCTGGCACTGATTCTATAAAATTGTTATTCTTAGGAGGAAAATTTAGCCCTGCTGTAGGATCAGTGGATTTTATTCACAAATTACTGCTGGGGAAAAAGAAATTCTAATCCTGCTCTGGATGAAGACAATATCAAATGGAAACCAGTTTAAGTCCAAAATAAGATGGGCTTCTTCAAGGATATTTAGACAGTTTGTTTTACTGCCCTGATATTTTAATTAAGAGAACAAGGACAAAGTCAAACTTCAAAGATCTTCCTTCAGAATTATATTTTATGTATAGAAGTATAAATAAAGCAGGACTCAATACATTCAAAGTGAGAAAATTCAGAACAAGACATTATTTTCTATTACAAAAGACACGTCATTGACAATCTCACTGTAAAGGGACCCTCTTCTTCCCAGTTCTACAGTTTTATCCTCCAAGCAAGCCATATTGCATCAGTAATGCCAATTTACACTTCCTCTTCTTCAGGAACTGTCTGGAGTCCTGAATTGTACAGTTCTGAATTTGCTACATTGACAGTCATTCTAAGCTCCTGTGGACAAAGCATATTCAGACTAATAGTAATCATAAATACCATCCTACAAGGCTTTAATACCATAAAACCATCTTCTGAAACTGGAAGAAACGAAGGGGACAAAGTATACTGGAATCCCAAGGAAAAAACAGAAATCCAGTTTTTGAGAGATAATTAAAATTTTGGATTCTCTGAAGCACAAAAGCAAAGGGTGACAAGTTTTTGGCAACTGTCTAAACATATACTACTTTTCTCCTTTCTTGAGATTTAAACATCAGCTTTAACTTAAAAAAGACCAGGTGATCTCAGCTACAAATAAATGCAGGCACATCATATATAACACTTAAAATTTAAGAGAGACAAAAGAATACTAAAGAAATATTAATTCAATCTAGGCACTTGTGGGTCCCTCAGTCTGTTTAAACTACTTCAAACATGAAAACCCTCAAAAACCTGTAAAGAACACCCCAAAGAGAGAGATTACTGTACAAACTAGTATGTTCACATCACACATCCTTCCAGTTTATCTCACACACATCCCTAAGCTTTTAAAATTTTGCATTAGGAGATTTTTTAACTCAAAGGAAGAACTTTTGCAACAGATGCCAACAGCAGCCAGGTTCTCATCCAGTTCCACAGCAAGGTCTCTCCCTCCCCCCTGGCTATGGCACCAGAAATCAGATATCCTGTCAAAAGACATTCCACCTGTGCAGGAACAGAGTGGGAGGGTGGGGGACTCACATCCTTTATGCAGTGCTTTCTGAGTTCCCTGCACAGGTATGGAATCTGCAGATATTCCCCTACACTGGCTATCAATTGCTCTGTATGTGCATCGTCCTGCTTTAAACACCTAGTCACTGCTTCATTAGCTTTACAGACTGATCTACTATGGAAATAATAAACCTCTATCTAATTGTGCTACTCTACTCATCTGCCTTTTCCAGCTTTGAACTCCTTGTTCAACTGCAGTCAACTTTGACAAGGCCATGTGTTTGATATATCCAGAAAACAAATTTCCTAGGAACTGTGCAAGAATCCACACCTGAGCAAGGCACAGGCACACAAATTAATACCCAGCCAGGGAAAGGATGAAGTATTTATTTGTCTGTTTGTACTGCAGATGAGCAATCAGCACCCCTGATACCTGGGGAAGGGAAATGCAAAGAAGAGGCTGGAAGAGAAAGAGGGAGGCAGTAGGTAACTATGGATTATGGTGAATGGATAATGGATATGGACAATGCCTCTGTATTACAAAGACAGGGAAGGACACATTCTGCAGAGATGAGGTTTCAGACTGGTCATGTGCAGGGCAGTGTCTATACAGGACAACATTCAAAACACACAACAAAACAAGAGATTAAAACCAGAGCCAGGTTTGCTCAGCCAGACCCAAGTAAACCTTATCCTTCTCCTCCTCATGGAGCTATTGAAAAAGCAGTGTCTTTAACATCAGCCTCAAAGGTTCTGAGATCTATTTCACATTAGGAAAGAAATTATTTATATCTGTTGCACACAAAGACACAAATACCACACTGTGCTGCAACACTGGACGCTGAGAGCAGTCCTGAGCCCTTTGACTGCCCTGTTGCCTTTCCTGCTAGAGTCCCACTGCAGGTTTCACTCACCCCTAAATGCTCCAGGCCATCCATCTCCTTTTCTTCCACTCCACTTACAGACACCAGGCAAGAAATGCACTCGACGGAACTTGAATTTCAGAGGTAAGGTAACACTTCTATAACCCACAAATATGTAACTTCTACAGAAAAACAACCTTCTTCATTCCTCCTATAAAGCTCAACTGTTAGTGACTGATACACTCTTACCTCATTATCTTTGTGTACCCAGGTGAGTAAGTGAGGACATTACACTTCTCTTGGTTAAACTTTTTCTTGTCATTTCTTTTTTCCCCAAATGTACACATCTTGTCTCTACATGTATTGCGTCACTGATGATTTAAAGAGTATCTCCAAGTTTGCCCAAATGAGTCTGTACACATTCCATCTTTATTCAGCCTAATGTATGGTTTCTTCACAGGAAATTTAGTCATCATCCCAAGTGATTTTCAACTCTAAGGCATAAAGCAGTAATTACACCCTCTCACTTCTTGATACACCTACTCACTCACTGGAAAAGATGCAATACAGAAGCCTTACTTCCTCTGAGAATGTCACTCCAGGAAGTACAGGTGAATTACAATTACAGAATGTTCTCTGAGTGCATTTGTGTGAATTACTGGGAACAATACTGCCAGATGCCTGATGCACTATGTAAAATTACAACTTGAGAGTCAGAACGGGATAAGTACACAGAGCAAAATAGTTTTTTTAGCTTCAAGTAGTACTGAGGAGCACCATCACCTTCAGCCACAGCAGCCTGAAAGCGCCAAGCATCACTCTCTAGAAGTAGGAAGGAGCAGAGGGGTAAGAGAAGGAAACAAAACTACGAACCTGTAAAGCTGGTTCTGCACTGTGCCAAGGGAGAATTTAAATATATTGGTTAACAAAGAGGGCCTGAAGTCGTGGGGAAGCAGTTTCTGCCTGCTGTCCCGGGCTGCTCCATTTTCCTGTGGAGCAGTGTCTGAGCTGCTCCCCCACAGGCGTGGTCTCTCGGCATGGTCACTCGAGCAGCACGGCCGGGCCTGGGAGGAGCCCGGGGCCATCCTCAGTGCTCTGGCTCCCTCCGCTGACAACTGCACACACAAACCCGGCCGGCTGCGAGGGCAGGCAGGGAAATAAACTGATTTATTTACGTTTATCCCTGCAAAGTGGCCCCGAAATTCCACCTAAATGCTTTCCATGACACAACGCCCTGATTAACTTCCATGCTGTTTAGGGTGGTTACATCGAAAGCCTTTGGAAGTGGGTAAGATACACGACAGCTTTTATCAGAAGAATTTAAAAAAAAATAAAATATAGGGCTACTGAAATTAACTTATTAGAAAAAGGCTAATAAGAAAATTAAGCAGTGATGCTACAGAAGTAAAGTATGCTTTTACATTTGGTAAAGGAAAAAAAAATGCTTCTGAAGAAACAATTGGTAAATTACCAGCAACAGCAAGATGCTAAAACACTAGTGGGTATATCACAGCATTTAAACCTGTAAAAAAGTAATAAACATTAAAACTGCTTAATATATTTTCAAAAGTAAAACAGAGGGGAAAAATGACTTGTAGATAACCAAGTCAAAAGATCTCCTGTATGCTACAACTGAAGGGAACAAGTGACAACTTCAATGAAGTCTACATTAACAGTGCTCAGGAAACACAGACTCACATGGATCCAAAAACTCAAAATCTAGTCAAATGCAGCCCATGGACTCAATACTGTTTTATTGAGCCCACGGAGTCTACACTGTTATTTACTACACATTCAAGCACAACACTCAAGTCTGCAAAGAGAAATCAGAAAAGATGGTGTCCATTTCAAAACTGAGATAAGTGAAAACCAGCATAATTCTGCTACACAACACAGCATTTCTAATGCAGTGATAAGTCAAGCACAGGTCAAAATACAAGAGTGGCCAAATAATCATCAAATTTCAGGATTAATAAAAAGGAACTCTCTCATGCACAAGACATTGCATACAGGGATAACAAAACCATCCACAGCTACTTTAGAAGAAATTAAACATATTAAGGATGTAAATACTTGTGAAGCATGGAAGACATCCAACATTAATTAGCAAGCTTAGGAACAAAACAACCTCCAATCCCAAGTCATCCTCATTCATCTTTTGAAAAAGGATACATTACTAGAATGGTAACCAATCTGATTCCTGCAAAGGAATTTCTAACTTGATCTAAACCCACTACTATTTATCTGTGCCCAAAAGAGTCGTCTAACTCCTTTAAACCTAAACATAACACCCATCACTTCTAATGTGTCATTTGCTGTGCAAACTCTGCTGTGGATCTCAGGTCTTCTGGACAAACAGATTCATTGGGCATACTCAATATCACAACTAGAAAACAGAGGTTTAGCCCAGGATAAGGAAACATCTCACCTTAATTTCAGGAGAGGTTGGGTTACCCATTTCTTCAATCTTCGACGTCCAAATGAAGTTTTAGTATGATCCAAGACCCAGAGTAGGCTTCCTTTTGTTTTCATGTCAGTCTGAAACAATGAAAATAACTTAATTATTTTTAACTGAGCAGTCAGTTTTGCAGTGGTAGGATCTTCACATTATTCAAAACATTGTGTTTGGGCTTTAAGATATGGCAACTGTACATTCATTATCAATTTCATTCATCAACAATTTCATTCATCAACAATGCCTTACATGAAGAACCTCCAGGAGTCATAAGATACTTTAGTATGTTTTTCCCTTAGCTAGAAAATGTTTTTTAGGAAATGACCACGATAAATTAAAGTAAGTCTCTGCATAAAGCTCTGAGTAGGAACACAAAACCAAATCCTGCTGCAGACATCACTCCACTGCAGTTGCTGAAGAAATTAAATTTCAGGAAAGTTCTTTGTTAGTCAAAGTGCAGCAAGGTTCCTAACTTATACTAAAAGCTAGTACTCATTAACTTCATTTATGCTTCTGAAAATGTTATCTCCAGTCTGATCCTATTTAAAATAATTTAAGACTTATGGGTCAGATTTGCAAATCTGATGAACTTCATTGGGAAAAGTATGTCAAACAGCTGTGAAAATCTCATCATTTATTAAAAAAATCATTACATTTGTCCTTACCTGATTCTGTAAAATTTCAAGATTTTTCATTGTTGTCCCATTAATTGTCATGTATTCAGTTTCACTGGACAACTGTTTGAAATTGCTGGGGAGAGAAATTTCAGATGTTATATCTTAAACTTGGGCATGGGCAGAATACTCAAACATTGTCAGGTTTCTCACATTAGAGAATTCAACTGTTAAAATTTTTAAAAGTCAAGCAAGAAATTAAAATCTCTTCAAATAAATAGAAGAAGTGAACACTAATAACTTCTTTTAACGTTCTGCTTGGGAAAATAAAATATCAGATTCACTCCCCCATTTCCCACAACGACTCTGAGAAAGCTCAGAACAAAATCCAGCCCTCCTGTTATCTAGCCCTTTTCCACTAAATGGTTAATTTATTTAGTTTACAATTTAGAAATAATAGGACTAACAATACCTCAAGAATGGAAGAGATTTTTAACACAACTCATCACCAAGACATTGCATCAAAAAACATAATACTTTTTTTATTACTACAGCAAATTAAAACAGCCTGCAAGTGCAGTTATGTAGGAAAATAGAAATAGGAGAGATTGAAACTGTTTGATTTTAATATGAAATAGCCACAACCTAAATTACTTGACTTTTTGATACTCCTTAACAGAACGGGATGAGATCAACACAAAGGCTGTGTTGCTTTAGCATCACCATTAATAAAATAATGGCATTAGGTGTGCAATCATATTAGATCTGAAAATCATTTCAGTCTCAGACACACATGTAGTAGTCAGGACTGCGAAGTGCAGTAATCTCACTAAATGCTTCTGACAAATCAAGTCATGATTGTCTCGGTTAATCATCCTGCTGGACTACCCTTTGCACAGAATCTAGGACACTCTTTGCTGTCTCAGACTAAGCAGAAACACTTGCTGGGCAAGATTTAAAACTATTTTCTTGACTTTTCACAAGAAATTTCTCAGTGCATTCAATTTTAAACCCCCTGGAAAAGTACTTGAATGCTCAACCTTTTCCTGTTAGGCACATACAGCTGCATTGCTGCTACATTAAAAACAAGAACAGCACCAAAACTTTCAGAAATATGAAATATTCAGAGACTAATCTTATATATTTATGTTGTATGCAGGTGCTTGGGCCTGCTACCAATTTTTTTCCTAAATAATGGGTCAAATTAGAAGTATTTTTCACAGAACTGTAAAAAAAAAAAAAAGCAGATTCAACTGAGGGCCCTCAAGAAGTTTAATGACAGCTTGGAAGTACAGCTGACTCAGAACTGTACCCATAGTCATAATTATTCTGCTTTGTGTGCTATTTCAGAAACCAAGGAAGTTGACCAGCAAAAGAAAACACTGGAGGCAAAACTAGCAACACTTTCCAAATTACACAATATTGTCAGCAACAAAACAATACAACTTTTTATTATCTTCAGTCACAACTGCTGATGCTGGCAAAAAATTAATTAGGAAAGATTTCTGCTTGGCTCCCACTCCCTGCATGAAACAACAAATCCCATCTGCTGTTCCAAAAGCACCCAGGACCAACTGCAGTTTCCCAGTTTGTCACTGCTCAAGGCTCTGGTCTCTTAAACCCAGCTAGGTGAGAACCACGCCCTTCCACCTCCTCTCCAAAGCCAAGAGGATGCTCCTGGGTTTCGCTGTAATATCAGTGGTTCAGGATTGTGGATTTTTCTGGTTCTGGTGCTCCCACAGTTCTCCCAGCTTTAGAGCACCTAGCACTCTGTTCACAGCAGGGCTGCTCAGCAGTGTCTGAAGACAACTCACTCTGTTTCACTGCACACTGGATTTACTCTTCTTTCACAATGTATTTACAGCTCTTTCAATTCAGACAGGCTGAAGTTGTTTTCATAGCATCAATTATGTGTGTCTTACATTACCCAGGTGTTTTCTTTATCTGAGTTACTTCACCCTGCTATTAATCATGGTAATTGAGAGTTTAGAGTACATGAGTAACAGTCAAGATCAACTGCAGGATATGCCCAACCAACAATTCTGCATGTCACAGCACAGAACATGGTTTGCTTCCACCCACTCATCTTCCTTCAGCTTGGGATCAGAACTTGATTAAAATGTGAAAAAACCCCACATTCTTTGTAAGGTATTTAGAGACCAAATGGCAGAATGCGGCTGTAGGTAACTATTAATCAGGGCTGGTTTTGCAGCGAAGGTCTCAGTGCAACCCTTGTGTGAAATGCTAATTTCACCAGCCCACCGTGCACCACTGAAAGCAACCTTTCAGAAATCATTCTGACAGCATCACAAGGCCAAAACTCCTCCTGTAGGTGACACTGTGACCCTAGTTTCAAAGCACAGACTTACAACAGTCTCAGGCACTCAAGCAGCACAAAACCCAAGTAATGGAAACATCTGGCAACTCCACAACACAGGAGTGTGGCAAAGCAGGGTCAAATCATCTCTGGGCTCAGAGAAAGGAAATGAGTAAACAAACAAAAGCTTCTATGGAGCTTTAGGAATCTTATAGGGAATACTCATGACAATGAGGCTCCTGGCTATAAAATTACTTTTTCAGAGCAGGACCACATGATGATGAGTATGAAAAGGTTATTGCTTTGCTTTAAGACAGCAAAGTATATCCCCAGACTTCAGTTATTATGTGTTACTGGGGAAACTGGATCATCTGTGTCATTTTTTCAGTACTTAAGGGGGTTTATAAAAAAGAGTGGGAGCAACTTTCTATACAGGCAATTAGGACAAGAGGGAACAGCTTTAAACTAAAGTAGGAGAGATTTAGTTTTATGAAGAAATCCTTCCCTGAGAGGGTGGGGAGGCCCTGGACAGAGTGCCCAGAGAGGCTGTGGCTGTCCCTGGATCCCTGGCAGTGTCCAAGGCCAGGTTGGACACTGGGGCTTGGAGCAGCCTGGGAGAGTGAAAGGTGTCCCTGCCCATGGCAGGGGCGGCATTGGAGAAACTTTAAAGTCACTTCTGATCCAAACGAGCCTGGGATTCTGTGACTCTGCCTCTCAAGAAGCTTGCAGTGAGTGGTGGTTTTACTGCTTTGTTCATTATTTTCTCCACAGGAGATAATATATATAATTTCATACTCAGTATCTCAGCCTAAGTGAATGCATGTTACTTAGATCAGGAATTTTCAACTACTTTAATTTTCCAAATCTCTAATGTTTCTGAGTGAAGCTGCAAGGCACCCTGAAAGCAACAGATTTTCTTTGCTCAATTACCTCCTACAGAGCTCTAGAGTCTATGTCTTTGAGACCTCTAAGGGAGAATAAACCACAGAATGAACTTACACAGACAAGAAACACAGGAATCCCTAAAAGCTTTAAGAAGTAAAAACAAGTCTCTTCTTTTTACAGAAGCACTAGCCTTCTTTAGTTTCCCTGCTGAAGACATTTACCACAATCTGTGTAGCAAAGCCCAAAGATATTAAGCCCAAGACTATATTTTGTATTTAATTAACCATGTTTAAATTCATTAGTGAGTATTTCCACAGGGCTAAAACCTAATTTTTGATCTGAAATCCTTTTTGTTTTGTGTATTATTTCCTGCATTTCTTGAAGTTCATCCATCACTGTTCAAAACCTACACACAACAAAGTCTCTCTCCTCCATATCCAACATGCTGGAAAACACAGAGGTAAAATTAAAATACACCAAGACACATTTCCTCAGCAACTGCCATGCACATGATGTTTTTTTCAAACAAAATTGGGTACTCAAATGTACTTGAAAACCTCTGCTAGATGTGTACTAACTTCTTGACAAAAGCCTTTAATAAAGGTCTCTCCATATGTATAGGTATTAGAACACACTGATTAACAAAAACGTGTACCATTCATTATTAAATCTATTTTTGCATGCTGCTGGAACTCTCAAGCAGCCTAGCCATAGCTTGGGGTCCTGCTGTGGTAGAAATCTTTATTTCTTTGTAACGTTCTGCTTTTTTTTAAGATCTTAAAAGTAGATCTAAAAGCTTCATTGAAATATTAAAGCAAAACTTGCTTTCTCCCCACCAATGAGGATTCCTTGACTTATATGATAATTCATGACTCTTCCTACTAAACTGAAATGGAATTTTTGTCAGCTGGGAGAAGAGTGTTTGTCCAAAGAAGGTACAGAGTTGGAATGAATTTTTCTGTCATTCTTCCTATCAAACAGGTCTTCTTCATCCAGACCTGTGACACATTAACAAACTGAAAACTACCTCACAATTCCCACTTCATGCTCTCCAATTCACCTGTATATGCTCACTGACCTGAATTATTCTAGGAATTTTAAGCTGCTTGAAACTGCAATGGAAGTTATTTCTCTTCTATTTTCTACTTCAGGACATTCATGAGCCTGACATCATTTGCTTACAAGTCTTTCACTGTTCAGTATTTAGATAGCATTTTACTGGCATTAGAAAAAATATTGACATTGAGTTTGACTGAATATTTGGCTCAGCTTGATGATCCCCATGACACACTACAAGCAGAAAGTGGAACTCAGTACTGGGTAGTTGGAGCATAAAAGCTTTAGAAACAAACACAGCAGAATCCGAGCTCCTGACCACAAAGTTATCTCAAAAAATGTAATTTTATTTCTTCACAGAACATCACCAAGACATTAAGTATTTCTTTGCCTTTTCCCTCAGATGCTCATACATTCCCCAGAAATCTATTATAACCCTGAGCAGGCAAATGTCAATGCTAAGATTTAGTGCTTTTCCTTCCAGTCTATAATGTACTTGATTTTAGCACGTAGCTGTTACAAATGTGACTGACTGCTGCTACCAAAGCCTCCACACAATTATATTTGTCCTCTGCTGCTGAACTACTTCTACATAAAAGATGGATTTCACATTTTCTCCACCTGGAAGAACATTCACCTCCTCTGTGACTGCACACAGGGCACTGTGATAGCAGTGACCCACGAGCTGACCACGAAATGGCATTTCCTTGCTATTCATTTTCTTCCTCAGAAGTTCTCTAAGATTTCTCCACCTATGCCAGCACGGTAAAATAACAGTTATTAAAAAAAAAAAAAGGCAGTCAAAGAAGATAAGCAGGCACACCACAGTGCAAGAACACCACAGATCAGTATACCCCTTGGTGGATCAGCAGGGAAGATGCCACAGGAATCCCTTCCCCATTAGGTCTATTAGCACATGAAGCCTTTTGTTAACATTCAAATACAACTTGGGAGAGAAGGGCAACCTAAGGAAAGAAATCCACCCCAAAATTCAGAACACACGTATAATTTCCAAATATTTTGGTGGACACCTGGAAAAGTGTTTAAGCAGTGTTTAAAGCTGGCACCTGCAGTTGATGTTTTAAATGCAGCTGGTAATCTAAACTGGTAATGCAGGGAGCCATTCAAAATCTTCAAACTCTCAGAATCCCACACAACATGTGAATGATCTACAAATGACATGACATATTTCTATGTTTCCAGTCTGCAGCCAGACTGACTTTATTAAATCCTGCATATTTATGGGACAGAGGAATACTGAGACAACTGGGAGAATATTTTGCAGAGGATCCACAACAGATAAAGCCATTTTATTTAATAAGCCTCAGTGATATTTTCAAAGCTAAGCCAGGTAGGACAGCAATGTTTTATACTTGTGCAAGACAGGATAAGAGAGGCTTTAGCAGTGACATCTTTCCATTTTCATTTGATTCCACCTGCATAAGCCTGTCACAAATCTTGAGTACTCATCTCAGCATATCTAATAAACCCAAGTGTTTGGACTACTTAGGTGACAAGGTTACATCCATGTCTGTGTGGTTTTGCAGTAACTTTGCACAAATGGTGATGCTCCAGCAACAGCTTTTGCCAGGATCCTTCTCCCCACTCCTACTTACCACTGAGTCTAGCCAAGGGATTTTCCAGAAAGGCAGGGTGCATTAAACAACTCTCTTTAAAACTGTTAACTAGATTCAACAACTCAAACAGACCTGCTGAGTACTGCCTGAATAGTACAGCACACTAGATTTTATACCTGCCTCCAGAGCTATAGAAAGAAAACATGTACACACTGCTGGCAAACTGCAAGGACATCTGCAAAGCTAAGTTGCAACAGTAATTTTTTTTTTTTTGTAAACTGCCCAGAAGAGCCCTACGTTTTGGTTACACAGTAGAACTGAGGTTGAGATGTCACAGCTGATACAAACAAACTCAAAATTTTTTCTCCCTAGTATCTACCAGTTTTTGCACCTTGTTTGTTTTCAGTAACACCTGGCAGCAGTACCTGCTCATTCACATCACTGACAATAATATCTACACAAACATACTTCAAAAAGGTTTTCCTGAAACACCAAAGAAACCACTTGATTCTTTCAATTCTGATTAGGAAATCAAATGCAAGGTGTCATTTTTACAAAGACTATGTTTATCACTAGCAGCTTTTTCATTTACAATCAGGGATACTGTCTGCTAAAATGTGCAAGAAGTGGTGCTTTGAATTGGAAATTTATATAAGGGAACTTACCTTGGATTGTAAAGCATCTTTTCCAAATTAAATTCTTTGAGATATGCAATTACTGCTGCCAGAGAGCAAATAACAGGCTTATCCAAGCTTAGTATTACAGATAGATTTTGAGGACCTAAAAAAAAAAATTTCCTCTTAAATGTTTATTTTCTGGTTAACTCACTGTCTACTACTAAGGTATTGTAGGAAAAGCATAATCTGCTCTTCAATTTATTCTAATAGAAATATGTAATGCATGTACAGTGTTTTATGACATCTATAAATCAACATAAAGCAAGGCTCCAAAATAACACTTACAGTTCCAAATAACGCAGAATATTGCAAAAGTGTAAACACATTATGAAACAGAAAACATTTGACTCCATGGGTTTCTCTTCATAAAAAAATTACTAACTGTTGGCACAACAATCTTCTAAATATACAAACTAAGAATGGAATTCTGACATACTCATTTTTGCACACAGTGCTCTACTACAGTGCCTGTTCCAGCTGCAACAACAGGAAAACTGACTCCACGATACCACAACATAAAATGGTATTTTTAAAACCCAAATAGTTCAGTTTTTTTCAGAGATGTTTTTAAAGCTGTTCTCCTGCTCTCAGATAACACCTACAAGAACTTTAGAATTTAGTAACAAGAAAGTTACTCCTATCTTCCAAGAGGGCAAGAAGGAAGGCGCAGGAAACTCCCAGCCAGTCATCTCCATCCCCGGGAAGGGGATGAGACAGGTGGCTCTGGAGGCCATCACCAAGCATGCAGAAAGAAAGGTCATCAGAAGTGCCAGCAGGGATTCACCACGGGACTCTGTTTGAGAGAGCTGGGCAGAGAGAAACCTAAGGAGATCCAACAAGGGCAATACAGGTCCTGCACCTGGGGAGGAACAAGCCCAAGTACCAGAACAGATTGGGAGTGACCTACAAGAGACCAGCTCTGTGGAGAAGGACCTGGGGGTGCTGGTGGATGACAAGTTGACCATGAGCTGCCAGAGTGTCCTCGGGGCCAGGAGGCCCAGTGGGATCCTGGAGTCCATTAGGGTGAGTATGGCAAACAGGTCAGGGAAGGGATCCTACCCCTCTGCCCTGCCCAGGTGAGGCCACATCTGGAACGCTGTGTTCAGTTCTCAGAGTTCAAGAAAAACAAGGAGTTGCTATAGAGGGTCCAGTGGAGGCCATAAAGATGATTAAGAGGCTGCAGCATCTCTTACAAGGAGAGACTGGGAGCCGAGCCTGTTTAGTCTAATGAAGAGAAGACTGAGAGGGGATCTTGTCAAGCCATATAAACACCTCAAAGGGGTGTCAAAGGAGGGGACCAGACTCACTTCAGTGGTGCCCAGTGACAGGATGAGGAACAGTGGCCTTAAAATAAACCCCAAGTTTAAATTCAACATGAGGAAGGAACTTCTTTACATTGAGGGGGGCAGAGCACTGAAACAAGCTGCCCAGGGTGGTCACGGAATCTCCCTCGATGGAGATATTCCAACCCCTGGACACATTCCTGTGTCACTGCTCCAGGGGACCCTGCCTGGGACTGGGGGGTTGGCCTAGATGAGCTCCAGAGATCTATTTCAGCCCCAGATATCCTGGGATTCTGTGAACTTGAGAAACATTTCAGATGTTGAGTAATCCCCCTCAGCTGTTATGTACGTTTAAATTTAAATCTGTCTAAACACACACCTTCAGGCTATGAAAAAGAGTAATGGCAGCCCTGTGTTCATTTCTATTTAAATAATGTTCCTTTTCCTCCAAGCCCAACATAAGATCCCACTGTGCAGAAAATGAAGCAAAGGTTGCCAAAAGCCTGCATGAATGTAAAGGCTAATAAGATGCACGCTTCAAAGATATTTGGAATGAAAGACCTGTAATGTCAGGCACCTCTTTTGCATAAAAATCTGAATTACATACCTGCAGTACCGGGCACCTCTTTTGTATAGAAGTCAGTAACCCTCTGGAAAGCATGACTGTACTCAAAATTGAGGTTTTCCATCCTTTCTATCCTAATTCTGTCATCCTGTAACCTGAAAAAAAAAAAAAAAATCAACTTTCAGGTTTTTACACTCCCTTCATGAAGAGCACTGAAGGAGATTACAAAGGTACACTCTCTTTTGTCTTTGCTTTGTTAGGAGTTGAATGGGTAAAGAATGAAGAGACGAGCCATTAAAGTAGGTTGAAAATATTTCCAAGTGTGGTGTATTTCTTAAAATGTTTCTTCTAACCTCTGTGGAAGTGCAAATAAAGCAAACCCAAACAGCAGCAAGCACAGCCAAAAGACTGCAAGAGGTGGTCCAGCATACCTGCAAGGTAGATACAAACATGTCTTCACCAATTATAACAAACATTTGCTTTATCTCTTCTTAAAGACTTCTGATGATGAAACACTTAAGCATTTATCCTATCCTATTGCTGTATTTAATTATCCTGTGTCTTGGAAGATTTTGTTCCACACTGTAGAACTCAAGGGCTGGATTTCTTTTAGTCTTATTGCAATCTAGGCAGCCAAGGATGTTATTTCTGAAAACCCACTCCTTGCCAGCATATCAGCAGTTCCTCCCAGTTTAACAGCACCAGCAAACACAGCAAACTTTACAAGGTGCAGCATTTCCACTTTAGCTGTTTTTCCTAACTGGTTGCTGAAATGAAGATTGAATGCTGCTTTATCATTGCAATTTGCACAGTTATTGATAAGCATTGAACAGATATGCTGGTTAAAAAAACACAAAGAAGAACATGTGGTGCCCCTGCCAGCCTTGAGCACAATTTCACAGCTACACAGTGAGCACTGAACCACGGGCCAGGCGAAAGCTGCAGTGAAAAGACACACATAGAACCTACTTGGCCTCAGGGTTTTCACTCACTCTCTAAGCCCCATGAGATGTGAATTAGCCAAGTGCCTTGAGAAGACTGGAATTATGCCAATGAGAGGGATTGTGTAGGTATTACAGCATGGAAGCTGATCAATACCTTTTAAGCAGGACTTTTCAACTTCACAGGAAAAAAAAGCCAGACAGATTTTCTGCGTTACATTCAACATACTCCCACCTGAAAGGATCAATACATGTCTGAGGCCCAGCTCTTAAAAATTAGAGTTCATTTCCACACCACATGTCTGACTAACCAGACTCACCCCAGCACATGCTCTGTGATCCTTTCCCTGACTTTGTTTTAACTGACTGATCAAATTAAGTTTTCAGTCTTTATACTCTCTGGGAGTCCCCTCTGCCCAGCCCTTCTCAGAATGAGCAAACATTCTCCAGGCAAAGGAAAATACCAACACCAGTCAGCTGTTTTCTTCCTTGCCTTTTTCCCCTTGCTCCAACCCCCACCAATCATGTGCTCTAGTACATCCACCCCTTTTGGTAAACGTTGTAAAAAGGTAAAACACTGCAATGTTTCACTGCAGTAGTACAAAAACACCCCTTCAGGACTACTTCATGAGGTGATGGATGATACCTGGAGATCAGCACAGCACCTTTGACTTAGCTTAAAAGACAGAAGGGCCTTTCCACTGACCACGTGTGAGTTAGGGACTTGGAGAAATAATCTTTAAACAAAAATTTTGGTTTTCATTTCTACCTCTTTATGTTATTATAGCAATGACTACAGAGAAGAAAGGTTTAACAAGGTCTGCAGAGCTAATCTGTAGAACAAAAGTCGAAAAGGAAGGCTTGGAGTGTATTTCACTGGATGGTTCGTGCCACACCTGTTTGTTTTCTAATGTTTAAACATTAATTGGCTTTAATCATTTTCTTTAACATATTTGTAATTTTCTTCCCTTTTATAATCAAATGTATCCAACTCCTTAGCATAAATTCTGGAATATGATAGTTACAATCAATATACGTTGACTGACTTCTGACAGTACTTTTGTTTGTCAGCTCTATGAATGGGAAACATTTAAAATTATTCACTAATTTAAATCATTAGCTCAGTGATCTGCAAAGATCTTCTCATATTTTAATATTTGTATTCTAGATACAGCAACACCAAATATATATATGACATTCTGACTGAGAGTATGCACCTGATATTTTGCATAAAGTAAAAAAAAAACGGAAAGTTACAGAGTCAATGTGTGAAAAACCCTAAATTTTTATCAAGATATATGACAACAAAGTTTGCTGCAGAAGGTTTTCATGTATGTCCTTTGTGCAGCAAGATGACCACCAAAGGCCATTTTCCTGATTTTAGGCAGGATGATATGTCGATGCTTATTTTATCTGTCCAGCCACCAATGCCTATTTAAATCAGAAGTCAATTCACCATCAACTTTTGTAAACATCACTCTTGTCAGAAGCTCCAAATGAGCTGCAGTTCAGCTCTTCCCAGCTCCCTGAAAACAAGCCATGCTCTCAGTCCCTGAGCTCATCAGAGATCAACCCAACCCTTCAAAGCTCCCTCACCTCCCCTGCTCAGCCCTTCTGCACCCCCTCAACTGGGCACTGAGTGACCAGGGAGCTTGGAGAGACAAACCCCAGTGCCCCCACCAGAACACCTTGCTCCTCCCACACCTGGGGTTTGGTGCAGAACTGCCTCTCCTCTCAAGATAAATCACAAAAGCTGCCCAAGGACATGACCACCATGCACAGCCAAGGATCTGAAATCAGTGTGTCCACAGACAGCTGAATAAAGGATGGGATCCTACACACACTGTAATAATGTAATAATGTAACTTGTGCATCCTAACCCACACTGTTCTGTGATTCTGTTACTGGAGGGACTGATTTATCTGTCACCCTGCTGCAAAGTGAAAAAGGATCAACACTGCTGGGTATAATTCCTCTATTTATCTGACAATTCAATGCATCCACTTAAAATTCATTGCTTAACAAGTGCTGTAGGAAAAATATTTAAAAGAGAGCTCTCAGTTTGACAGAAAACTCTCTTAAGGAAAACATTTATAAAAATGCTAGAAGCTAAAAGGAAGCAACATAAATAAAACTAATTTACAGAAAGTGACTGAAGATATCTAAAAAATAACAAAATCCTTTATTAAGAATGAGCTTGCTTTAAGCACAAGAGCTAACTGCAGTTTGCTGAATAAAGCAGAGATCCCTTCACTGCTGCTCTACCATTCACAATTAAACAGGCAAAAAGTGAATAAAGACTTACTGCAAAACAGACACGTCCAAACTGAGTTTTCTTAAAGCTTAGCAAGTCCTCCTAAGAAAAGAAAGTAACTGCAGAATTTTACCTTTCAACTACTATCCTGCTGTGCCCATTCTGCTTTAGTACATTCACATGCAGGGGTGCATGGACCAAAATTTCCATGCACAGCCCTGTATCACAAGGTAAGGACATCGATGCAGAATTTGGGAAGGTGTCTGCTCCTAAAATTTAGTACAAAATTTTTACTTCTGATGCTAAGCCCAAATCTGTAAAGCACAAATGATTTATTTAATTTTTCCTGTAAAATTTATTCAAACTGCTCTTTTCTCTGCATTTCTCATAGTTTATTCTGCTGGGATGACCAGTCTGTCACTGCAGGGAAAAACAAGCCAGCACTGCCCAGCAGGGCAAGGCAACCTGAATGCATCAGTCCTCTCAGATATCCAAGAACATAGTGTCCCCTTCCTTCATCAACAAGCTTGGCAGAAACTGCATTTCCTTTACTTGTCACCACTGTGTTACCTCTGTCATCCAGCCACTCCTAGGTCAGGGGGCTCAAGTCTGAGTGTGTCTGTGGGAACGGAGAACAACCATCCTTCCTTTTTTGGTGAATCTTGGCATGGAGCTGCAGCAGCTTCTCTGGCAAAGCCTCAGGGACATTTCCAAGCAGTTGTTCTATTGGCACCGAGCACACACATTTTTAGAAGCACAGCTTTTCCTGCAGTCAGAGTCAAATACTTCCCCACGTTTGCTCTGAGCAGCTTTCAGATGCCAGAGATGGAGACTGCTGTTGCAAGAAAACAGCAGCACAGTCACCTTCTCTGAATATCTGACACAAATTGCTGCTGTCCATGAAAACCAAACAGAAATCATCACATGGGTGATCACTATGTTATATACAACACATTACCCCACAGGACCTCCAGCTTCCAAAACAGCCCATCCCAAACCTCTCCTGAATGCCAGAAGCTGCTGAAAAGCCCAGAAGCACCTCTGACACACTTTAATATACATATACACATATATGTGTATCTGCTTACTCACATGCACATATACATACAAATATATATACAGACACAGAGAAAAACTTGAGGAAAACTCCTTGCTTGCCTTTTTTCCATCCAAACTACCAAGATTTCTCAACACATCTTCTGATTTTCTCAGGAAGAACTGCATCTGAAAAGAGCTCCAACCACACTGACAAGCCTGGAGCCTGGAACCAAGGAATTCTAAGAAAACATTGTTTTAGCTGTAGGAACTCAGAGGCAGGAGCTGCCAAAGGAATGGAGTAAGGAGGTTAGAGAAAAGCAAGGGGCTGTGCAGGCTCTGCATGACACTGCATCCCTTCTGTGAGGGCAGAATCAGGTAGCACAGGACAAAACACAAGCACAGTTGTATTGCAGCAGCTTCTGCACCCACAAATAGAAACCTTCTTCAGGCTTCTTCCATCTGCCTGCCTGAAGAACGGAATGAGACACATTTCACTCATGTCTTGGAAAGTAGAAAAGATCAAGAACGGCTAGGAAACTATTTATTAGCACCTAGGAATAGCCAGGATGAGCAATAGTCAACATTGAAATAAGGCAACCCCACCATGTCAATTTCATTTCCCTCAGTTGCACAGGAGCTGATTCTGTGGACAGAGAAGACGCAGATCCTGTACCTGCTTGATCTCAGGGAGGTTATTTCACAGTTTCACACATCCTCACAGCTGATGTGCAGAGCATGATTCACAGGGAAGTGCTCTCACAGAATGGTACCCAACAGGCTGGAGAGCAGCACTCAGGCTGGCACCAGGGCTCCCTGTGAGATGAGGTGAGTGCTCTGCACAGCCCCACAGAGCACTGCCCTGGGAGCACTCTCTGCTCCAGCACCACTCACAAAGGCAGTTCCAGAGAGGACAACTCCAGCCCACTCAAACACGGTGTGAGGCTGAGCTGGCCGCAAAGAGCGTTAGAAAACCCAATTCGAAATGTGGCAGAGAAAGGTAACCTACGTAAAAGGTACCCATTTTCTCCATCACCTATGGCTGTGAACAAACACATGGAGGGATAAATGAAGCCCTAACCTCTGATGCAGAAGTTCTTTCCATTCCAAATATACTTTCCATATACTCCAAGCAAGTATAGTTTACTGCATAGTGCCAGCAGAGAGCAGTTCCTACCCAGTGACCAGCACTGCTTACAGGGAACTGCAGTGCCCTGTGCAGGTATCAAATCACACAACTCTTCACAACCAGCACAGCATCCAGCCCACACCTCCAGCAACATTTACTTTTCCTCAGTGTTTTGCAGGAGCTGTAGAGAACATGATGCTGGGAGGAATGCAGTTCACACTGTTTGGTCTAATCAGAAGCCTGGACCAATCTGCCCTGTGATTGTCCCACTGCTCCCCCACACCTGCACCCTGGCAGAGATATTCGACAGACAGCCAGGTAAGCCAGCTGCACAAGTGTGTCCCCAAAATCAGCAGCTCCTCCATTCAGGAATATGCCAACCAAAAAACAGCAAAAATCTCCCTCCTCCTGGGGCTTCAAACAAATTAAACAAAACAAAAAAAACCATACCAAGCCAAATGAAAAGCGTATCAACAACAATGGAAAAAAAATCAAACCAAAAAACCCACCACAAACAAACAAAGGCAAAAAGAACACCACAAAACAAAGCACAAGAAAACGCTGCCAAATATCTGCCATACTACATGCACATTGATGAAATGCATTATTTCTTTCTCTTACACCCTGTGATGGACAAATAGCTGTTTCTGAATCAAAGTGGGAGTGAGAAAGGAGTCAGGACACAGAGCCAATCATTTGCTCATGACATCTTGGGATTATCCCCACAGGTAAATACAAGTATTTCTACATATCTGGATCTATACAACCAAGATGAAAAATGTACTGATGACAAAGGAATGAAACCCCACATGTATGGTGTATATTATGAAATCAGGCATGGAAGGCTCCTCCCCATCTCTCTTTCTTGTACCACACTGACAGGTCATGAAACGTGAGCCCTACATTTTGTTTTTGGGATAATTTCCACATTCCAAACCCAGCTTTTTGTCCTCAAGGATGGAGCATTTCATATCCCTGTGTCGCCTAAGTTTTTGCCAAGTCGTAAATAAAATGTTAATTATCTGTGTTCTTTCCCACCAGATAGGGTCATTTTCTGTATTTTCTTTCAGTGTGGGTCTTAAACTTCATACAACAACATACAGCTGGACAAGCAAACTATAAAAAGGGAGTAATTACTCATTTAATTCAACACTAGCTCTTACTGTTGTGTCTGGTCTCAACTGTTCTGCAGCTGCAGCTCTGTGTGTTTATACCACTGTATCTACTAACTGCCAAAGCAACTCCCTTTGATTCTCTATTCTTCATATTACCACTGCTGTTGTGCTTTGTAGTTTAATATTTAATCTGACTTTTCCTCATGCCCTTGCTGGTGATTTTTTGAGCAAGCTCAAGCACTCATTTGGGACACCACTTAATACTATTTTAGTTTCTTTTCGAATTAGCAAGCCTTTTAGAAGGCTTTTTACCAAAAGTGGCCTTCTAAAAGCAAGTCTACAACACCAGACAATAGGTTGGCAGACTGAAAAACTGAGTTCTGTATTACACATTATGTAACTCAAGATTATTACCACTTTACCTTGCATCACTGAGGGGAAAAAAAAAAACCCACCTTTGAAGTACTTAAAAATATTACCAATAAATTAAGTAATAAGAAGAGCGTGACTAAAAAGAAATCAAAAAAGTTCTGGACAGGCAGAGCAAAGGAAAAGATGACAGAATAGCCTTGATAGAATTGGTTTTGAGACTCTAATACAAAAGTGTGGACGATCACCTTGTTCTAAACAACAGCATCTCCACCACCTCTTGAGAACCCCACAGCACCATCAGTCTATCACACAGCCTCCCAAAGTGAATGCACAGCTCCTTGTTCCACAAGGACACGTGCTGTCTGGTCATACTTGTCCCGACTGACAGGAACACAAAACGTTCTCATCTTCAACAGCAAAAACTTCTGAGCACAAAGCACTTTTCTGTCTCTCCTGTAATATTTTTGCAAAGGCTTCCCACCTACCAGATTTCTCATTGAAGTCATAACCATTGTGCTTCTGTCAAATCTCTGCCTACTGTCATCAGCACTCACCATCACAACCCCTCTCTAGCATCAAGCTGATGGAGGAAACAGTTGGTAGAAAACATCATTTTCGAAGACATATCTTCTCTAGCAGCAGAAGTAACAGTCTAAACTCAGCTTGAACAAAGCCAAGCTCAATGCTTAATGATATTTCCCAATTACTTTAATTAAACAATATTTCCCAACTATTTTAATTATCTCTCTTTCTCTTATGCTGTGAGCACAAAAATCTCCATTTTAATTTCAACGTATTTGAAATAGCACCAGCCCTCAAAACATTGGAAGTTATGTGGATAATGCACATGCATATGTAAAACATACAGTGCTTTGTACTAAAAACAAAAGCGTTTCCTAGGTGAGGCTGTTTAATTAAAAATTAAAAGCAGACAGCTACAACGCAACATACTTCTGGAAAGAATCTTAAATTCAAGTTAATTACTTCTTCACAGGATTAAAGAGTATCCCAAAACAAAGCCAAAAGCTGCAGAATGTATCAGCCACAGAAAATCCATAATGGTTAGAATGACACAGAGCTGCTGGAGAGGGTCCAGGGGAGGCCACAGGGAGGATTTGGGCTCTGGAGCATCCCTCTGCTGGGCAGGGACTGCGGGAGCTGGGCCTGGTCAGGCTGGAGAAGGGAAGGCTGAGAGGGGATCCCATCAATCCAT
>JBBMKD010000115.1:8316905-8350923 GCA_037834095.1 Argya squamiceps | reverse complement strand
CATTCTGGGTCCCTTTTGGGCCATAATAAAGTTCTCCCTTGTTATCCCCAATTGGGTCCCGTCTCTCCCTCGTCTTCTTTGCTTTGGTGGACTTTGGGTTTCTGGTGACCTCAAGACAACGATCCCTACTGTTTCGCGGGCGTGTTCCGGATAGCCGGTGCCCTGGAACACGAGCCCTTCAATTCCTGAGTTGGAGGGCCACTGCCGCAATTTCTCACCTTGGAGGGGACAAAAAATGGTGCCTTGGATTTACTCAAGTCTTAGATGTGAAAATATTCTATGACCATTCTGGAGAAGAACCTCAGAAATAGGACATTTAGTCATCCCTGCAGCAGTGGCAGTAAGGCCCTGGAGGGTGGGTTGTCAGCCAACAGTGTATGAGTGCATGCACATGGATCTAGTTTTCCTGTTCTCGCTGGAATTACAGGATTGTTCCCAGAGACAGCTGCTGGGGAGAGGCTGGAAAACATTGGTTCCTCCCCTGTGATACCTTTGTAGCCCACCAACACAATGTGTTCCACAAGCAATGTGTTTTCCATGGGGAAAAAGGCAGGAAAGCTCCCAGATGGACTTCTTCATTGAGTTAGAATCTATCTTTACAGCAGTTCAACATAATGGACTCTTTTTTGAAGTAGTAATTTCTTAACAAGCTCTAATAAAAGCTTTAGCTTCACTACGTAGCTGCAGACCTTTCAGGTAAGATGAAATACAGCCTTTTTTTATGTGCTCTGAAATTATTTCCCATTAGTGTATGTGAGAGCAACCTCTAGCTTTGGTTTAGAGCCAACAGCTTGTGAAGATACAGCTGCTTTTGGTCACTTTTATGAGTGAAAATCTAAATAATGTTTTACATCTATTAGACTAAATAGAAAAGAAATTTGGAAGCAGTTCAGTGATGCCAAAAAATAGAAGGACATCTGCAGGAATGTAAATTATATGCAGAGATGCTGTGCTTGTAAGAGTAAGTGAGAGCAGCTGTTAAAGGACTGGGAAATTGGTGCTGGACTTGATGTGAAGACTTAGTCCAGGTTTCCCTAGGTGTGATTGAACCACATCTGAGTGGTGGTGACACAGAGCTCTGTGGTCCCACTGGAGGGTCCTGGTAGCACCATCAGATTTGCAGCCTGGCAGGGCTTTAGGGCTCAGGGCCAGCACTGCAAAAATGGCTGTCCCTTCTGGGGCTCCAGCTGCTGTCCTTGAACCTATCTCAGAACCATGCAAGGAGAAAATGCCTTCTCCTGATCCATGTAGGAGCCGTGAGGCCTCCTGTGTCTTTGGGATCTGGAATCCCCAGGGACCACACTGTCAGCATCACACAGATTTCCTGTTGGGAGCAGTGGAGAAGAGAGGGCTTCTGCCCAGGGGTGAGATCTTGTTGTGCTGGCTGTGCCCACCAGCTGTTGATGCTGCACAAGCAAATTGCAGGGTGGCTTGGCTTCCTCCTCTTTGTCTCTTATCACCTCATCCCTTATCTCCTGCTCCTTGTCCTTGGGACATGCAGAGGAGCTGGAGGTGAAGTGGTCCTGGGTATGGCAGGAGCTCATGGTAGAATCTTACTTGTGTCAGGTAGACCCTTGAGTTTCCATCCTGAAAGTGAGAACAGGATTTATTACAGTAACCTCTCAGAAAGACAACAAATGTGAAATAAAGCAGCCTAAAACCTTCTTCTGTCTAGCCCCTCTGTGACAACCAGAGCTTTTCTGGGAGCTGCTATGTGACTTTAACCAACTTACCCAGTTTTTAGCCTCTAGTAGAATTATTTGGAAGGGAGGGGAATATGTAGGCTCACTTATTAAATAACAGTTCATTGGATGAAACCTTTTTATTTTAATGGACAAAACAAAAAAATCCTATTTGAACACTGCATGTCAAACACAAGTACTGCTTCAGCCAAAAGTCTGTCTTGACTGCCTTGGCTATGGCAAACTATGAAGTATAAAATACTTTACAAGGAACTGAGACTTCCCCAAGGATGGTGTAAGAAGAGCCCTGTTTTTCAGTCTCATTGTTGCATGTTTGATCTTCCTTCTCCTGCTGCAAAATTGTCTTAACTCCACTATTAGCGGGGGACCTGAAGGACTGTGGCTCTGGCAGAAAGGGTAAGAATGTCCATCTCTGACTGAAATGATCACTCAATTAATTTCATTGTTTAGGACACTTTTATTGCTGGTACTGATTAACCATCGATACTTGGGAGGGAATGGACAGAGAGCTCACTGCTCATTTAATTGAACATTACCAAATCAGTCAAACCAGTTCTAGGACTGCAGCAGCCCCATACCCCCTGCATGAAGGAATGCCAGATCTAAGGATCTATTTCCTCCTTTTTAGGCACATGTGCTATTCCCAGTAACCCAATTATACGGTTTTCTTCACACTTTATCCATAAAATACTACTAACACATCAAAAACAAGTGAATCCTTACATCTTGCCATTTTATAGTTCATAAAGCCAACTTCACCCATTTTACCCAAAGGAGTGTGCAGCCAAAAACAGGACAAAGCCAGTGGAAAAAAATAAATGTGTGTGTGTGTCTGACTCTGTATATGAATTATGACTATTCAAAGAGGGAAAAAAAGAAAACTGAATGATTGCCAAGAAGCCAAGTGTGTAAAGGGACAGCTGGAGTTTTATGCTGGAGTTTACAATGCATCACTGTTCAATTAAAAAAAGAAGCCCTTTACGACAGCAGCTCAGCCATCGCATGAGACGTAACCTACCTCTGAATACAGAGCACCTTCCTCAAAGGAAATGCCACTCCATTCTGAATTCTCTTTTAGAGGAACAGTAGGCGACCTAGCTGGAGATGTGTGGAAAAGACTTGATTCCAACATTTGTAGTGGTTTGGTCATAGAACTACCCACTGCACCGATACTTCCCTTCCCATCACACTGCTTGTGTCTCAGCACTCAGCCTTTTTCCCCTTTCAAGGGCAACGGGCTTTAAAACCAAGGCCAAAGTCCTCAGGTTTGGCAAGAGGAAGGAGCTGATTGGGTGCTCACAATGAGGGAGGAGAGACAAAGGAAGAAAAGACGGGAGGAAAGCTAAGTCTTTGTTCACAAGGAAAGCTGGCACTAGTTGTGTCCAAATTGTCTGAGAGCTTTGAATTTTCAGAGAAAATTTCCTCCCTAAGCAACTTTTCTTTGTAAAGGCCCATCCAGCCCTGAAGCTTATAAGTTATTCTCTCCTGTGATATTAAAAGTATTCATTACTTTCTTGCTTTATTCATGATACTTAATTTTCTTCCAACAGTTTCATGAGTCCTTGAGGATTCTGATTGAAAGCAAGGCTCAGCTTTGGTTCTTGCAAATAGTACTAAATGGCAGGGAAACTGAACGTGAATTAAGGAATAGAAAATCTCCAGGATGATAAAGGTCGTCAAAACATCATGGAGAAACCAAGGACCAAAATGCAGCAGCTTCTTGAAATCAGCCAGACTGGTGAGAATCTCTGAGGTTGGAAGAGACACCCAAGACCAAATTTATTGTGTTTTGTTGGGTGTTTTGTTTTTGACTTTTGGGGATTTTTTTTCTTTTTTTTTTTCAAGGGAGAACACAGCAGTGTCAACTAAAAGAAGACAAGTCAAATTAAAATGGGAAATAAAAGGGAAAGAAGTAGCCAAAAGGGTAAATAAAATACTTGCGGATGATACTGGGACTTTTTTAGAGTGGCCCAGTGTAACATGACACTAAAATTAAAACAAATAATACAATTTTGGAAGAAAAAACCCAACTCAATAATGGTGTAAATGAGGCAGTTTGGCAAGGGAGTCTATCATGGACAAAAAGAAATTTTTTTAAGTAGCAAATGAACCGGGAAACCAGAAAGAATTATAAGTAAGGGAGGATAGCTGGAAACCTCCATCAAAAAGAAAGAGAAAAGGGACCAGAAAGGTCTTGAGGAAGAGCTTCTAAAGGCAAAAATATTAATAACCTCTTTTTATAAACACATATATCTTCCCAACTGTCTACACGGCCAGTGGAAGATGAAAGGATAATGGAAGTGCTTGGGGAAGATAAGAACTGGCAGAAAGCTAAATTAATTGTTTGTTTCAGTGATCACAGAGGAAATGCTCAGGGAGTTTCCTGCAGTGGATGAGTCACAGCAGCTTCCTTCAGCTGTGGTGCTGTCTGTCTTGAACTGTTCTAAATCCACTCTGCTTCAAGTGGTGACAGTTCTGTTCTCCTGCTCTTCCCTCACTGACCCTGGCCATGCCATCCCACTCCCTCCCTTGTGCCAGAATTAGATTCCTTGCAGCCAGATCAAGAAACCAATCCCTTCAATTATCAGACCGAGACTTTAAAACAAAACAAATGAATATTTCTATTTTTTCTTCCCCTGTAGTGCATAGTTAAGTAGTCCTATGGGATATTATGGGTAACTGAAGGACAGGTTTCCAAAGGCAGCTGGTAAATTTGTGTAAATTTGTATAAATATCCATCCAGGGAGAAGAGAATTTCCCATCAAGGAACACCCAGGTCAGTGACCCTCACTGTGGTGGGCAGCTACAAGGGAGATGTCCTGCTCTGATTTTATGCCCTTCCAAATATTTCCTAGAGGACTCTGTCTCAGCAGCAGTCTGAATTCACTTCTGGCCTGAGGACATGACATTGTATTCTTTATGGCACCAGAAGGAAACCAGCAGTGGCCGAAGGGCACCTTTCTTTAAATTTTATGGAGTCATGCCAGTCTCAGGAGAGCTGGGAATGTAGCACTTTCTCTGGTAACATGTATTTGAATGTGTCCTGCACACAAAGCAAATATGGTGTTGATTACAAATGATTTCTCCAGTATAAATTGTTAACAATAGTGTGTTTTGATAGCATTTTCAGGGAATAAGGAAGAAAGAAGCAAGTCTTTCTTTATTAATCCACTGTCCTCTTCCAGTGTGAAAAGAAATTAAAAAACATGTCTTTTACTCTGTGCAAGGAGACAGAAGGGTATCACTGCTCTCTCACAGGGGCCACGATTAGCAAAACCTGTCCCTTTCCCCTGCAAAATAAATCTTTTGATCACACTGAGACTAAACAAAGATTTCTCTGTTTAGTTTTGGAAGCACTGAGCATCAAGATATCAACACTAGGGGATAATCTATTGAAGAAGTTTTCTTTGTGTTAAAGTCCAGGCTTTGTAGGAGACACTGTCAACAAACCTTACAAAAATATTGATATGTTACTGTAGTTTTCTTGTGGCAGAAAGCATTTGCAAATATTGATTGGTGCCTAATTGTCTTTAAAGCAAAGGAGTAAGAAGTGAGCATCTGAGACCATTTTGGTTTTTATCAGCAGCTCACTCACAGTTAAAGACTTCACATTTCTGAATCTCTCATGCTTGGTTACTCAATGTTGCAAATCATCACAGGGCACAAACACCCCAAGAGTGAGTAGAGCTTTTTCATGACTCACAGCTTCCACAACCAATAAAGATTTACTGTTAAGCTAAAAAATTAAGCCTACCACACGCTTCCAGGCCTGAGGCTGCAGAAATATTGGCTGCAACCACCAGGCTAAATAGTGGCATAGAAAGGGGAACACAATTGATTTCTACTACTGGATCTCTGCAAGAGACCAAGACGTATTAGAAGAAGAATAAAATTAGAAGAATGAAAGCAGATGGGAGATTTAAACTGCACCAAGTGATTTAAAGATGCATGGATAACCCTTTTATTACAGGGGATGACTGATGATGCACCAGCAATTAATGCTGGCCACACTGGTAAGAATTAATCTGAAAGCCCAATTAGAGATGAACTGTTACTTAGTTCCAGGCTGTAGAAGAAAATTCAGCCATTTGTCCAGGCATATCTGAAGGTTTGGGATTGTTATCCAAAGAAGGAAATATGGTTATGCCTGTCTTTATTGTGTTGTTTTTAGCGTGCCTGCCTCCCATTTGATCTCACACGTTAACTTTTCTTCCTTTTAAATGTAAATTGCACCACCTGCATTGGCTTGGGAGTCAGCACGCAAGGCTCAGAAAGAGCCTGCTCCAACACTGACTGCAACTGTAATACTTGACCATTTTATGAATATTATCTGACTCGGCTGTAACCTGCCTTTAGATGGTCAAGATTGCAGTGTGTTGGTGCTCTGTGCTCCTGTTATTGTCAGCAGCTGTGACAAATATGTTTTATTTCCCTTTGAGCCTGTACCAACAAGTTGGGAGCTTCCAGCAGGGCCTGCACTGGGGTCTTTCACTCTTATCTGCATCAAGACCTGGTGGCAAGGAATTTACTGCATGTAAATATGAAGGCTTTTTGTGATTAAACATGCTGTGGAAAATCCAAAATCAACACCTATGCAGCCACAGGGAAATGGCAACAGTATTTCCACCATGAGTAGTCCAATTTGCTGAAGGCCTTCCTTAACCATATGTGTGCCTGTTGTGGGTGAAAATTGAGTGCTATCCTCCTGCACTTGCTAAAAATGTTGCCAAGGCTGGTTTTGGTTCACAGCCTGTGATTGTGTCAAAAATCTAGTGCTCTTCTGGAGAGTGCTAGGCTTTTCCCTCTCTTTGCTATGTCAGAGTGTTGAGCTGGTGTTTCTGAACTCCCACAAAACCGTGGTTAAATCTTTCATCCAGTGAATCTGACAATGTTGTCTTCAGAGATTGCTCCAAGCATTTTGGTCTGAGTTTTCCTTCTGCTCTGCCTCTGAAAACTCATAACTATTTACCACAGCAAGTGGGTGATGGCTAAGGACACATTTTTGGATACCAAGTCCTGATGAACAGGTCCAGGAAAGTGTTCTCAAATTTTTGTGAGGCATCAGTGAGCAGGGATTGTCTTCTTCACCTCTTACAATGAATAGTACGGGTTTGCACTTGTGATGCTGTTGATCTCCCTCAGAATCCTCACAGCTCAAGCTGATTCAGTCTCAAATTTGTTCCAAATGTGTGACAGCCAAGTGATGGTGATGTTTAATTTGTTATTGTGGTTGTTCTAAGGGCTGTGGCTGGAGCAGCCACCCTGCGCATACTCCTCTGCAATGTTTCACAGATCAAACCTCCCCATCATCCAAAAACCATGGGACTCCTGCCATTGCCAGAGGCACACTGAAAAAGAGGCACACTGAAAATTCATCCTTGGAAATGAGCTAAGGGTTTTGGAGATGCATGTGGTCCCTGACAGTCAGCAAAACAAACACAGAGAGAGAGGCAGAGGACACAGGAGACTGGGGAGGGGGTGGGTGGAGGGGTGGTAAATCCTCCAAGCACTTATTTGGGCAAACTATAATTGCTGTTGCTCCACATATGCCAATCAAGCAAATTTGCATTCAGGCATTCAGGTCTCCCACTTCAATCTTTCATCCTGAACTGTGCTCTGGGTTGGTGCCACTGGTAACAGACAGGCACAGGTTTTTTCGTTCTAAGGTCAGCACTTCACATCTACATGGGATAGTATCAAGGAAAATGGAAGTTTAGGAGGGCAAAGGACAAGATAGATCAATATTTTGCTGTGCTAAGTCTCTGTTGGAGTCTGAAAGATGCCACACTACTGACACAGGGTCCTAAATGCACCATCTGGGCAGCCTGTTACAAGCAGCTTCTTGGTGCTTCCCTCATATCCCCTTCATCTCTCCTGAGCTCCTGGATGAATGAGCCAACTGAGCCAAGACTGCTTCACCAAACAATCGAGACCAAGGTTCACATGAAAACTCACTATTGCTTTCTGTCAGCCTGTTTAATGGCAGAATGATAAAATGGGATTTGCTTCCCCTTTTTTCTTACTTTTTTTCCTTTTCCAGAGAGTCTGCTCAGCAAGGGCTTGGAATTGACTCAATAGAGTGTTTAGTTGCAGGGGTGTTAATATATTTTATGGCCAAGATGAAGACACTTGATCTCATAAATAATTACAGTGCTCTATAAATTCTAAAAACCCTAAAGATGTTTCGGGATTGTGTAACCAGTGTTAAGTATAGAGGTACATTTTTGGATGTCTCCAGGTGCATACGTCTAATAGCAGTAGAGGTTCATTGTGATGTGCCTTCTCCTTCTGCAAATTTGTTTTTAGAACAATACAATGAAATTTAGAGCAATACATGCACTGAAAAAAATCTTGGGAGACTTCGTATAACACAAGTGCCCTTATCAGAAATCTTGTAAATTGCATCTGTTTACCAAAAACATTTCCTGGCATGAAACAACTGTGTATTTTGCTTCCACAGAACCAGAACTGGAAAACACTCTTCTCTCCAAGCTGCTTTTCCTCTTCAGAATATTTTCCTGCAAACTAAATCTCCATGCCCCTTCCATGCTTAAGGATACCAGTGAGTGGTGAGAAAGAGGAAGAAAAGTGGGAGTCATACAAGTTTCCTTATAGGGAAACCAGTGTTTAAATATCAGCAAAAATTTAAACCAATATTTAATGGCTTAAATATTTACCTACCATTGCCTATAAATTTGGTAGAATTGAGAACAGCTGCCGAGTGCCCCATCCCAGGTGAGTGTCCTGGCTGCTCCAGGTATTGCCGGTGCTGAGGTTTCAGTTTTCCACTGTGCTTTTTTGCTACAAAGCTCAGAGGTTTCTTCTCATCCCCACTTCCTTCATCTCCTCTTGGTTGTCATTACCCTTTCCCTGAGCCTGGGCCATATTTAGTCCTGGACAGTGACAATTTCTTAGCTCTCTTCCTGCCCAAATGGCTTAAAGTAGTTTCATATACCACTTTAGCATTTGATAATGTTGAACCTAATGTGAAATGATCAATCAGCATGTACAAAAACTCTTTATCTCATTTCATTTAATTGCTCTAGTGAATATTTCACTTGTATCTGCATCAAGGGGACAGAATCCATTGGATCTATAGGTAACTTTCTAATTAAGACTTGTAGAAATTCACTAAATCTGTTTTTCTGTCAAGAGACCTAAGCTTATACAACGGGACTGGCCACATTTGCACTCCACCTTCACTTCCACACTGAATTTCAAACTCAAATGAACTAGTTTGCTCTAACGTTATTGTAATATTGTTTTTCAGTTCAGACAGAAGGCACCAAGCACTGCAGTTGCTGTCTTTGGAGGAAGTTCAGGCCATTGCATTTGTCACTCTGCTCAGATGAACTCACTGCCACACACAAACGCCACAGAGCAGACGATGAAAAGCACTCACAGTTGCTGAAGAAGCTTGTTACGTACCAGGACCAGCATGAACCTGAAAGTGGATATGGAGATTTATTTATTCTTCTTTCTTTTCTTGATGGCAGGGGGGAAGATATTTCTTCTCTCTTTTTTTCTTTTTCTTTCTTTTCTAAAGCTGTAAACAAAACAAGCTATTCCTATTCACCTTAGCAAATGGACGGATGTTTCCCTCGTTGTAAAAATAAGCAGCAGTCAGTGGCTGGATGTGTGGCCGTAATAAGATATATCTACATAACACATGTGTTTTGAGACAAAAGAAGAGAGAATAAAGGCCTGGTACAAATCACAAGTTCTCAGAACATCCTTCTGCTTTCTGCCACCAGCACCTCATGCTTACACGGTGCTCCCCTTGCCAGGAGACCACCATTTCTCCACTGTGACATGCCAAAATCTAAACAATGACTATGTTCTCATGTGCCGTGCCTGATTTCTGTCATGGAAAAAACTTTGTCATTGTTTCCTTGCCTCTTCCCCTCTGGCACCTCTTTTGGGGCAGATTGTGAGCAATCTGAGCGTGTGTTCTCTGATGCTGCTGCCATAGGACAGAAAACTTCTATGTCAAGTCTCACATCAGATCAGAATCCAAGGACTGTTCTGCCAGCCCTTATAGGGAAACACATGGGCACAGAGGAGTGACAAACTGGTTTTTCCTGCGATTTTTCTTCATGCAAGGAGAGTTTCATTACATGAATGCACAAGATAGGGTCGTCCTTTGATGCTTTTTCAGGGTATTCATCTCTATGAGCTTCATTTGTCCCAAAGGTAAGTGTCAAATGAAAACTAAATTTATTAGGTCTCTAGTGTTGTTGGAGAATGTCAGGCTTTTAAGGGAGTGTTCCAACTTATGTATCTTAAAATGAAACATATTATCCATTTTTCCCTCAGGTTACTTCTCACTATTGAGTCTAGGTAAGTAGTTTACACTTGAAACTGAACTTGCAAGTAACAAAAATTTGGGCTAAAAAAAAAATCTCAGTCCAAGTCCCTGGTAATTGTGTTGCTTGGATCTTTATCAGACCGGAGGATTTTGTTGTCTGGGACACAAAAATTAAGTTGAAAATAAGATATTTGGGTCAATATGTGGTGCAAATGCAAGACTGTTTAAGATTATTGAGGTTATTGGTTATTCTATAACCAGGTGCAAAAGAAACTGCACTAAGACATTCTAAGCATATTTATAACATTCAGTAAAAATTCCTAAAATTGGGTTTTTTTCCATCTGTGAGGGCTGATATCACTGAAGAATCCAGGAAGAAAGCAAATTGAGCACCAGTGTTTGTAAGCGGGCAAAAGTTATGTATTATTTTATATCCAGGATAGAGTTGCCCCACATTCTTCTGGTAAAATCTGACAATTGCACTTCCTCATCTAAAATTTGCTGAAACATTGCCTCAATGCTTGCAGGATCAACAGCTCCAGCCCCAGTTGTGTGCTGTGCCCAGGGAGAAATGCAAACTCCTCCTGGTTTCCACAGACGGGCTCCAGAACACCTTGTGGTCTCTCCTTGGACAGCTGAGGTGTTTGTCCCACCACAACAGCTGGCTGTGCTTCCAGACCAGCCTTGCTCTCCAGCTGGAAAGCCAAAAACTCATCTCAGCCCAGCATATAAGGTATTATTTTTTGGCTTTGTTCATCCTTTAATTGTCTTATTTTATCTAAATGCAGTGTCGTTAATTTCTGAGACTTCCTCAGGTTCTTTGGTCCATCCACAAAAGAACAAAAACTCTTCTTTGAATCCCAGGATACACAGGTCAATCTCCAATGGTATCCTCATAATACCTCTACTGTAGGCAACACCATTTTCCATAAGAAATAATATTATATTACATTTAATCAGCCTGGATGCCTAATTACATTTACTGATCTAATCAATTGTTATTGTCTTTAGAATATTGACTCCATCCAAGGCCACATTTAGAGAGTTTTCTGGTAGTTGTTCCTTATTCCTTTCTTACAGTGTGTGACAAATTTCTATATTTCATATTTTTCAATGTTCCTGAGGTACTTCGTGTTCAGAAGATTCTATAAGCATATTTTATTTGCCAGAGAAACAGATTATTGCGGAGGCTGAACAGCTAATTTATTGCTTGGGGAAACGTCTTGACAAGAGAAACTTGGTCTGAGAAAAGGGGATAGGAGTTATTAATCTCCCAGGTGTGTTTTCTGCAAGGAAGCCTTTGACAAAAACACTCCTCAGAGGATTCCTGTCTCCAGCAGTGATAAACTGTATTTTCTAATTGAGAAGCTTTATGTTTAGTACAATGTGGAGAAAGAACCTTCTTTTGGCAATGGTGATCATTTCTAGAAAATTAATATTCCTGGTGGGTGTGGACAGAAAGATATCTGTAGTAGTAGCTATCAAAATATTCTCAGTAGTACTTTCAGAGAGTTGGTTTGCCTTATGGTACTTCTCTTAAAGAGGTTTGCTGACACCAAAGTGAGGAAAAAAAGGCAATTTTGTTCTTGTTGCGCTCCAAATTACAATTTGCACAAGTGTGGAAGAGTCACAGGCTTCCAGTTACCTCTTGTAACTGTGAAATTCTAGTGCCAGAGACAGCTTGGTGATGCAGAAAATATCTCAACTCCTCAGGAAAGGAGGCAAAGGGAAAAAAACCGAACCAACCACTTGCAAAGAGATGTTTCATTACTGAGACAAACAGGAGGGGAAAATGCTCTTCATTTTATCAATCTGACACCTTAGTCTAATTTGAATATAAATAATATGAAGCATTTTCATATGTAAGTCAAAAACATGATAATAGATGTAATGTTTTCTTTGTGAGGCATGAAGTGCAGACTTCCTGTACAAATTTGGGCTATGCAGTCTTCCTTTGCATCTCTCCAGGTTTTGGGAGTTTTCTAAAGAAGAGAAGAGAAGCTGTAAGCAACAGACTGCTCAACAAAATCCCAAAGTTTTTTGGCCTTTGCTTTTATTTTTCAGCCAATACTGAGGTCTTGAACAATACATTAAGGCTGTTGAATATCCAGCCTTAGGATTGTGGTTGTATTTTGGATTTTATGGAGTTTGTCATGGTGTGATACTGCCACCTTCTTTTTCCACAATTGCAGATATTTGCTGTGTTGCCACCCTTGTCACTATGGCTGAAAATATATTTTTGATGCTGCCTGTGGGTCTCTGAGCCAGCTGCTCTTCTTGATGGATTGTATAATGGGAAATCCCCCATTCCTTACTGTTTCAAAGCATGAATATGATTAAATATCATGATCAAAATAACATAAATAGCATCTTTATCCATGTTTTGCAAGATTTCTAGGCTTTAATATTTTATTTCTTATCTGTGCTGGCTAATTGAGACCTGTGACTTTTACAATATATTGGGCATTTCCCAGAGACTGTATTTGAATCATCAAATGAGCAACATACTTTGAAGTTGGATTAATTGTCCCTTTCCCTCCATGATCCCAGGAAAGACCACATCCCATGAAATGCCATTTTGAGGCAAACATGGTGGTGTGCAAAATGACCTGGAGAAAAGACAGTGGATGTGTGTCCTGTATTTTGTGGAGAGAGTAGGAGAGAGGAAAGACTTTGATGAGTGAAAGCATTCAAAAGACTTGTAAGCAACATAAAATTGTGTTTATGAGATATATAACTATGGTTCTGAGAACTTTGTTGAGTAGGCTTTTTGTTTATGTGCTATTTTACCCACCTTTCTGGGTGTGAGCCCCTCAAGGAAGTGTTCTGTCAGTGCCTGGATAGCTTTTTGTGTGGCTGGGAAGCCACTGTGACCAAAGCATTTCCCTGAGCATGAAGGCAGAAACTGGGGCAGAACTAGGGAAATAGAATTTTGTGCTCTAACCCTACATTGTGTCAGACTGAGCCCACCAAAATGAGTGCAACCCTCAAAAACAGAATAATTACATTTGATCAGGTTTTTTCCTTTGAAACAGTAAGATACCAAAAGATATTATTTTCTTTGTTTTGTGTTGTCAGAGGATAACTATTGCCACACCAGGTTGAAGGTATTAAATATTTCCTGTTCTTCCTGCTACCTCTGTGACTACATCCAAATGCCCAGGAAAATTTATCAAGCTGGAGGCATTGTGCTGTCAGTTTCACATCCTAAAAAACGAGTTGAGAGCAGACTAGATCCAGCTGTTTTCTGGGTACTTTGCTATGTAGTCTGATGGTGGTAGAACAGTTGCAGATGCGCAGTGTAATTATATCTGTATGATCCTAATTATTTTACCAGCTGCCATTGCTTTAGATTTTTTCCAAGAATGAGTAGTTTGTGAGCAAGCTGCAGAATGAGCTATTTTGCCTCTGTGAGATGGTGAATTTATAACCAGACTGGGGACTACTTTGGATTCTTATCAAATCTTTCAAGATTTATGGCATATTATTTCCTCTGCAAATGGATTTCTAACATACAATTTGTTTATGTTGTAATCCCACCAGTTTTTTTGAAAGGAACCTTTAAAATGAAAAACTGCCTTTGAAGTGGAAACTGAAAGCAGTCAGTTCAGCAGTTTAAGGGAGCAGAACTGATGAAAGTTTCTGTAAATTATTATTTGAGGAGCGCCATGCTCGTATCTGTGGTCTGTTGGTGTCTGTGTTGGTGAGATCACCTAATGGAACTCAGAAGGGAGAAGGTATTTTATCCCCATGAAAGAAAGGACATTATCTCCAGATCCAGACAGGGAGGTTCAAAACATTGAGGGGGCAAAAGCAGCCACAGATGCTCCTGGGAGATGAGCCTTAACAAGTGAAAATTGTTGGTTAATAAGTGTAAAATCAAGGGTTTGGATAATGCAGTACCTGGTGCTCACTTTGTGTGCCATGGCTGCTCTCTGGTCATCACTCATTGTCACTGCTCGTGCTGCTGGATGCTCATTCAGGGTAGGGGGGAGAGGCATGTGGCTTGTAATGTCAGAGAATTTGTGTGGGGACAAATATTTATAGGTCAGTGTAGTCCAGTGAGTTTGGCTGAGTTAAGGCATTTTCCTAAAAGATGTCCTATTTCAGGAAAGCCTGAAGACTGGTGTTTGAATCCATCTTTATTCATAGGAGTGGCTAGGTTTAGACACTGTTGATTTCAAAATAAATGGGCTCACCTGAGAGCCTTGTAATCTTTATAGGATTGTAACTGTGAAAAAACACCCCTGAAAAACATTATAGTTCACCAGACACAAACATCCAAAGAACATCTGTCAAAATCTAAACAGTCATAAAATAGGAACAAACCCTGAAATTCAAAGCAAGTGGATGAGTGCCAACAGCATGGACCAAGTCTTTTGTTTTGGATTTTTTTTTCCTTTCCTCTGGTGTCAGAATATATCTTTTTTTCACAATCTACATGATTGTGATACAATGGTAAGAAATGTTGCCAGAACTCATGCAAAGTGGGACATTCAAAGGCTGAGAGGATGGAAAAATGAAGACAAAATTAATTTAAATTTGGTGAAATGCATACATAGTCTAATTTCTGTGTATTCAATTTGAGAGGAGAGAGAGGACAATGTTTTCTGTCTCATCTTCCTCACCTCAGAGACACTGATCCCATGGAAATACCTGAGCTTCCAGTTAAAGCATTTTCTGGGGCATGTCATTTTATGTCAATCACTCAATGTTTTTGTATGTTTGTTGTTTGTATGATCAATATTCTTAATGGAGTTCAGCTTTCTGTTGGAAAAAAAAGAGTATCACTTGAAAAATATAAAAGAATATAAAGAAATGTCAAAAGGCCATCAAAAAAGGTTCTAGAATTTTAAAATGTAATGCATACACATGTGGAATCATATACTTTGAGGAACTGGTAAAAGGAGTTGTCTGGCAGCACTGCTTCAGGTGGGAACCTAATGCTAGCAAAAAATTTCCAACTAGAAGAAACTATGATCACAAGAAGAAGAAATAAGAATTTTGTGCTAGAAAATAAGATTTTAGAGAGATGGAGAAAGAGACCAACAAGGTCAGTTAATATTTACTGTTTCATGGGACTTTCCTTCATTTCCCTTCAAAATATTAAGAGACAATGATCTGAAGAGGGGAGCAGTGCTGGGCTTGTATCTGTTTGCCAATCACAGGCAGCTCTTCCGTCAGTTTTCTGAGAACAAGTAAACTACATGAAAAAGTAAACTACATTTTCAAGTGGGAAACTGTCAAAAGTGCTTTCCTTGTGTGCAAACTACGGCTCAAAGCAACTTGGTAATGCAAAGATGACATTTTGGTTTCAAAGGATCAGCAAGAGCAATGATAGCATCAGCAACAAAATGTTGTCAAAACCACAAATCCCAGAAAATAAGGACAGTGTGTGTCCCTGGACAGTGAATGTGATGAAAACACACCTGGAGGTGCATAGGATCTACAACCAAGAAAGAGCTGTACACAGGATAGTACCTCACAACCTTTAGTTTTTCGTACACATCATGTTGAAACTGCTTCTCAGAGCTCATTGATGTTCCCAAAGATGCAGTTGACTGAGAAGAAAACCTAGGTCCCAATGCTGGGGGAATAAAGCCTGGATTGTTTCTGGCTGCTCCAGCAGCCGCTGCTCCTCGTTTTCATTTCCCCTCCGCTTTCTCCCACTCCCATTGCTCCTGTTGTTTCAGCTGCTGCTCCCTTCCCCTTTCATCTCGTTGCTCCCTGCCAGGGAAAGGATCCAGGTTCACATTCCCCTGGGGATGGGGGCAGCTTTCCCGTGCTTTCCTGGCACTGCTGAGAGGAAAAGGCCATTGCTCTGTTTCATCTCCTGTGATTCCTCTTCCTTCCCAGGGCAGAGCCTACTGCTTTCCTTCTGGGAGGATCACCTGGCCACAGGAATGTTCCCCTGTGTCCTGCTGAGGAGGTCCTGTCCAGGGAGGCTGACCTGAAGCCTCTCACCTGCCTGGGGCTGGCTCACACCTGGAACCAGGTGTGTGCAGAGGGTGAAGGGATGAGGGTGATGGATAGGAAGGATATTGTTGCAAGGGAATTCACCTGCAGCTGGACACATTTTCACCCCAGCTCAAACCTGTGCCTCTATTGCTACCAAGCTGTCCTCCACCATCCCTTTGACCAAATTTATAGGACTGTAATAATGAAAAAAAACCTACATTGAAAAATCCCCCACATTAAAAAACCCACACTGAGTTCACGGTTCACATGTGTCCTTTTGCACGCAGTTCCAGAGGCTTTCCACCCAACTTTTCAGCCAACAGCAGCAACCAATATTGTCAGGTTGCTGCCAGCAATGCACTTTGCTGTGGCTCAGAGGGCTTTGTGGGACAGCAGAAGGTGGAAAGAGTTTTCTTCTCGGAAGTACCAGGTGTCAACTCCCCAGAGCAGTGTAAAGGAATGCCAATCATGCAGGTGATTTTCACACAGAGAGGAAAAACTAAAACATGTATTGGTACATGTACATTATTTCTCATTATTCACAAGTGATGGAATGCATTGTCTCTGATTCTCCTAATTTATTTTATTACTGTCAATGTAATGAAACTGATAAAATTATCTGTGGTATTTGGACAAAACTTTCTTTTGCTTCATTCCATTACTGTCTATTTTTCTATTTTTTTTTAAACCACCAATACGTTTATTAGCACATTTTTATTATATCATCAAACAGGTAAACATAGAAATATCAGCTAATCAGTTCAGAGGGTTTTTTCTTCAATAAAACTGAGGGCTATGAGCTCTGAAGAAAGTTTTCAGTGGAAATCAAAGATGCACAGAGACTATGGTCTACTGTCATAGATGATCTCTATGGTTAGGAAAGATGGAGACTTATTTCATAGCAGACAAACTGTGTAGAAACTTGTAAAAAAAATGACACATATAAATGGCAAGGTGTGCAGTATTTTTTTCCAGAAGGACTCAGACAAACATGAGTAAATCCAAGTGTTTTTCATTGGTATATTTGCTACATGAGTAAAAATATAAAACAGTACTAAAAAACATTGACAACATAGTGAGTGCATTGGTGGAAATTGTGACAATGAAAAACAAGGTTAAAATCAAACCCATAAATTCCCCTTTTGCCTAAGGTAGTGAACAAATACAGACACAACTGTGGGCCTTGCTTGGTGTTGCTTAAACATAAATGGAAAAAGAACACTTCTGGTTTAGGCTTTTAGGCAGAAGTGTGAGAGATGTCTGTGTGGGAAACCAAATAACAAAATTGACCAAATTGAAGGTAAGAAGAAATAAATATTAGCAGAAAAATAAAATGAAAGGCCAAGTAAAAGCTGGCTGTGAATGCAAAACAGCACCTTGAATGAAGTTCCAGTTCTCATCTGTGATTTATTGATACAGTCTCTGGGCACTTGTGGTTTATTTAAACAGGAAAAGTAGTTGCTGTGTACAACTGCCATTGCTACTCAGCAACCTGTGGTGTTCCTTGGCACTGTGATGACTTCTGAAAGCAGATTTACCACTCTGCAATTAGTGGCTTCTGGTTGTGGCAATATCCACTGTTGACAATTCCTGCTTCTGATTCCCTTCCTGATACACTTCATTGCTATAAATCAAATTGCGCTGTTTGCTGAAGGACCTGGAGGGATGATTGGTGGCAGGAGGGCAAAAGGTTTCTTTGCTGATCTCTCTTGGGAATCAGATGTGCAGGGCTTGAATGGCTGAGTAACCTGACCTGCAACTTTAGGGGACATTGTGGAAGAACTTGTGCACTCTTAAAATCAACAGCTATTATTCAGCCAAGATAATGAAGCTGAATAATTAATGGGAATTAATTCAGTGCCTGTCAGATGGGAAGACTAAGAACAGAACAGCAGATATTTACAACCCATCCTACAAAGAATTAGAGGATGCTTGTGAGTCCTTGAGAGTGTAGCACTGAGACTTGGGGTCCCAGCTTTGTGTGTACATTTGTGAGGGCTTGCCAACCCTACAACATTAAGGAATTCTACATTAAGATAGATTGTAGATGTTCAATGATCATTTGGATGCCTGTGTAACCTAAACCTCCTGCAGAGAAAGGAAAACTCACTGAATTGAGGCCCTTTGAATCTAGCATACATAAGGAGCAAGGGAGAAAGAACACTTTGGTGCCACCAAGGAAATTTGGATTGCTTCAAAGGCATCCTCATTGCCAGCCCTTGGGTAATAATCCCTTTAGTGTCCTCCTCTGGATGTGACTTAGGTGTGTGCATGCCCTTTCTAAAATCATTAAACCATGGATTACATTGTTGACCTCAGTCAAAAAGTTGTTTACTGCCCTTTCCTCAGTGGGGTAAAGGGTTCCCTGTGGTGATTTCTCATGATGCTTTTACTGGGGCAGAGCAGCTCCCAGCTTTGTGCACATGCAGTGATTCTCCAGTGCCAGTTCACCAAGTAAAAAGTGACATTCAGTGTCCACTTTTGTCCCTCAGGGGTCTGTGCTGGCGCCAGTGTGATTTAACAGTGTGATCAGTGACGCAGAGGCACCCAGGGCACCCCCAGCAGGTGACACCAAGCTGAGGCTGCAGTGACACCTCTGAGGGTCAGGATGGCAACTAGAGGGTCCTGGACATCCCCAGGAGTGGCCCATGGGGATCTCAGGAGGTCTAACCAGGCCAGGGGCTGGTGCTGGCCCTGGGTCAGGGGGATCCAGGCTGGGGCTGAGCAGATGGAGCAGCCCTGGAGGAGCCCTGGGGGTGCTGTGGGGCAGAGCTGGGACCCCAAACCCCTGTGCTGGGCTGAGCCCCAGCGTGGGCAGCAGGGCAGGGGGATTCTGCCCCTCTGCCCCCTCAGCTCAGAGCCCACCTGCAGAGCTGCCCCAGCCCTGGGCCCAGCACAGCAAGGAGCTGGAGCTGCTGGAGCCAGGCCAGAGGAGGCTCCAGCATGAGCAGAGGGATGGAGCAGCTCTGCTGGCAGGAAAGGCTGGCAGAGCTGGCATTGTTCAGCCTGGACAGGAGAAGCTTTGGGGTGACCTCGTTGTGGCCCCTGAATTCTTAAAGCAGGACCATAAGGAAGATGGGGACAGAATGTCTAGTATGGTCTGTAGAGACATGGCAAGGGGTGATGTTTTTCAACCAAAAGAGAGTAGATTTGGGCTGGATATAAGGAAGCAGTATTTTGCCATGAGGGTGGTGAGGCCCTGGCACAGGCTGCCCAAGAGGAGATGGTGGATGCCCCTTTCCTGGAGACATTCAAGGTCAGGCTGGACAGGGCTCTGACCCACCTGGTCTACCTGCATCAGGGAGGTTGGTCTGGATGACCTATAAAAGTCCCTTCCAACCCAAAGGCTTCTATGACTATATGAACACCACCTTGCTCTTCACAGGGTTCTCCTGGTTCTTCCTTAGGCCCCAACAAGACCTGTTTAGTAAAAAGGAAGATGCACAGCCACAAAGCAATGGAAGGCATGCAGTGAGATGGCAGGTGGCTGTCAAGGAAGCTGCTCAGGAAAGTTATCCTTCCTTTCCAGACCCCTGCACTACCCAGGGCATGTGACAGACGAAGCAGGATAGAGGGGTGTCACTTGTACCCTCCCCAAGGTCATAACCTGCTGATTCTCTCTCCACCTGAAGGTCCCCTCAGCCACACCTCTGCAGAGGGGCTGCAGGAGCAGGACAGTGCCAGGCTGCCAGGAATGCCTGGAATCTGGCTGGAAATGGGGACAAGGACACCCCAAGAGAAGGGTACACATAAAGAGAAGGGCAGACACAGGAGGAAGTGGCCCAGACTCCAGAAAGCAGGAGCATAGCTGTAAAACAGCAGGCAGGAGGGATGGAGGGGCAGTTATCTTTCACCTGACAGAAGCCAGCCAGACAGGCACAATGAAAAACAGGAATACACTCAAGTATATTTGCTAGAAAATGTTCTGAAGTACATCTATCTTCCTCTGCAGAAAGTCTTTTACATAAACTGAAGGCAAGTATCTTACACAAAATCTTTTTGCTTTAAAAAATACTGTGCTGCTAGGTAATACAGAGTTAATTACTACCATAATGATTTCAAATTCTCTACTAAGAACCCAGAAAATATTCACATGAATTTTGAACATCTAACAGTCATTTGTACTATTCCAAATTCCCAGAGGAAGAGTCCATGCCTAAAGCACACTCCTCTAATTTACCAAAAGCCTCTCACCTCTGCCATACATAGAAAAGAACATCTGTTAAAAGAGACAAACATTGTCAGTCAAGCACAAAATTACACTGCTAAAGACAGCCCGAAAGATAAATCTTGTTCCTTTCTGCAGTTCAGAAGATCGATGGTACATAAAAACCCACTTCAGTTTCATTCTCTTAAAAATTAAGAAAGCAATTTACATTCTGGGTTTATGAAAAATAAATAAATTCATGGCCTCTCCTCCCCAGCTCAGGAGGAGCAGGGAACCACAACTACAAGAGCATTCCTCTCCTCACTCCATATCACTGCTACCTCCATGTCAAACATGCAGACAGCCTCAGTCTTCCTCTCTCCCATACTGTCTCACTGACATCACTGCCTAGATTAAAACTGCTGAATTTTTAACTCCTGGCACTAACAAGGAGGGCAGGAAATAGGAGGGAAAAGGTAATGTCTGAGATGTTAACATATCCAAGGTATCCTCAACGCCACTGTTTCACACGGAAAGAGTTATGTCCCCAGTCAGCTTCAAAGCTGAATAAATTATGAAAAACAAGTCCTAATTAAAACAAAAAACTAGGACTTTAACAAATATGCCAACATTCATTAAAAAAATTAAACCTGCACAGCAGTTTTAAGAGTTTGAGAGTTTAAGAGTCATTCTCCATTTGAATATGTGAAAAATCACATTATATGAATATATACTGAGAGAAAAAACAAGCAACATTATAACCAGAGAGGACAAAAAAAAAAGTACCATAACTTAGCTGTCCTACAGTTTCTGATCTATCCTGTAATAATAAATCAAACAGTTGCCAAAACATGCAAACAGAGGCTTTAAAGTTTTACTTTTCCTGCTTCTCTTTATAAGGTAGGGGTTTTCTTTCCTATGTAAAAAGTTAACTTCTTAATACCAAGAAACTGGACAAGCATCAAGCTCAAGACTTAACTGTTCTTCATTTAATAATTTCTATCTCAAATGGAGGGGAGGAAAAAAATTCCAAACTCATGAATATTACTGATCAGAACATATATAATGTACTGATATAATCCATATATAATGTATCAGTACATAATAATGCCACAAATAGAGCTGCTGAACACAGCATGTTTTCCATGCTTTGCAGTCACAGGAGAAATAATGCACCTTTGGACCAGGTGTGAGTCTGGGGAAGCTCATCAGAGCTTTGGCCTGGGGGGAAATGTACAAATACACACATATATTTACAAATACAAATACACAATGCTAACATTTTTTAATCTAATTTATCATCCAGGGTAAGAACCGTGCACTGCACTGCATTTGGACACAGGCCTTTGCACTTGCCTGTTCATGCCCCTGCAGCAGCAACTCCACGTGCGTGGAGGGACAGTAATTCCACCTACAGGATGTCCCAAACTGTGAGGGGCAGTCAGGCAGGTGTGGCAAACAAATACACTTTACTCATAAGCAATTTGTCAAACAAGATGTAAGCCCCACACCTCCCTCACCTGCAATGCCACAGAAGACAATAATGAATGCCAGTATTGAGAACAGCAGCATGTTCTGATTGAGACAGGATTAAACTGCCAAAAATCACCATCCAGCAACTCTTCCAGGTTATTGCTTGAGGTGGTAATACTGTGGTGGAATTTTTTCCCCTGTCCATTCAAAAGGAGAGAGTTCTGACATTACCACTTCAAGCAGCTAGCTGCACAGACCATGGGCTGGATTCTCAGTAGTGCAAAACACCTCTTTGATGTTCTGTTCACTGATGCATTTGGGGTTTGTACTTACAGAAAACAGCTCACGTGCTGGTTTTGTACTTCAGTTGCTTTTTTGCTCCCTGCTGCAAATTTAACTGCTTGTAACTTCCATTGACACAAAACATTCTCAAGATGTTTGTCACAGCTTGCCTTTCACTTAAAAATCCATGGGAACATTACAACTATACAAACCATGAAACCACTGCTTTTTATGATCACCAGCCCTTTAGACACTTTTCACTCCTCTGTTCTACCACTTAATATGCAATGCTGTTTACTGTCACTGTAACCCTTTGGGGTCTTGTTTTTGCCACCACAACCCATCCTGTCCTTGCTCACCTACAAACTCCAGGAGCTGAGCTATGTAAATAAATGCACGTGCCCTTCACAGAAAAAAAAAATCCTTAACATTAACTATATGGATGCATCCTCTGATCTGAGCAACCAACAGTCACATAAAAAGATCCACAAAATTAAAAGCATTTTTACACAGTTACAAGTCACAGTTCATTCCAGCTGAGTTTCTACTTGACTGATGACATAAATCCATAACTCTGTCCATGAGAGCAATTAGCACTGAACAGCACCATTGACCACATGTAATAAATCCACTACAGCTCACTCTAAGAGAGCACAACAGAAACTGGAGAGGAGCAAACCTGCAGAGACCTCACCCAACACAGCTAAAAGCAGAGGCCACTGCTAAACTAGAGGCTATCAGCACTGCACTTAGCAGAAGGAGCTTGAAATTATACTTGCAGAGGTCCTGAAACACAAATTAAAAAGGCTTGTGTTGAACATAATGATGGAGGTTCAGCTACTTGAGGTATTCCATCATGCCTGGAGAGGGAGGATGCGTTTGGTTCTCAAAGGGTCTGAAAGGGAAGAGAATTCCAGGGAACCAACTCCAAGCCAAAGACTACTGCAGTCCTCAGGAAAGAGCAAAAAACTGAACCCCATATTCAGAACCTTAGAGTGATCACAGGGCAACAAGCTGCAGACTACCTGCAGCCTAAACCAAACAGTGCAGACCCGGGTGAAACGCCGTTAAAAGTTACTCATGATCAGTGTGTTTCACAGGGTGCCCGAGAATGCTACAGAATGAAACATTGCAAATGGAAAAAAGAGGAACAACAGAGCACCCCGAAGATGCACTGAATTTTTCAATGAAACAAGGAAGGGGCAACATGAGAGGAGCAAAAATATCCCAAAGGAGCCTCAAAGACAATGTCAGGAGACCAATACAGGCCAGGTTTTAAAGCAGCCAACATGTTAAGAATGGTGGCTGCTCTCCCTTGTCTAGAAAGAACTTGGAGTAAAAAATGCTGTGTTCTTAGGAAAAAAAAAAAGTCTTTTCTGAAGGCAAGACCTTTTCTTTGTTTTCTAGAAAGAAGGAAACTAAAACCTTGAAAAGATTTTGCTCCAGGCGGGTCAGCCCTTGGTAAACAGATGTTACTAACAGTTTGGGAACAGCACAGTACCCACCAGAACAGTTTGTCCTGAACCAGTTTTTGTAACCTACTTTTAATATAAGCTTTGCTTTTGAGGGAAGGCTCTTCACTGGCCCCCAGCTCAGTGTGCTTGAATAGCATTTCCCAGTCATTAAATCCACCCCAGAACAAAGAAAAAAAAAACCCTCTCCGGACTTGAAGGGAAGCACTGAGACTTTCAACTCTTGTCAGTGTAAGGGGGCAGTGAACCAACTTAGGGTTCCTCTCATAAAGCTGCAGTGCTTTATCTTAGCTCAAATTTTATTTCATTCTTTTTGTAAACATAAGCACAGCCTTTGTTCTGGCCACGTGATCTTTCTCACTCAGTGCCAAGCTCTAGCAAGCAACATCCAACACCCAATCACCTCTGCTGCAATTCTTACACTACACAGGAGGAACAGAAAAACCTCCCCTCCCCTCCTCTCTTTCCCTCTCCTCTCCCTATTTTTCTCTCTCATCTTTACCCTGTTTTCATCATTTCAGTGGTTTTCTGCTGAATCCCCACCCTACAAAGAGATAAAAATCCTTCTTGAACCACAAGATCTACTTCCCATTGTTTTAGTTAAAAAGGTCTACAAAAAATTATGGAAATTAAACTTTTTACAGGTCATGGAAGATTCTCAACAAGAGGTTTTAGAAAAGAGCTGGCAAAGGATGAAATCCCCAGGTACTGGGCCAATAACCAAATCTGAATACTACAGACACCTCAACATGCGTTAAAATGAAATTACTGCTATACCAAATAAATGGTACAAAACCAAACCTAATTAAAAGCACAAGAAAACAGCATAGTGAAACCACTTAAATTACTGTGAAATACTTCAGGGCCCTCTAGTGGTTTAATCTCTGGTACGAGAAAAATATCCATGAAGAATTGTTTTTAAAATAAGGCTGCTGAAGTGTACTGCAATAATGTGTTCTATTTTTGTCACTCTCATGTAATTAAGGGCATTTGGGCTGGAAAGCTGCCTAGCAAATTACCAGAAAGGTGAAAAAACTACAAACTAATCCCTGTCCACAAAATCAGCTAATAGGTAGCATTTTTTGTCTTCATAAAAACAAGAAGTCACTCATTAACATTGTCAACTGTGCACAACCAAAAAAACACAAAGAAAAAAAAAATTACAACCACCCACCAAAATTCACACCAGAATGACTATTTCATTCAAAATTGAAATGTCATGCTCTAAACTAGCTCTCTACAGTCCAAAACTGCATGGTTAAAAAGAAGTAGTGAAAAACCAAAATTTTCTCAAAAAAATTTCATCTGCAAGATTTCATCCCCTCTATTCAGAAGACTGCTTCAGCCTTCATCCATCACCCTAAAAATTACATCCTACTCCATCTTTACTACACAGCAAAACTGATACAGAAAACAGGTAACAAATCTCCTCTCAAAATATGCCAAGAGAACTTGAAATTCTCAAAATACGCTGAGAAAGCAAAGAGATGATCAGTCACAATACTTCCAGGTCTGTACCCAAGTCCAAGGTGGTGTAATAGGACAAACAGGATGAAATACCAGTTGCAAAGGTTTTTTTTCTACACCTATCTACATAAATAGAAGTCTCATATCTTTTGGAGACCTCAGAACTATGACAAACAGGGAAAAAAATATAACATAACACCTCTTTTAGATCTGAAAGGTAAGTGCATGAGCTTGGAAATTATTCCAGCAGATCCTGTGATCAGGAGCGTGGTGGCAGGACCATGACAATGACAATGTTTAAGTGCACAAATCTATCACAAGCCAGAGACAGAAGCCATGAACTTCAGTATAAATACAACTTGGGAGCAAGTGCCCAGAACTTAGAGGGATTTGGGAAGCTCTGAACCCAGCAGCAAACTGCAGCCACTCTGAAAAGGGCCATGACAGAACTACACATCCATACATGCTTCTGGATCTCAGCTTCACCAGTGGCTCTGGGAAAGAGAATCCCAAACAACAAACCCCCCAGAGAACTCACCTCATGGAGGTTATACTGTGGATGAGCTTTTCAGATTGATCTGACAGCCTAGATGGAAGAATTATTTCAACTGGCTGCAGGCGCAGAACCCGACTCTCCAGCTCCGAGCGGGAAGCACAGTCCCGAAAACTGTCAAAAATTACTTCTCCTGTAGTTGGCTGGATCGCCTGCCAAACAAAAAAATATACACATATATCCACTGAATATTCACATCTTCAGTGGCTCAAACTGTTAACCAGTTTGAGAAAGAAAATCTTTGGTGTAAAATTATACAGCACCCCCACACACAGTGAAACTGGGCAGATCAAAAAACCTGAATGCGCTTTTTTTTCAAGCCCAGGGTAAAACAGTAACTTCAAAACACTAATAGAACTTTGTCCTGGTAAGTGGCAACAATACCTTACAAATGTAAATGTGCTCTTGTTGTTACCAGTCCATCACTGTTCAATTTTTAATACCAGACAAATCTCTTAACTGAAGTCTATGAAATGCACATGTAATTCAAACTGGAATTTGAACACTTGCTTTTGTTGTTCTCTCCCAGCAGCAGCATGACATTCAAACAGAGACATAATCAAGCTACTTCTTAATTAATTCATTACCAGCTGACTGGGCTTCAGTTACCACTGTGTTCAGCTGGTTAAACAGGACTGGGTTTTATCTTCACCATAAAAGACAATACAAATCTGAAATGTAAGTAGTAAAAAGTCCTAAGTCATCTCCTCTAAAGAATGGTATTTTGTAGAGGAAAAAAGTGCTCACAAGCTTTAAAATACTGACCCCAAGAATGTTTAAATATTGAAATTTTTTAAAGCATCTGAATTAATGATTTCCCTAATGTATTTGGTTAACATACTAGTACGTTTTCAAGTGAAACAGCAGCAAAACCAGTTTGATAAATGTTCAGCTATCAACTCCATAACTTTTCTGCAGTTTTCAAATATAAAGCCATAACAGTTCACATACAGATATCTTACCTACACTGCCTCTTTTTTGTTTAAAAAAAAAAATCAATTCCTACTCCCCCACAAAATAAAATCTAAAAGACAGAACAGTCATGAGTTTTACACAGTTGCCACCCACCTCCCCAGAAAAAACAAACAAACAACAAAACAACCGCACAGCCCCTAAAACACTGACTCCTGAGAAACTAGCTTACCATAATGCCTGTAACAATGTCACCTTTCTTCCTGTCTTTCAGGTTGTCTCCATTTTCACAGATGCAGAGGAGGTAGTTATCTGGGACATCTGCTGTTACCTCTTCAACATCTACAGAATCATCCAGCTTCAACAAAGGGTTCACATGTAACAAATGTTAAAAAAAACAGTACAGAGGTTTGGGTGAACTATTCACAGGTATTTCCAGACGTAAGTCTTGTACTCTCAAACATTAATCAATCTTTTCAGCTTCTGGTATCTAGTAAGTTTGTTTGAGAAATTAAATTAAAGACATGAGGTAGACTAGACAGGATAAAGGAAAACAAAAAATGGAAGAAAAGAAATCAAATTCATTGCTAAAAAGATGTTTCTCTCTCATTTTAACATTTTCTAGGAAAGACCTGTAGGACACTGTAGATCTGGTAAGTCCACTCCATGACTTCAGAAAGCAACTACAGTAAACACAACAAACCTACAGCCCCGAGGAGATTAAATTTTTGTAAAGACAGCAAGATGTTTTACCACAACATAAAATTAAAGGAACTTTATTTCCTGCTGCCACTCTTATGTCAGACACTAGCTGCTCATGATCCATCCTGGTGATAACACTAGAACCAAGGCTCCCAAAGGTTAGTCTGAGACCAAGTTTATTTGAAAAGGATATCTTCTCCAATAAGTGTAGACTTAGTGTAGAGGGCAGTCAGCTTACGGCTGAAGAGAGAGCTTTTATTTTCTCCAGCAGCCTTCAGTGCTGCAGTTTCCATTTGTTTTATTACTCCAACCTACAGGCAGACAAACAAGAAACAAAGTTAGATCTCTGGTAATAAATTGTTATTTTTATTATTCTATATATCTGGTAATCTTTTAAGATGTGCAAACAACAAATGCATAATTCAAGCTGGAATACATCATCAACAGAAAGGGCTCAGTCCTACTAATGAGATTATAAGGCACTGCTTTTCCTGACCCTTTTCCTATTCCTGATTGCCCTCTCAACTTCTGTATCTGTGCTTCTCATCCTATTTTGAAACAATTTAGCTGGACATCACTGCTTATTAGGGAATGGTTGCTTGCATCCAATTTAGAATCAACAAGTCCATTTCTTGGAAAAGGAAGCAAAAAAAGAGGTTACCACCAGAAAGCCACAGTATTACAGGGCTCCAAAACAGGAAGAACAGAGAAAAAAAATGGGCTGGCATAAGAAAAACAAGGATGTGAGGAATAACAAAACACAGAGAGGATATGTACATATCTCCTTATTAAATGCAAAAACTTGATACAGAACCACTGAGAAAAATAATTGTTTTGGAACTGTCATCACAATAAAAAAAATTTTCCTGAAAAAATGAAGATACTTCTCCGAATCTGCTAATGGTTCATGACACCCCCAGCACAGAGAAATTGAAACAGAGGTAAGTTGGCCATCTCTACTGCAAGAACCAGTGATAACGAGCTGCCCACTTCTCAGCTGAAACCAGGTTCTGGTACAAGGAGTGCAGGTTCTCTGGGGGCTGGTCTGTACTCAATTATCAGGAGTCGGGGGTAACCTTGTGTCCCTTGGCTACCAGGCGGCGCACGTGGATGAAGAGCCGGTGGCTGGGGATGCTGGCAGTCATGAAGTTGTGATCCAGGTGACAGTAAATGTTCAGCTCTCTAGCTGCAATCTGCAACGAGAGTCAGCCAACGGGTCACCAAGTAATTTAAGAAGGTAAGGAGCTTATCTCTAAGACAACAGTGATGCACAACTACAATTAAAAGCTCAGTGACAAAGGGAAACATTCCAGGAGAAAGCCTGGAGGGGCCCCTCCACCTTCCTGTCCCAGCATTGCCATGAACAGGGGATTCACTATCACAGGCTGCAGGTGTCAGGTTTTAAGGTTGCACCTTGATCTTTACCACTGTGAGGTAAACCACCCACACTGCACACACAGGGTCTGAAACACAGCTCAGCAAAAGGTCAAATGATTTTCATACCACTAAAAACACAGCAGGAATGGAAGTACTCAGTGTGTGGTGATAAAGATGAGATTAACCTGGCCAATCAACTAAAATACTGAAAAATCAATATTGAACAGCAGTGGAAACTAAACACTTAATAAAAAAGAGCAGCAACACTTACTAAAATGTGACATTACCATGTGTGATTCGTATTGCTTTTTTGCCCCTTAGCAAAAAGGCAGGTGCTCACTGACTAGAGAATGTGGTGTTGGGCAGGATCTGCAGGCAAACACTGACCCGTCTATCTGAACAGCATATTTCTATTTCTGGACTGTAAGTACACCAGCAAATGAGCAGACAAATTACATAGCACAAATATGATGGGGAAAATGAATTCCCAGTAACCAAGCAACATTTCTCACTGGTCTTAACTGTGGAAATAGCACCAAACAAAGGTTGGTAGCAATGACTTTGGGACAGATCATAAGAGAAGGTATTATGAAACATTTACAAACCATCACTTTAAAATTATGTTTGTTATATAGTCCTTTCCTGTTCCTACAGATCTGCCATGTGTAGGTGCCACATCCAGGCATTCATTCAGGATGCTCCCTGCACCCAGGCTATACCTGATATATTCATATTTTTTAACATCACTTGCTCCACTGCCTTTCAATCAGAAAGATCCCTAATGTCATTACAGTTATTTATTGGACATATATTATAGTAGAGTTCTGAGCCATAACATACAATTCACCTCCGAAAGTTTTTCAGCTTTAACTCTGACAAAAAATTATTCTAGGAACTCACCTTAAATTCTCTACACAAGATAGCAAGCACTACCATGTGACTACAATGGTAGTGCTTGCTATCTTGCATAGAGAATTTACAGGTGTGACTATAAAATAATAAATGCCATGTTGGCAAAAAATGTGTGCATAATGGATAGTCTTGAATTCCAGCATGCAGAGATTTTTCATCCTGACTTCAAGTAACAAAACAAAACCAAATACCCTTTAAAACTTATACCCCCAAAGAAGTCCCCCTCCCAGAACTGGCCACAGACGTAGGACAACACCAGCATAATGCAAGTATCTTTCCATAATCTTGGAAAAAATTACCTCTGCATCTTGTCCAAAGAACCGGTATTTGTACCCACATTCCACACACAAAACAGCGTCTTTATACTTCTTCTTCATTTCTATGAATTGGAGTTCTAGTGGAGTGTAAATGGTCTTTGTTCTTTTGTTAAGATTTGTATCTGAAGAACTTTGAGAATTTTCATAGGACTTAACAGACGCAGCAAATTGACTAAGATTACATTGTAACTCCTCCTGTAAATAAAAGATGGAAAAGTATAATTAGGAATCATCAAACAAATCAGTTGCCCCCTCCTTGGCCTGCACTGACCACAGAGCTAAAGACTGTTCTTGCATTGAAGGGGCCCCAAGCTGCAGCACAACTATTGAAACAGGATATACAGAATACAGTGTATTTGGAATGAAAAGGAATTAAAAAGCCATGAACGTCTAAGTTAATTAGTCCTCAGACACCTAAGGGGAAATCAAAACCCTATTGTATCATATGCTCTCAAAACACAGACCAAGATAATGCAGGCTGCAAAGACTGGGCAGTCTAAACTGGACATATATTGAAATAAGGATGAATTACTGCTCCAGTTTACAGGTGAGAAACTCCAGCACAAAGAGACTAATGATGTTCCAAAAATCCACAGTAAATTAAGAAATAAACCAATTTGAGTCTCAGCTCCCTGTCTCAGCCACCAAAACTGTACTTCTTCTCCAGTCTGCACTTTCTCCTTAAGTTCAGCAAACCTCTCAGAACAACTTAAAACACTGAAAATCTACACTACACAGTTTCTAAAACCTTAAATGTGAAAGGCTTTGAGCCCACTCTGTCTGCAGTTTATCATTTACAATGACATTATGCAGCCTATTCTTGCCAAGCAACTTCAGCTCTACCACACTGTGTTGTTCTGTATTGTCAGCAGAGCAATGGATTCAGAAGTGCAGAGAAAAATGCTGAAAACTTTGCTGTTTTACTTACAGCAAAGTTCCTCCTCACTTACATCACAAAATCAAGTACACATAATATTGGTTAAAAAAAATATAAAAACAACACCCTCCAGAATTTTTTAAAGCATATAACAGGTCAAAACACAATTGATCAGGTTGTGGTATGAATTCTGTATCTGCAAATAAATCCAATAGACTTCCATTTCTACCAACAGCCCCATTCAGATTACAAGAAACAAAGTGAACAGACTGTTTAGCAGCAATAGTAATTCAGAAAAGAACACTGAGAGACAGCTCAAATCATATACTTTGGGTCATGGGAATGTACAAAGAGTGCAGTCAGAGAACAACCGGGGAAAAACAGCACTTAGCTGTAACTGCAAAATCCCCACAACTGCACACCATTAAGTACAAGAACACAACTCAGCACAAATAAAGGTGCACTGCACCCAGAACTTGGGTGGCCTCAGAAGCTCAGATGTCTCTGCTGCAAAATCCTCAGCCCACAGTCTTCAATCCAAGGTCTGGGCCAGCCAAACAGGATGACCTTGTCTCGTTTTACAGGAAATTATTGTGACAAAGCATGTGAAATAAGGGCATGAAACAAGGCAAAAGGAGTAAAAACAAACATAAAAGCTGACTTGTTGAGATGGTCATAAGTTAGCAGCCGGAGGAAGGTTCCTAAGTAAAAAGCAAGACACAAATAGCTAAAAGGACTCCTTCCAAGGAAGGCAGATCAGCCTTGGAATCAGTTTTCTGGGTTCTCCAACTGACCACATCTCCATAACCTCAATCCCTTACCACAACAGAATTCTCTTACCACAACCTGCTCACTTCAGCACTTGGAACCCACATTCACACAAAGCAGACACTTCCAATAGAATGTCACAGCCCACAGAGTGGGAAGGTTAAAATCAGCTTTTCATACAAGCTCCTTCCCTTGAAAAGCCAGAAGCAGAGCCCCATTGAAGAGCAACTAGCACAGTAAGTCATGAGATGCATTCTAGGACCTGAATATGTCAAACTGAGCAGGCTGACCACCAAACCCCCCATTTAACTGATGTTAACTAGCCCAGTAAGTAAAGAGGAAGCAAAACACTATTAGTCCACTCAAGTCTCTTGACTTGCACCATACATATCATAATGACTTTTTTCATGTGAGTTACCCATAACTTCTGCAGATGAAAAAGCATTACATTTGCCAGCAACTAGATTGAGCCACATCTCAGTGATAACCCTACACAATATTTTTTGCGAAGAAAGCAAAAAAGAAGACAGCTGTTAGAAGTTTGAGAGCCCACATCAAAACTGGTGGAACTGAAAGCAAGCTGAGCAAAGTGCCTCTCTGAACATGTGTTACAGCTTCCCACACAGTCACAGGTGCCACCAACAGGGTTTCTGTTCCCTCATGATGATATTGTTCAAGGGTATCATGGACGAGCCAGAACAGCCATCCTGCTCACCATGCAAAAGCTTCAGGGAAACATCCCTACACAAACACAGGTCTGTGGGGCTCTGCTGCACCATTCCATGTCAGAGCACAGGAGCACAAAAGGAAGCTCGTGCCAAAGCTTGCTGCTTTAATTCATAACAAGCGATCTACACACACCACAAGGCCAAAGCTCTGCTTACGTTCTGTGTGACCTTTGGGCCAGTGTCCCAAGACGGAAGAGGATTCTTCAATTCTGAGCTTTTCTCAGTAATACTGGGACATTTTTCCAGACTCTGAGATTCTTTCTTCTGAAAGCCATCCTCCCGGACTCTGGTACACTGCTGGTTTGAATCACTGCAGAACTCCCTCAGCCTGTCCAGAGTTTGCAAACAGACACGGGACTTTTCATACTTCTGAGATTCTTCTTTGGTGAAAATTCACAACAAAAACATATTAGCAACTTATTTTCTAAAAGAGAACGCCTATTAGAAGAACATCAGTAAAGACAGAACACAAGTATTTTGCTCCCTCTCTCTCTTCCCTATGTTCCCTCTCCTCTCCCACTGCAGTATTTCTGCCAGCATGACAGAATCATGCACTTAAACAGCTTGGTTAACTTCGCTGGAAAACCAGTATTCCTCACTTGTGTGCCTCTTTCTTTTTTTTTGGACTCAAAACTGCACATCCATAAAGTTAGCTAAGAATACAGGGAATCAAACAAATTTTCTTCCAGTACATTTTTTTAAGCAGACAGTATTGCTAGGGCACTAGTAATAGGGTGTCCTAGTGATACTTCAAAGCATCACACCAACAAATTTCATACCATCCCCACTTTGGAACTTAAGAGGCTAATTCCTTCTATTGAAAAGCAACAAACTTTATATTCACTGGTTTTCATCCCAGCATTAACTTATTAAATTCTCTGTTCAAAGCCAGATGGAACTCAGGCATTTCCGAGGCAACGGAGCAGCTGACAGTTAAAAACTTATTTACTGGCTGCCAATGCTTGAAGGTTTGCTAACAGTCAACTCACTTTTATCCTGACTCTTCAGTGGGTTACAGATCTCTTGCAGAGTAATTTGTCTCGCCTTGGTCTTCTTTTCACAGGGTTCATTGCTTTCTGTAGATGTGCTCCTTTTTGTGGCAAATCCAGAAGCCTGAAATATAAATTAAATTCATAAGTTCAGTTACCTTTTCTGTTTGCTATCCTCTGAAAGAGAATAATGCAACCAGCAACTTCATAAGAAGTTAATGCAAAAAAATCCAACCTCCCATCCCTGGTATTGTTCAAGGTCAGGCTGGAGGAGCTTGGAGCATCCTGCTCCTCAGATATCTTTTGAAACATGTAGTTAGAACACTATGTAAACACAAAATTCATGGATTTTGCTGTTTCATCATTGATCTTCTGCAAGAAGCTTGACTAAATATCAAGAAGTAACTTGTAAGTCCAATAAAACATAAACACTTTGCACAGAAGCACAAAACAGGTGCTTTCAGCAGCTTGCATCCACATTTTAAATCATAATCTCAGATGATTTAACCATGCAATTTCAATTTTCTTAGAATAAGTAGGAAGTCCAGTCTCACCAACTAAACCCAAAATCTCCACATAAGCAGAGCCCACATCAGTAGCAGTTTTCAAGTCCACTATTAAATACCACCAGATAAACACTAATGAGGAAGATTCCTCTACAAGGGCAGAAAGCTATAATCACACCTTTCAAATTATATCTGGACCAAAGGCAACCAAAATAGCTGACCTGAGTCACAGGCAGAAAAAACAAATGCCCTTCCATGGCCAGAAGGGGCTGGAAAAGGCAACTCTGAGTTGAAGACTGGAAAATACAAACTCAGAATGAAATCCAACTGCTGGGACACAGCCACTTTTTCCCAGCGGTGACACAGGGAGCATCTGCATCACTGCAGGCTCTTTTGGCCTTGCACCTACCAGCACTCAGACCTTGAGTCACCCAAGCTCCAGCACCGGGGACAGGAGCACAACCCACTGCATGCCAGCACTGACCAAAAATGGGATTCATTCCTCAGTGTGCCCCAAGCCAACAGTGACACCCTGGAGAGAGACACTGGGTGTTCCATCAGTGCTGG
>JBBMKD010000115.1:8292868-8315430 GCA_037834095.1 Argya squamiceps | reverse complement strand
CGCGCCCCCCCCGCCCGCACTACAGCTCCCAGCGTGCCCCGCGCCGCGCGGCAACAGGCGGGCGCCGTGGGGCCGCGCGGAGCGCGCTGGGAGCTGTAGTGTTTGAGAGGATGCTCTGTGAGGCGGGAAGGCGGCGGCGTGGCGGGAGCGGGGCTGTGGGGTTGTTTTTTGGGTAGGTTCTCTCTCGTGCTATGGCTGCAGGTTATCGCTCATGCAAGCACAGCTCGGGGGACAAAGGTCCCACCTCGACCATGGCACCCGCCCAGCCCCGTCCAACCGCCTCTCCCCGGCAACACTCCCATCATCAACAGGGGGTTTTTTGGTTGAAATTAAAAAACTTGCAAAAAAATTTTACGAATTAGAGAATTTATTCTTAAGACACGTTGTAACGCAGTTCGTGCTTCCCCGGCAGGAATGAGTACAAGTACTTCCAGAGAATGACGAGCACATCCCGCGTGGAAGGTAAAGTGTAGGGTGTGTGGCACCGGACACCCCAACCTCGGGATTCTGCATTTCCCTGCCTTGGTCCCCTTCCTGCCCTCACAAGTCTCGCCCGTATTTCAGCCCTTTGTAATCGGTCGGATTAGATGAGAAAAGAAAATGAATCAGATCAAAGGAGATTCAGGTGATCTCTTAGGAAACAATTTTCAAGTCCTTTCACCAGAAGAATAGAAAACTTCATCTGAAGTTTATCTAACAAGTCTTTACCCAAAACTCCAAGTTAAAATGGGAAGGTTTTCACAAGCTGCCTAATTAGCAGAGGTGGTTTTGTTTTTTTCAGTCTGCGTTAGCTTATCTAACTTGTTTGCTGTACCTCAGCCTTCGCCATTTGATCCATCCCTCTGACCCTTGTAACAGTAATTTTGCTGAGTTTTCTGAGTGCTGAGCCAAATCCATGCACCAGAAAATCCAAACCATGCTGATAGCAGAAATACTGCAGTTGTTTGTCAACGTAGCCACTTTTTCATGATTTGTTTAGGGCTTTCTTTATGCTGTTAAAACTCACTTGTTTGGTAAAAACTCACTTCTGGTCAGCTTGATATATTGTCTTGATTAGGTGATTTGTTCAATTTTCTAATTTGAATGTCTGATCCATAATCCACAAGGAATGTCTAATCTCATTTTGAAACAGTTGTAAGTGAAAGACTTTACTTACATGTTTGGAGACCTGATTCAGCCCTTTGCAATCCTATATGTACAAAAAAAGGAGAGAACACAATTGACAGTTGTCTTTTTAGACGTCTGCAAGTTGGATCTTACCTGGCACAAATAACGTGTGATCAAGAAAAAAGATGTTTGAAATATAATTACAAAGAAACATTTTGCTCTACCCTGCCTGCACATCTTTTGGTAAGCTGTGATCTTGGATGCTAGGCAGGTGAAGTGCTTCATAACCAGACTTCTTAATGGATTATGCTGCCATAAATCTTCACACCAGGAATGTCACCATTGCTTCTGTTGTGTCTCAGCCTGGAAACAACATGGAAAGAGTGACCATGTTGTCTTTGTGGTTTTTTCTCTGTTAACCCCTTTTCCTCGAAAAAAGAAACATTCCTTTCCTTAGCAGATTTACCTATGAGAGGTAATCAGGTTATGAATGCTTGTGTTTGGTCAGAAATTATATTTATGTGTGAGTGTAAGAGTATTATTGACCCCCTGTAGCCCTTCGACTTTAGAGTTAATTTGACTGGTTCTTCTCCTAGAAATCATTGTGGGTTTATAAATCTGTGTGTGCCTCGTTTGAAAACTGGAGCCTTAGCTTGTGCATTTGCTAACTGCTGGAGAGGGGCTTGAAAGGGCTGGGGAAGTCCATCATTGTCTCTAAACAATTCAAGTCAATTCTCTCCTGCTCAGGTAAACAGAATGCACTGATAATGGGTAGAAAAACGTGGTTCTCCATTCCTGAGAAGAACCGTCCTTTAAAAGACAGAATTAATATTGTGCTCAGCAGGGAGCTCAAGTAAGTATGATAAATACTTGTCAAACAAATAAAAACCTGCACCAAAAAACATCTGTAGCATTACAACATACAGTAGTTCCAAATGTAGCATTTTTGATACCTGGTTAGAAAGCATTTTTGCTGTTGGTTCTGAGTGTTATAACTACTTTACTCTTAATTTTTAATGTTTTAAAATTCATTCACAAGGTAATTGTCATTACTTTGCATCATGAGTGCTACTTCTAGCTCTACTCACAAACCATTTGACAATTTTCAATAGTGCTTCTGACTCATGTATTTAACTGTATTTCTCTGGTTTGTGCTTAGACTGGTGGCTCTTAATCCATTTTTAAAGTTTATTTTCATTAGGCTTTGTGGATGAACTGTCCTCTTTCAGAACTCTCTTCTTGAATGCATCACCCACAGGCACAAAAATATTTTTAAACACAAATGTCTGCTTGTAGTGCTTTATTGCTTTGGAGGATGTTGGTGGATTTGCAGGTGAATATGTGGGTGGACAGGGAATATTGGCTTTTGAACTAGTTTCGTTGAATGAAATATTAACATTTGGGAGTTCAAGTCAAAATCTACGTTTAATTTCTTGATTATCTGTATTTTATGATCTATGTTTAATTTATAGATTGTGTATTTATCTTATAGCTATGTAAGTTTCTCAGTTACACTTTTTCAAAAACATGCTGTGAAATTCCTGATTTTTAATTTATAAAACCTCCTAAATGCTGGTTAAGCTGTGATCTGTTGAACAATCCTACAGTCAGATGAGACTTCTAACATAATTTGGAAATAACAGGCACTTCAAAATAATTGACTATATAATTGAAACATGTAGTTCTTTGTTAATTCAGCAAAGCACATTTTGTGTCTAGTTTATATTGATGGTCATGATGAATTGTTCTTTATTTATTTAGTAATAAAACTTTTCTTTTTCTAGGGAAACCCCAAAAGGAGCACATTATCTTTCCAAAAGTCTGGATGATGCTTTAGCTCTCTTGGATTCACCAGAGTTAAAAAGTAAAGTAGACATGGTTTGGATCGTGGGAGGCACTTCAGTGTACAAGGTACATTTAGCCTCCTCCTAAATTACTCATTTTCTGTGATGGGATGAGGATGAAGTTCCTATTACTGCTGCTTTAGGAGGTGATTTCCCCTCACATTACCAGCAGACTGCAGTGATTGCAACAGAACAGGTCTCAGAGAGTAGGATCTCAACTCTCAAGTTCAGAATATCCGTCCAGAAACTGAACATTGCTCTTGCCAATGGGCCAGTGTCACACTGTTGTTGTGCTTTTCAGAGCTTTTCATAAATACCTAAATTGCTAGGTTCTTCAGACAAAGCCCATATTGTTATGTTTATTTTACTGAGGCCCATATTGTTATGTTTTTTTTACTGGGATTGCTGACTGACCCTGCAAAGGATGTGAAAAGAAAAAAAGGAAAAGTGCTCCAGGATTTTTAGCCAGAGTATGACACTTGATGCATGTAAATGGGGAAGAAAATAGGATTTAGAGAGAGGTGCTAGGTCATGGTGTCAGCAATAACAGGAGATAATCATCCAACAAAAGGTTCATGCTCACTCTGCTTTCCCATCCAGCAGTGTTCCTCCTGCTCCCACTCCCTGGGTCAAGAACTGTAAAGCAAATTCTTTTTAACAGTGAAAGAAACAGTGCTGCTGTCCTTTAGTCATTACAAGCATGCTGGGAGATACACTCCAGTTGTTGTTCAGCACTCAGACGTGAGATGTGTGATGACAGTGCCATAATGCACCTGGTGGGAAATTAGGGCTGATGCTGTGCCCTGTGTACAGGGTAGGAAAATGCATTTTTCTGGTACTTCTTTACACTTTGTGCTTTTCGTGAACCTCTTCTCTGTGTCTGAGGAAATGCGTCTCTTACAGTAAAAAACAGTGAAGTAGTTAGAGATTGCTGAGGTTGTAAGAAGATGAGGTGTGTATGAAATAACACTGTCGTTCCTCGTGGTGAAGTCCACCATATATTCAATGTGCAAATGCATTCAGCCTCTAATCAGATACAATCCTACAGAAGAAAAGTCCTTGGCTCTCAGCCATGACAGTGTGCCATGCAGAGGGTTTCTGGAGAGGGCTTCTCCTCACGGAGGGCAGGGCTGTGCAGCAGGAGCCGGAGCCAGCTGTGAGCAGCAGCATTTGCCCCTTCCCTGCCACAGCCACAGGCTCAGCTCTAAAGAGTTATTGCTTCTGCTGCTTCTTCCAAGAGCATCTGCCTTGGAGGCTTCTATTTTAACTATTTTTCCAGCATCTGGCTGATATTTGGAAGAAAATAATGCCTTTTTTTAGACCATTACTCACCAATACTAACATTATAAATTGGCAGTTTTGATCAAGAATAAATTGGAATGTACTATTTGTGCTGATCAGTACAAGGGAATGTATAAAGTAATAGAAGACCTGGTTACCCTGGACATGGAAAAGCATTGAGAGAGATAGGGATGTCCAGTGTGGAGAAGAGAAGGCTCCAGGGGGACCTCAGAGCCCTTCCAAGCCCTAAAGGGACTCCAGGAGAGCTGTAGAGGGACTTGGGACAAGGGGCTGAAGTGACAGGACAAGGTGTGGGAATGGCCTCCCACTGCCATCCACAGGGCTGGGTGGGATATGGGGAAGGAATTGTTCCCTGGGAGGGTGGGGAGGCCCTGGCACAGGGTGCCCAGAGCAGCTGTGGCTGCCCCTGGATCCCTGGCAGTGTCCAAGGCCAGGCTGGATGCTGGGGCTTGGAGCAGCCTGGGACAGTGGAAGGTGTCCCTGCCCATGGAACAAGATGAGCTTTAAGGTTCTGTCCAACCTTTTGTGGTTCTAAAATTTCAGCTATTTCCTCCCTTTTAGGCACCTACTGAAGACATTTCAAAGGAAAGTTTAATTACATTAGGGAGAAATCTGGCAGTTTTATACAGATTCCTGCACTCAGATTACCTTTGCAATGTTAACTGAGCAGGTTTTATGGGGACCATACACATCTGCCAAAACAGCAAGCAATATTTGTGGTGCCTGTATTAAAGACTCACAAAGGATTTTACAGAAATACTTCCATTATGCCATGTAGAAATGTGTGGGAAGTAAAATAGCAGTTGGTAATTGAAGTGAATTGAAGTGAACTACTGAATTTTATTCAGTAGTTGTAGGTGTTTGGTTTTAAAGCACTATTTTGATCTCACTAGTTTGTGTGGCTCAAAGGTTGAAAACTGATTTTATTTGTTAATACAGATCTCTGCTTGTCTATAGAAAGGCCTACCCATTTTGATTATTCATGCTGTTACAGGACTCTGTTACAGACAACCAAGTCTATTTATACTTTGTATTGTCAGCAGAAAGGATGTTCACTTGAGAGTTTCTTGCTGCCCTTTTAGATCAAAGGAAGCACTTGCAGGTGGCAGATTTGCAGGTTCCCAGTGGGACTTGCCTCTAGGTTCCCTGCTATGGTCTTTTGTCTGACCCTGTCACCCTGTGGGCAGGGAACATGGTCTGTGCAGGGTAATTGTTCTGTGGGTTGCTAACTCCTTGAGGCACAGTGTTTTTCCGTTGGGATCGCTATGAACTGGAGCCACAGGCACCTGTGGCACTTGGTGGGGGCTGCTCTGACAGCCTGTCAAGGGGCTGCTGTGGGTGTCAGAGGAAGAGTAGGAACACGTGGGGATTCTTGGGACAGCACTGCACTGCTCTGCCCAGGTTGGTCTGTGGTCCTTGGCACAGTGAGCTCAGTCTGGTGACGTTCCACTGAAGTGGGATTTTGGGGAATAGGAAGCAGACACGGAATGTACTGGATGTGAGGGTGCACAGCTGAGGGCATCTGTCAGAAGCTACAGCAGCAGCTTTGCCATTGCCAGACAACACCTCCAGGGCCCACGTTGTTATTTGAGACAGTGGCTAATTGTCCTGTGAGCCTTTTAACACAGCTCCTAACCTTGGCACCATCTGATCAGTTAATCAGTTTGGCTTGAGGAGGTCCCCCATGATCAGGGCTGTTGTCACCAGCCTCTGGGACAATCCTGCCAGCCATGTTTCTGTAGGAGGTGTGAGCAGGGAGTGTGCCATGACCTTCCAGGCCTTTGCTGGTTTTTGTTTCCCACAGCCCTGATGGGTGCCCTGGGCTGTTCCGGGTGTCTGAGCACCTGCCCTACTATGTCTTTTGCTTGGACCAGGCACCATGCTGAAACACCAGCCAGACTTGCCCTCGTCCAGGGAGCTGGGCCAGGGTGCAGCAGCTGCCCAGCTGTTTGAGTGCACATTTGGGACACGAGTGTGCAGTCAGTCTTGGGTACAGGTGGCTGCAGTGCCCTGTCCAGCCTTTACAAACTGAGGCAAGCCAAGGTACTACATGTGCTCCAGGATGGCATTTTGGGACAGGACGCTGCCTGCCAGGAGTGGGATGAAGGCAGGGGGTTGCTGCTGTTCACATCCTTTTCCTCCTCAAACTGCAGAAGAGGGAGAGCCAAATCTGTGAACATTTTTAAGGACACAGAGCATCCCCCTGTTGGGTTATGGCCGTCTCTCCCACTGCCCCTCAGCTCTCAAGGACACAGTTCTCTCCACAGGGTGGGAGGATTGGCATCAGCTGCCTCAGGTCCTCTGTGAGCTGTGGTGGTCACTCAGGTCCTCATGTAGGTCATGCTGATGCTGTACTGACACACTCTAGGAAACTGTGACCTGACCTCTGCAACAGAGAGAGGGGGAGCAGTGGGGACTGGGAGAAGCTGGGTGGAGTGTTGGTATTGACAAGTGAGAGCAGGAAAAATTGAAAACAGCTCCATCAGTTCAGCAGGGGTTCAGAAAAACTCACGTGGGTGTCATCTTCTTGAATTTGACTGGACAGTGATGCCCTCATCAGGTTTATTGTCTCCTAATGTAGTCACAGGGCAGTAGCAATGCCCCCGGGGAAGCTTTTGGACTTCTGACAGCACAGGTTTACCAGGTTAATTTGCTTGGATCTTAGTGCAATCCCTTCTGGATCTCCTGAGTTCAAGAAGGAGCTGGGGTTGCTGTTGTTTGTCTGGATGAGGAAGGAGGAGCCCAGCAGGTTACAGCAATTAAAAAGCTGTTATGCATCATGGTGGGCTGTGATTTTGTGCGAGCACTTCATGTTTTGAGGGCTGTCTGGTGGCTTGTGAGAGCTTCTTGTGTGCTGGGAGGTTGCAGTGCTGGCTCACTCGTTGGTTCTGACCCTGCAGTCCCTCACAGCTGTCAGAGCTCATCAGATGTACTGGAGCACAGTTTCTGGCTCGATTTCATCCCCAAGAAATTTCGTTCATGGATATCAAACTTGCTCCCACGTACAACTCAGGTGTGGTGAGTTGGGGCAGTTTGGAGATTCATTAACAGTTGGACTCAAAGATCTTGGAACCTCAATGATCTTTTCCAACCTTAGCAATTCCACAGTTCTGTGATTTCAAAACCAGGTTTCTGTTCTGAGTTAAGACACTTCTACACCTGTGTGGAGGTATTGTCTCTTGAGAGGTTCAGGTTTTTGCCTTGACTCTGAAAAACAGTGCTCTCTGGACATGATGGCGGGGGTCAGAGGCCCACAGAATGGTTTAGGCTGGAAAGGGTTTAAAGGCTCATGTCATTCCAAACCTCTTATCATGGACGGGGACACCTTCCACTGAGTCCACTCAGTATAAAATGTGTCATTTAAACTGTGTACATTTAAACCATAATTTAGATTGGGTCAAAAACAACATTGAGATTTTACAAGGAGTTGGACCTGTGAAGTCCATCACATCCTTATATATTAAATAGGTTGTTAAAAAAACAAACAAAACCAACAACAAAAATACACACATACAAATCCACAAAAACCAACAGAGCCAGGTGTCAACTTCCTTATGTGTATGATATGGTTTTATGATGTGTGGAGTGAGTATGTCAACATTGCACCAACTCAGCTCTGTACCTCCTCTAATTTCTCTCCAGTCCCAAAAATGGTGAAACCAATGGAGTGGGCTGGACAGGGCAAGAGTGAATTGAATATCAGTGAGGACCTACTTTATTCCTTGTGGAAATGACAGCAGTATGATAAAACTCCTTTGCCACCCTTCCATGTCCTCAGCAGTGTTTCACTGAGGTAGTGTCAGAGTCCAGGCCTTGCTGAACAGGCTCCTTTGGAGGCTCCACCTGTGGAAGGTTTTGTCTTTGATAGAAGATGTTCTTCTCTGAAGTTGCCTTGGAGAGCAGGAAGGACCAGGCATTCCCAAGGGAACAGGAGCTGGACCCCATGGGCAGGAGTTGGAATGACAGGGGCCTCCCCAGCCAGGACTCTGGGTGGTGGGACAGGTCCATGGGGCAGGGTCAGGCCTCATGATCACAGCCAGGTCAGGCATGGCCTGGGGTGACCAGGCAGGGCTGTGGGCACAGGCTGAGGCTGGACTGGGATGGCAGCCAGTAGCTGATTTAGCTGTGTACTTGAATCCTAAAACATTGTTTTAGGGTTACTAAACATTGTTTCAGGGGAAAGTTGTCCTGAACAGAACAGAGCAAGTGAAATGGAGGAGCATGTTTTGTCCTTGCCCCCTGTGTGCTCACTGCCAGGCACTGAGCACTCCCAGCTGAGGAAGAATATGTGGTCTGAAACCAGCCTGATACTCTTCCCCAAGCTCTTTTCTGTTTGCTGTTAGCTGGTCATGGGCCGCCTACACACACAGGCCTCCAGAGCTGGTCTGGCAAACTGAGGAAGCATTTACACTTCTTTTGTGAATGTGGGGACAGTGACACAGCTGGTTGGTTCACTCAGCTAATGAAACCATTTCCCTAGAACAGAGGTCACCATCTGGTCCCCCTGGGGTTAAATTCAGCTTTCTTTGCAACACCTGTGGTCAGTCCCTCCCTGTGCTCTTCCCTGGCCTGTTGTAGTGGTAGAGAGTTCTTGATAAAGGTGAATTCCCACAGAGTTGGATAGGAAATTGATTTGTTCTACTACAAAGCAGAAGTGTGTCTCTGTACAGAACACAACATGTTTTTATTTGTGAAGCACATTATTATTATTATTATTCTGTCATTTTGCAAGTGTGACTCTTCTTACCTCCCCATCCTTAAACAAAGCAAAATACTAGTATTTGTGTACAAACTGGATGGACACCAGTTCAGTGCTGTTCGATGCTTGTGTGCTTTGACTTACCCCTTTCATTTTCAACTGTTCTCTAGTAGAGCAGCTTTTCTACAAATTAGCCTCTCAGCAGTGGTTAATTAATTTTATTGGATTCCATTTGTTATTACTTGGTTCCTGTGCTTGCTGAAGTAGTACGTAATAGCCTGCTGCATGGTGAGTCATCCTCCACAAACAGCATTGCTCGTTGCCAGTTTAAGCAAAAGGGAGCAAGAGCTCCCAGCTTTTCAAAAATGTATTCTAACCAACCCTAGCATAGCTTTTCATGGGTTATTTTAATGCCCATGAAGTCTGGAAGAGTTGTCTTTCTTCCATCTCAAGACAAAATGTATGTTCCTAACTGCTGAATTTGTTGGTGAAAAACTCACCTAACAAACATTATCTTAGAACATTTTCATCCAAGAGGCTTGGAAGTGTAAAAACTTTCAGCACATGTTAACATTTTGCCACAATCCAGAGATCCAACTTTGAAGTTAAACTAAGGGATAGATTGATACCTGGAATTCCAAAAAATACAACACAAATCCCTAGCAATGATCTTAAGCATCAGAACAAATTACCTTGAGGTGTGGGCATCTCTCACCACTTAAACCTTCCTGTCTCCCAAAGAGGTGTGATTCAGAAATTGCATGTTGCTACGGGACCTTTCTGTCCCTTTCTTCTCACTATTCAAATTTTGTTCTTGACTTCCGTCAGATACCCCAGGCTCTGGGAATAGGTGTTGCTGCCACTTACCAGGTGGAACTGACACAGGGTGAAATTATCCCTTTGGAAACTGCTCTTCAGCAGAGCCTAAAAGAGGAGATTCAGTGTGTAATTTTCATGGCTTTGCTAAAAGCCTCTGATATATAAAATTGTGACTGAGTTTGTATTGCCTCTCCTAAAGGCAGCAATGGAGAAGCCAATTCATCATCGATTGTTTGTGACAAGAATCTTGAAGGAATTTGAAAGTGACACATTTTTTCCAGAAATTGACCAAAAAGACTACAAGCTTCTAACAGAGTAAGTACCAAAATGTGTATCAGGCTTGTCTTCAGAATAATCTACTTTGAATGTTTTAAGGGTTCTATTAAGGCCATGTTGGTTTGAGTTAGAGGTGAAATTATCCCCAGATTCATACTTACAACCTGGAATGGCACCACACTCTGCACAGATTTTCTTGGAACTTGCTATGTTCTTCAACTCTATGATCTTTATAGTAAAGAATTGTCTATGTCAGTTTGCTTCAAACGTCGCTTTTTCTTATTGTTTTCTGGTTTAGAATTACTCAAATATTTACTAAGCTTTGTAACTCTCAGTACATTGTTAGTAAATAGTATTTGGCCTCTGAACGTCTTTGATAAATTGCCAAAGGCAAATTAAATGGATTTGAATGGAGAGGCTTGAGCTTTATATATTTCTAAGGTTATTCCTTCACTCTTGAAAAAATTACTTCTTACTAACAAATGTAGTAGGAAAAGATGTACAAAAAGTTACGGTTTCTGCCATTCACTGTGGTTTCTTCTATATTATCCTTGTCATTTTCCAGTTGTGCTTTTATGTCCTCTCCAACAAGATTACATCCAACAGGCACTAAGGCAGCAAAAATTCAGACACCTGCCTCAAGAAACAGGAAGGACTGGACCTGATACTCTTCCTGCTGCTCCTATTTTGGCTCTCAGCTGGTTAGAGACCAGCAATGGGTTACAGACCAGAATAGAAAGTATGAGGAGTGAAACTCTCCTCAGGGGGCAACAGGAATGGATTAGCATGGCTCTGGGGGACGATAGGCAGGGGCAGGGAAGAGGGACAGACGAGGTGGGTGGGGAGGATGAATCACCTTCTCCAACTCCAATATTTTCTGAACTACTGTGTGCTCATTTGAGTGTCCTCAGATCTGACCCAAAGCTCCCTCTCTCTCTCGGCTGCTCCTAGCTATACGTTGTTTTTGGCCAATGTACTGAAATGAACATTGGTGTAAGAACATGATTTTGTGAAATAACAGGTAATTTCCTCGCTGAAGTGGAAACCTGACGATGCCAAACCTTACCAAATAAATTTAAAATGTACCTCTCCCTCAAAGTCAGAATTACTCATACAAAATTCCTGTTCTTTCACGGGCAGATGAAAAGATTTTTGAAAGCGTCTATTAACAAGAAGTGGTTTAGAAAACCTGGAATATGGAGGAACTCTTTCTATGGTAGCAGTCACCTGCTTTAGTAATCTCTTGGAGACTTCTAAAAAGGCTTGTCCGTAGCATTTCCTCTAAACCAGCTTAGGTGAGAAAAAAACCCAAAGTGTTCCATAATCTCTTCTTCCTTGGCAGACATTTTGACTAAGATATTAGAGGTTTTAATAAAAATGTTAGGTATTTCTTTATTAAGCCAAAAATAGGGGTGTTGTTTTCTGTCAGAGTATGTTTCCTTGATCTAAAAGATGTGCATATAAATCATGGATAGTAGTTAACATGATTCCTAAAACAGTGTACCTGTTCTAAAAACAGTGTTTTCATTTTTTTTTTTCCAAACCACTTGTTTTTCTAGTTGATTGGATAAATTACAGGTGAATCATAATGATATTCTTACCTGCTTGTTGGCTGTTGCTTTTTCTTCTCCTCTCTCCCTAGGTACCCAGGTGTTCCTGCTGATATCCAAGAAGAGAATGGAATCCAGTACAAATTTGAAGTGTATGAAAAAGCTGTTGTGGCAGAATAAGGGAGGCGTTTTGTATTCTTTGTAAGGGCAAGTATTTTAAACCCTGAAGTTTTACTGAATGTAAACATACATTAAATTTGTGAAGAAAATTGTGCCTGATGATAAAATACCTCAGTAGTGAATGGTTCCAAAAACCACACCCCACAGAAGGGGGTCTGAGCAATTCCACATCAAAGGTTGCATGAGACACTGACAATTCCATGGGTGATGAAAGGCATTAGACTATGTCAGAGCTTTCCTACTGAAACAAAGGGGTTTAGTATCTGTCTCCTTGTTCAAAAGGCTGAGAAAGCACTGAGAGAGCACCAATCCTCCCAGGTTTGACTGGGATGTTGTATACATTGATAACACCCTTTAAAACATATTGGTGTAGAGGTAAAGGTAAGCAAGCCCAGCAGGAGAAGGGGAATCAGGAAGTCTCACACAGCAGTTGAGGGATGCACTGATCCAGGACCTGTCACCCCAAGATCACCAGTCCTGCTGCAAAACCTGCTCCAGGTGGGCTCCTTTCCCCCTGGGGCCACAGGTCCTGCCAGGAGCCTGCTCCAGCAGGAGCTCCCCACGGGATCACAGCCTCCTTCCTGCATCTGCTGCTTGGGTGTGGGCTCCTCAGGGCTGTGTTTGGGACTGTGCTCCCCATGGGCTGAGGGGAATCTGTGCTGCCCCCGCTCTGCTCCCGCCTGACCTGGGCCTGGAGGGCTCTTTCCTGTCCCCTTCCAGCTCCTCTCACCCCAGCTGTTGTTTCCCACAGGTTTTTCCCTCCCTTCTTGACTCTGTTATCCCAAAGGTGCCACTGCCACTGGTGGGCTCAGCCTTGGCCAGCTGTGGCTCTTACCTGGATCTGGTGGCTTTGGCCCCATGGAACATGGGAGAAGTTTCCAGCAGCTTCTCACAGACCCCACCCCTGCAGCCCCCCTGCTCTCCAAAACTGTCCACACAAACCCAGCAAAATCTGGTAAAGAAGCTTTAATATTTCCCTAGGTTCACAGCTGTATGAAAGCTTGGCTACTCTCATAAAAATTCCCTGTGTCAGTTTGACCACAGCCACTTTGAAGTGGAATAAAATATACATTGATTTCTTGAAAGTCTGTTCCCATGCTCCTGCCAAGCATTATCAGTAAAGATGCAATTTGTTTATCAGTGTGATTTTGAATAATCTATGTGACAAATGTGGATTGTAAGCAATAGTGGAGTAGTTCTGTTTCATCTTCATTAAATATAGTTAAATACAAAAATATTACAAATATTAAATAAACTGGTATAATTTACATTGATGTTCCCTTAGAATATCAGGTATGACCACCCCCCGAATTTTCCATGGGACTTTACTACAACACCTAGGTGGAAAATAATGTATTTGTTGCAGCACCTGCTCTGAGTTGTCTCAGTTTTCTCTGTTTCCTTTGAAACTGTAACCACTTCCCTGTATTGATCTTCTTGTTCCATGTGCACTGATGTTACATCGATCGATAAAACAAGTTTATGTTTACATAATGCAGCAAGAAGTCTCCAGAGTTTTAAATTGACAGCATATTGCTGAAAGGGAAGAAAGAGACTGTTACCAGGGAGATGTCATGTTTTTTTTTTAAATACAAGTCACAGTGACCCTGGCAAGAGAATAACCTCCCAAAAGTGTTTAAAACATACCTGTTATAGGTCAGTGTTGAAAGCTCTGACACTTTGCAAAGTACTGTGTTTAGGACAACTGACATTTATTAAAAATGGGAGAATAGACTTCATGCAATATTGGCTGTGGCCAACGTATATTAGAAACTTTGTGCCTAAGATAATGGCTCACTGAGACCAGGATGTTTTGTAGCATCATTTCAGTTTCAAAGAACTTTTAACTTGGGTGCAAAAACAAGCCTGCTGAGAACATAAATGGTTACTCTTGATTCTTTGTGGACTCACTCAGTCATCTCCAGGTTTAACTATGTCCTTTGTCAGATACAACAAATTAAGTTAATCTACACTTCGTGGAAATGTGAATTTCTGAGTCTCCTTGAAACTTTTCAGAACGTAATGCTGTTCCTTTAGTGTGGCTCCCTGCCACAAAGATGCATTTTTGTTTGGTTGGTTTTTAGTAGAAGCACTGCACTTGGACAGCACCTTTTGTACCACAACTCTTCAACATACAGAGCCCTGTTGAGAGCTGGGAGAGTGCATTTGACTGCAGTGAGACTCACCCCAAAATCATGTTCACCCCACGGACAGACACCCCAAGACCACTCTTTAACCACACCAAGGCTACAGGCTTGCTGTCTCAGGATGGGTAGGCAGAAGGGTGTGAGCCTGTGTGCTCAGCAAGCAGACATGCAGACTGTTTGCTGTCAGGTGTATTGTGAGTGTGGTTACCTGGCCCGTTACCTCGCCAGGATAAAAATAAGTCTCTTACACTGTGGCTTGAAGAGAAAAAAACCTGTGTTGCAAATGCATCTTGCCTGTGTTTTGTTTACCCCTGTACCTCATTGATGAATGATTCCTTGAAAAGCCATAGATTCTCATTATGTCCAGTACAGGGGAAAATGTCATGTTTTTACCCAGTTGCATGCAGTTAAGTGCAATGAATAGCATCGTGAGTGACAGTGTAATTACCAATCACCAAGAAAAGTCTATACAGGTATAATTTAATCCCCCTCATTCATGCTTTCCCAGGAACAAACTGTTCCAAACATATTAAAATTTTAATTTTCAAGGATAATACTAGATTTAACAAGATAGCTAAAACCAGAGGGTTTGCATAAAAAGTGAAAAACAAACATAAATGTTTTTATTGCTTGTCTATTGCTCATTATCTCTTATCTGACAGTGGACAGCGATTTCCATTTGGCAGTAGAAAGCTGATGTTTTCAGTAGTGTTAGAGCCACAGTGTATCCAAGGTCAGAGCTGGGAACATTCCAACAACAAATCTCTATCGTGGACAGCAATCCATGGAGAAGAAAGGTACACTCTGAAAAATAAGTTAGCTAATTTAGCAAATAAAATACTATTAGTATTTACAGAAGAAAAGCAGGGGAAAAACAGGAAGGGAAGAATGGCAATGATTATCTTATTCAGGTTATCTGAGGAGAGCGCTGGTAACACTTGACATCTTAATGGGGAACAGACAATTGTGTTGTCTTCGTCAGACAACAACTAATTTGCTGAGGACTTAAACTTACCCTCAGTAGGTAAAAAGTTATGCTAACAAAGAAGGTAGGAGCAGGCAGAGGCAGCAGCCGACTTGGAGAGAAGGATTGTTCCTTAATCAGGACAGAAAATAGGTAAGCAGAGGTGACAGATTGAGGCGGCAAAGCCTGGTTAAGTACAAAACTGGGAGATGCCTCCCTTGTTATTCAGGTGTGCTGTCTCTGCTTGCCCTGGGGGGCTGTGGGAATGAAGCCAACCAAGTTAGGGTAAGGCTGGCTGAAAAATCTAAAGAGCCAGGTCCTGAAACAGAAGAGTGGAAGAGGAGAAGGAGAGCTGAGAAGAGGAAATTGATGTTTCTTAGAAGGATACATGGTTTACCGTGTTAGTTTGCCCTGTAGCTATAATTACTAAGAAAACGCTTTAAGAGTCCTGGCGGGGTTTAGCACCTTTAAGATTCTGAGACAAAGAATGTCATTAGTGAGGGGTTTTCAGGATCTGGGCGTTTGTGTGGCTGGTTTTGCCAGCTCCACAGAAATCCTCAGCTGGAGTTGCTATCCGGTGGTGCCTGCTCTACACCCGAGAGCAAGAGACCCATCCCAGAGCCTCCAGTGCCCAGGGGTTGGGGCTGTGCCCGGCCCAGTGCTCTTTTGCTTCTCTCGGTGCACAGCTTCTGCTTCTGGGACTGCATGAGGGAAACCTGCTCTTTTCCCTGTCTTCACTAGTTTTCAGCTGGCTCTGGGGTGATCCTGGGTTATTCTACCCTCTGTTCTCTGCAGATCGTTCTGTCTCCTTTCTGCAACATCAAAGCAAAATTCATACAAGAAGGCTTTTGTTAGATTAATTGACATGGTTGGATAAAGAATAGATGAGCTCTCAAGCAGAGTTCTATTCTGATTACATTTTCAGGACCTTTTTCTCAAGTGACTTGGACAAGAGCTTACATTGCAAGAGTTGCCTGTTCATCTCCAATTAAATGGGGTGGGTTAAAGTAGATTATCTTTTCTCATACATCTTGTTTTGCTCTTTTTATCATTTAATGGTTTAGCTACAGCGTTTGTATATCATCTTCAGTCCTTGAGCTGTGGTTCTTGCCATTCTGTCCCTTATCTCTTCAGCTGTCCCATTCGATTGAAAATTTACAGAAATTCAGAGAATTGGGCTGATCAAGAGAAGTAGGTATTTCAGATAGATGTCTCTTAAGTATGTGCTTATTTCTGATTAAGTGGTGGTGAAGTGTCGCCCTCAGTTTTCTTGCTTGCAAGTGTTTGAAATCTTGCAGTGCTGTTCTCTTGCAGCTTCCTGAAAACAATGTACATTTTTAGAATTTATCAGTGTGTTCACATTTTTTTCCTCTGGGAGGAGAAATGTGATGGACAGTGATGTTCACCACCCAGGTCGAAGAGGTGGCAACCTGTGTGGCCAATCTCTTGACCTCTGTACAAATGCATATAAGTAATGGAGTCAGATAATTAAAAAAGAGAAGCTTTCCCTTGACCTGCTACGTCTGCCTCATTCTTTGTGTGCCCTGAAACGGCCGCAGTGAAGTGTTTTTCTTGAAATTGGGCCATATGTTTGCCTAAGTAAGCAAAGCTGTAGGTATGAAAATAAATATTTTGTTATTTAAGTGATGTCTGCTGTGAAAAGAAAAAAAGATGAGGAGGGGAACGTAAATACAAACTGATAATAAACAACCTGAGAGGACAGGAAATTAATGATACACCATTACCTATGAAGCTCTAAATCAATGTCTTTTCCTTCCTTGAGCAGTTCAGTTTAACAAGTTCCTAATACCAAGCAGAGTCTTTTTCAGTAAGCAAGCCATTATCCAGAAACCATGAAATAGTTTATGAATTATGTAATTCATTTAATTGAGATGGACACTTGCATGAAAACAGAACATTTTGATGTTCATCCTTCCTCCAAATGCACTTTTCCACACACAACCCTGCTGGGAACACTCACATTGGTTTCGGACAGCTGTCCCAGTGGGTGGATTACCAGCCCTTCGCTGGAGATCCCAGCTTCACCTCGATAACTTAAAATGGATTGGGCCACTGAATTGCACTAAAGCTTGTTCAGTTGTGCTAAGGAGCGCTTTAGAAGCATTTAGTCTTTTTAGTTGTGCATCAGTAGTTCATTGATCATGTCCAAAAAAGCTCCTAGAAATGGTCTTGTGAAAACATCCTGAAAAACAGCTTCATTTTCATGAGAGCAAGAAGAAGCTTTTAATCACTATACCTCCTCTTGTTAGGTTTTGCTCAAAAAGATGAAAATTTAGATCTTGTCCCATCAGCAGTCCTAGGTGGAAAACCTCATTAATGTAACATCTAAGTTTAGAAAGACTTATTTTTTTTCGAATTAGTTTTAAATCCTTTTGTTCTCATGCTTGTTCAGTTGTTTATCATGGTGGAAAGCATCCCATTCGACTGGAGTTCTTTACTCACTAACTATTTTTGGGCATATTGCTATTTCAGCCAGTCAAAATTGATTTCTTTAGTGTTGACTCTCAGTGTCTCTCATGAAATTATGGTTATCTTTTGGATGGAATAATGTAAATTCTGTTCCCTTTTGTTGCAGACCAGTTTCACTTTTTTTCTGCACAATTCACTATATTTTTTCCCAGTATGTAATTCAGATTCTTTTAGAAACTGCTCCAGACTTAAAAGTACAGCCAATGTTCTGCTTCAATCTAAACAGCAATTTATAAACAAATGTATGAGAAAGATTCAGCTCTAAGGATGTTCACAGGCTGTGGGAACTGGCAAAAGAGAGTTATCTGCTGAGCCTGCTGATTTATAGCGCCCAGGAAGGCACTTGAATTGTGCAGCATTGCCAAGGCTTGTGCCCATGGAACAAGACATTTATTGCAATATATTCTCTAAAACTGTTAGAGGGAGCCCTGCTTCCGTCACCAGCCACAATTATTCCTGCAAGTGTCACAAGTGCGGTTCCACACACATTCAGTTTTTTAATGAAAGTACTTGGCAATAAACCACCAAACACTTCAGAGAGATTATTTATCCAGGCAGAAAGCTCCATGTCATAAATAGCTAATCAAAACATGTGTGATGGAAACCAGGAGATACCTAGGCACTGGCATGATCTGCCTGGAGGCAGAGGGTCACACCAGAGCCTGATGGGCCCACAGAGACTGTTAGCAGGGACATTGCAGTGCCACGTGTGCCTCCAAATTGCCTGGTAAACAAACCAATAACAAGGTACTTCTCTAGATTTTACACTGCACGCATGGGTTTTTTGTGAGACACTTCATAGACTCCCAATTCCTTCTGTTTGGTTTTGGTCATTATTTCTGAAGCACAAAACATAGCACTCCACTTCTCTCTTAGACCTCTCAACTGATGTCTCTACATCACTACCATAATCCCCTTTCAAGATTTTGAACAAGCAAGCCTCTGTGCCTGTTACATTTAAGAGATATATATTTAAGAACACTGTTTACAACATGAGTGCATTCCTCTCAGCAAAAGTTCTAGTACAGTCAACATCTGCCTCTGTACCTAATGATTTAGAAGGTATTTAAGGTACCAAATTAGTATATGATAAAAATAGTTTCAGGGCTTGGGGTTTTTTTTTTCAGTCATCCCAACTAAACCAAGTTAATTAGGCTTCTCTATTTTTCCATTCATTCACCATTTTGAAAAGAATTCTGTGCATTAATACATAATAAAGTAACTGAAATAGTAGAATGACTTCCATTACATTATGTTATATTCAACAATTTACACAGCAATGCATTAATATATAAGTAATTACATGTGTAAGCAATCATGGCTCCTTCCCTTGAATGAATTCTTGCTGATGTAGGCTAAGGCTGGCCAGTACCAAACAGATACAATACAGTGTTTAAAATTTTTCATGGGAAGAAAAATCCAAAACTAGGGCAGAGGGTGGGGGTCTCAGATTGAATTTAACTGTTTCTATGCCTTTTCATTCTTTTATTTTTCTATAAACAAAGTGGAGCAGCTGACTTAGCTGTTTCCCAGGATCCCCAAAGACAAAGGGAAGGCCCATCTGTGGTTGATGACACTTGAACCCCACAAGCCCTCAGGTGTGCCTGCACTGCCAGGTGCCAATCCAGGGCTTTCAGCTCTGAGACCACCTTCCCAAAATAGGGCTTCTGGGCTCCAGGCCTGCAGTCCAGTACTGGGCTGCCTGCAACTTGCAACTGGTGTCCAGAAAGCTAAATATGTAATTTTCCTGCCTGCCTGGGCACAGTTTTATCGAGAATCACCCACCTGAGGCCAGACTGTGATCTCAGAAATGCCCATTAGGTTGTGTCACCCTGACGAGCAGCAACTGGGCTGAGCTCCTCTTGAGTTACCAGAGGCACTGTCTGCCCCCAGGATCTGGGGCTGGCTAATGAGCAAGTCCAAGTGGACAAACTTTGAACGTTCAAAGAAAGTTGCCCAGCAGAATTGCAATCCGGGTGGAACGTTACTGTGACTAACATTGTGGCCCTACAAACATTGGTCCTAAGTGAGACCTTCCCTGAGCTCGGGATTTCCCACAGGGATGAACCTGTGCAGGGATTGTGCACACCTGAACAGGCTCTGAGGCTATGAGCATGTGACAGTGAATGTGCTACAGCAAATGGAGTAGGAATGTTGCTCTCCAATTCCTAAATGCATTAGATTTGTAAGTCAGGCCTATGTGTTACTGTTATGCTTCTAGTAAATTCCACAGAGTCCTTTGTTAAATTCTTTCAATTAGGCTATCAATTCATTGCTGTTAAGTTTAAGTGCTGTTAAAATCTCTGGCCTAAAGCTTTGGTCAAGTCCAAGGCTACGTTTTGCAGGGAGGTCCACTCTGAACCCTGTAATCCAGTGACAGGGTCTCCCTTATTCCTTTGTATCCTTTCCCATTCTAACTCTTTCTCGTGTCCTCAACCTCCACATATACCACTTTTGTTTCATTTTAATTTTAGATTGATTCTAGATTTTGTTCTGTGTGCTTGAACTACATAGCGAGCAGTGGAGTGAAGCATGCCAATGAACTTTGTTGCACTTCCACTTTTATATTAAACCTGATTTGGCAATACCTTTTCAAGTGATTCCTTGAGCAACCTAAAACATTGATTTGTGACAAACATTTTTAGTCAATCAAAATTAATATTAGAATTCTGCAACCATGTAACTTTCTCCTGGTATATATCCAGGTAGCCTTACAGTCAATGAAATACAGGAGAGGGATATCAAGAAGTGTGATAAACAAATATGCCATGTGCATATGGAATCACCTTCTGTGTTTTTTAATAAAATTTGTGCCTCATGGATGTGTTCCCTGCTCTGGCTTTCCACTCGCCTTCATTTTTAGCAGGAACTTCTTGATACCCATAGTTGTTTTTCTATCCAACCAAGAGTATCCATGGTGATGTTTATAAGAAAAAAATCTAATTATCTTCATAAAAGTGTTCTTGCAAGAGCTGGTTTGATACACATTTGTTTGGGTGGTTTTTTTGGTCAATGATTCATGTTGGCTATCAGGCTCAACACTACAATGCAGGCAAGGATGGAAAGAGGAATAAGAAAGGGGACATTTAGAGCTGCAAGAACTACAGAAGTGGTACTGTTTCAGCAGCAGGAGTGCTGGTATATACACAAGTATACACTGCCTCTCCATCTCACAGAAGTAACCCAACAACAGGACTATGAAGAGCAGTAAACTCATCAAGAGTGGGTGCTCAGTACACATGCCTTTCTGAGGCTGCATGGCAAAGACTGAGTATTGAAAATGTGGGTGAGGTAGAGAGGAAAAGAAAGCAAAGATAATTAGAATCTTAACACGGGGGAAAAAAACCCCCCAAAACATCTGCGGACATTCTGCCAACTTGGTTTTTGAAAGAGAAGGTTAAAGACTAACTGAGGAACCTGCCTTGGAATGTTGTTTGTCTTAGTGGCTTATTCATACCATTTATCCAGCTCTTAGTCATGATGATTTCTCATTGATCCTGACATGCACTTTTAAAAAATAGCAAGGTACAAATCCCCTTCACATTGCTCCTGGAACCTTCTCTCTCCCGTGATGCCGAAATCAGTCCTGTGCAGCTGGGTGCTGTGCTGTGTCTTGCTGCTTGTTGTAGGACTGTGGTGGCTCGTTCGGCTGTCGGTTTACCCTCACCTCCTCTGCTGGTGTGCTGCACTCCCCTGGTGAGTGTTACTGTGTGCTGACACAGGGTCAGTGAGGCAGCCCTGCCCTGCCATGGGGTGAGTGCAGGGTCTCACACAACCCCTGTGGTCAGCAGCCTCTGTGAGGACACCCTGCGAGCTGCATGCTGAGGAAACCCCCTTGGAGACTCTGGAGACCATCAGAAAGTCCTGTCACTCACAGGTGTGTCTGAGGACACTCCATGATCACCATCACAAACACCCAGCAGCTCAAGGAGAGCTCAGCACAGCTCAGTGATTGGAAGTGTCAGGCTGGTTGCTCCAAGGGAAAGGGATGCTGGAGCAACCCACAGACCTCCTGCAATGAACCAAGTGGTCCAAGGGAAGGGCATGGACTGTGCCCACCTGGACTTCAGTAGAGCCTTTGGCATTGTCTCCCAGAAGATCCCCACAACACCTTTGTCACAAGTGAAGAGGGTCAGACAGCTGCTTCTGGTTAGCCTGGAAGAGAGAATGCCCAGGAGGGGTCTCACTGCTGTACACCAATACCTGAGAGGAGAATGCAAACAAGACAGAGCTGGATCCTTCCCAGCAGCAGTTGGTGACAGGGGATGAGCCAACAGGCACAAACTGAATTAAGTCTCTCCCTCTGAATCCCTTTTTCCCTGTGACCAAGTGCTGGCACAGGCTGCCCAGAAATGTTGTGGAGTCTCTATCCTTGGAGACATTTAAAAAATGTTGGCAGGTGGCTTCTAGCTGTTCCTGGGTGATCAGCAGGCTTGGACTGTGTGACCTCCAGAGACTCCCTCCAGCCTCAACCAGACTGTGTTTTTGTGAAAGTGTCCTAAGCTGCACGGAAACCAAGAAGTGTCTGTGACTGTGCTTTGAAATTTCACAGGACTTTAGCCTGTGAAACTAACTAGGAATTATTGCAAAGTCAAACTTGGTAACAGCTGAGGGAAACACCTCCTTGGGCTCAGCTTCCTCTCAATCCCATAAAACCCTTGTCCTGAGTGGCTGGAAGAAGTGTGGTGGTGAAGAAGGTCTTTGGTGGGTTGTTTCTCTGTTTGCTGCACTTAAGGAGATCACAAAGTAGAGCCAGAGACACGTCGATGCTGTCTCCACCCGGAGCAGGGGTGGCCACTCTGCGCCAGGAGAATCCACCGGAGGTGCTGCGGGGTGGGGACGTGGGGGTGTGAGAGGGGACGGGGGATCAGAAGGTGTGGGGGTGACAGGGTGTGTGGGGGCTGTGAGACAGTGTGAGAGAAGGGGGAGTTACAGGTGTGAGGGTACATGGGGAGATAGGAGGGGTGAGGTGGGTAAGAGCAGGGTGGTGTGGGATGTGAAGGATCTGTGGGGTGTGTGGAGTATGAGAAGGGTGAAGGGTGTGAAGGGTGTGTGAGGTGTGAGGGGTCTGATGGATATCTGGGGTGTAAGAGGTTTCAAGGGATGTGAGGGGTCTGAGGGATATCTGGGGTTGGAGGGGTGTGTGGGGTGTGAAGAGTATTTGGGGTGTGAGGGTGTTTGGTT
>JBBMKD010000115.1:8272635-8292333 GCA_037834095.1 Argya squamiceps | reverse complement strand
GGCGGTGCTCGGTGTCCCGGTGTTGCCGAGTGTCCCGGTGTCGCTCGGCGCCGCCGGGAGCGCAAGGAGCGGCGGCTCTGTCCCGTCCGCCGGGAGCAGAGCGCGCAGGGAACGGCGCTGCCGCTGCGGGTAAAGTATTTAAACTAATTCTCACAGCCTTTATTTAATGCTCGTGGTGTTTATATGTTACTGTGCTGCTGTCACTTCTCTGCGGGGAAGTTTGTAGTCCTTGCTTTTCCCAGCTGCTCGCAGGGAGCTCTTTAGAGCCGTCAGGTTGCAAGTTGTGGTGGAAACTTCGGGGTGGTGGTGGAGTAGTTCTGGCAGCGTTGGGATGGTAATTTTTTTTTTAATCAAAAGTAACTCGTAGGTGGTAAATTTAAACTAGCAAAACAAGTTTTTACTACCCTGACTGAATTTGCTAGGTTTAATGTGTATATGAAGAATCATAAAAATACCTAAATGCTTATGCTCTTTTAGTGTGAAAGCACGTCTTTTTTCCAAGATGAGAATCAATGACAATTTTACTGGAATGATTCTAGACTCTCTAAACACAACGGTGAGAGCTTGTTTAACTGTGAGGGTGCTGAGGCACGGAGGGCAGGAAATCTGGCTCTCACATTAAATAGCTGAGGAATACTTTGCAAGAACTCCTTCATTCGTATTACACATTCATGACGCTGTTGCTTGTGTTTATTCGTTATAACATCGATGGGCACTTTCCCCCTCAGTGCTGTGATTAGACTATTAGATTCAAAGTCGGGTTTTCATACTATGAGGTGCCTGGTGCTATTTTGTCTCAGAGTACTTTCCAGGACAATATTACTGTTTGAAAACAAAACTAAGCACTTTCTAGACAGAAAGCACAGTGCAGGAATATTATTTGTACAAGAATAAGAGGACTTGTGGGTGATTTGGCAGACCAGTCCATGATTCCAGTGTCACACTGGAACTCCGTAAGTTCCTCATCCCTCAAACTGCTTTAAAGCTTGAAGCTGCTTTCAAAGTTTACCTTCACAGGTGAGAAGTAACTGTGTCAGTCCCAATAACTTAGGAACTCGTGGAGTACTTCTGATATAGCAACATTTAGGAATGTTGTATAATCTCAGTCTGTTCAACACTGATCTGCAATGAATTATCCAGTAACTTACTGTTTTAGGGCATTTGCTTGACCTGTGGTCTTTCACTTCAAAAAAGCCAGCTGTGGGGGTTCTGGAGCAGGTTGTACCCAGTCCAGGTGTGATATGATTAACAGATGAAGTTGTGGCTATCATCCGGCACTTGGGAGTTTGTTCTGCATTATGTTGTTCCAGTTATCAATCTGAACCACTTTCTTTTGATTGTACAATATCTGATTGTGAAGTATTAGTGGGTTTCTCTTCCCCATTTCATGAATCTTCTCTTCACTTTTCTCTGCACAGAAACATCTCAGGCTTTTTCCAGGCAAGTTCATACCTGCCAACACCATTTACTCCTAACTTTCAAACTTCAACTATTGTCTTAGGTCAGCCTTCCACCTCCCTCAGATCACCAGTCCTGCTGAAGTCAGTGGAAGCAGCGAATTTAAGCAACAGGAGGGTTAGATGAGATGTCAGAAAAGCAGCCTTGCCTTTAGCTCTGACCTGCTGCACGGCTTCAGGTAGCATTATTCTCTTTCCATGCCTGTTTAATATTTAATGTTCTTTCGGCCATAAAAGGTTTTTCTACATATGAAAAAGTTTATGTAGTAAGAGCGATATGTTGTCATTTAAGTAAAGTGAGCAGTTAAGTATCAGAAGAGCTTTAGGTAAATAGGAAAGAAATGTAAAATAACCAATAACTTCCAGGTAGGTCAAAGCTAAGGGAAAACACAATCAAAATTCCAGTACGTGTTTTATCTACCAGATATTTCTCTGCAGTTTCCTTCTGGAAACCTAAATGCATAAATTGATTGGATAGTTTTTATAAAAGACTTTACAATAATCTTGAATGCATTACTTGTCAAAAGTACACATAAAAATCATAATAATGATTTGCACTTCAATGAAAGCTGAGATAGACAGTACTGAGTCCTGTACTTTCAGTATAATGGAGTGAATCCTTAAGTAATTTTGATGCAATTACCTTTTAAAAATGTTTTATCAAGACAGAGGGGTGAAAAAAAAAAACAAGCCACCAGTCAAACTGAGATTTCCTCCCCACATTTCCAGGGAGGAAATCTGAGTGTCCTTTTTTCTGCTTGTTGGACTTTTGGAACAAAGTATACTGAGGTCATCCTTTGATTTTGGTATACACAGTAAAACAGAATGAAATTATTGCTTTTCAGTACCAGAACATTACTAGTGTTTTCAGTGATGAATAAAAATTATTAATTAAGTTCCTTTACAGTTAAAATAGTTAAACATTTTTATTTCTCTAGAAATGTATTGTAAATAAATGGATGTAATCATTTTAATGCATATCTAGTCTTGTATTGAAATAATATTGCTCTGTCAATTATTAAAGGCTGTTTTCTTTTTCTCTAAAGGTTTTCCCTACACACAGGTAAGCAAGCATATACAAGACATAGAAGTTTTAGCTGCATGTCTGCAAGTATACATTCATGTAAGACATTTTGTTATTTATGACACATTAAGCTCTTAATTTTTTGTGTGAAACCTCCTGATTCTCTTTGATGCTGTCAAATGTTTCTTTTGTTGTAGAGCTGACACTGTCTGCTCAGGCAGAGGACTGTGTAAAGGACAGTCAAAGAGTAAGAAGGTAACAGTCATGCTTTAATCTTATATAAATGTTATAACTATATTGAAGTATTTTTTGAAGCTTTTTTAAAAAGTTTGTTGCAGGTCTAAAGGGTGGGAAAACCTTTCTTCTTTTCTTCCCTTCATAGTTTTTTCACAAAATATGAGGCTGATTACAGGAGCAATTAGCATAGTTAAATCCTCTTTTTTTTTCTATTTCCTTCTCTTTCTCTGGGGTACCTGTGTGGTTTCTTGGGCAGCCAGGTGTGGCTCTGAGCCCTAGGAAGGTGCAGGTGGGCAGAGCAGGATGATGGAGGCAGTGGATGTGCCTCCTGAGGGCTATTCCCTGATCAAAGCCGTGTACCAGCGGCGCCTGCGCCTCACGCGGCTGCTGATCGACGGCGGGGCCTACGTCAACGAGAGCAACAGCAGGGGTGAGACCCCCCTCATGATTGCCTGCTTGACCAAACACTCAGACTTACAGAGTGCTAGCAAGGCCAAGATGGTGAAATACCTGCTGGACAACAAGGCCGACCCCAACATACAGGATAAGTCTGGGAAGACGGCCTTGATGCACGCTTGCTTGGAGAAAGCAGGCCCTGAAGTGGTGTCTCTGCTGCTGCTGAGTGGGGCTGACCCCAGCCTGCCAGACCACTCCAACTGCTCTGCACTGGTGTATGCAATCAATGCTGCAGACAGAGACACCCTGGAGGTTCTGCTTAAGGCCTGCAAGGCACGAGGGAAAGAAGTGATCATCATCACCACAGACAAGTCTGCGTCAGGGAGGCAGAAAACAAAGCAGTACCTGAATGTGCCTCCTCCAGACCTCGAAGAATACGCTTCCCCAGCTGATTGCGGCTCCCCATCAGAAACAGAATCAAACGACGGCCCAGAAGACCCATTCAGCTTTAAGGAGCTGTATGGTGGACAACAGACAGACTCCTCATCTGAAAGAGTGCCACTGATGACCAAATCCAGCTCAACACCAGCACGGTTCAAGCTGACACAGGTGCTGCAGTGTGATCCCTGGCTGAAGTGCTGTCCAGCAGTGTTTCACCAGAAGAAGATTGCTTCTTCGCAAGAACTTCAGAGTATCAGTCCCATAGAAGAGCTGTCCTGTAAAGTCACTGGCCTTGACTTATCCAAGAGCATCACCACCAGTCATGAATGTAGAGACAGGAAAAACACTGCTCAGGTACTGAAAACCTCTGATCAAACCATGTCAAGGAAAGCATTACGTGATGCAATAAACTATCAGACTCCTTTTGTTGAAGAGAAACATAACCCCACTGAGATTCCCATGGGCATGGATGCCAGTTTGGGACAAATCAGCTTACTTTCAAACATTGACAACATTATCAAGAAAGGAAGTGGAGAACCAAATTACAACATCTCCAGTCCTCAGTTAACTAACAGTCTAGTTCCTGCTGCTGATACAAAAGGCAGTAAGTCACCAAAAGGAAATAGAGAGATTCTATCTACATACCATACTTTGTTACCAAGTCCGAGAAGAGTCCTGGAGAAGATGTCTCCTGTTTCTCCAAGAAGCAGAAATCAGGTTCCTCTAGAGGAAGAGGGTTCAGGAGCCTTAGTGTTGGATCAGACAAGGCCAGGTTTTCTGCCACCACTGAATGTGAACCCCCGCCCCCCAGTTCCAGAGCTCACTGTCATAAACACAGTTTCTGGAATGATTTCTTATGGACCAACTCACTTAGTACCACCAGGATCTGCTTTCCCTAAGGGGACCAAAGATACAAATCTGCTGCGGAGGAGGCCGTATGAGCAGATTACAGTCTAAGCAGATTCAGCAATTACTGAATCTTTTACAAGGAGAGCAAAGGGGATCTTTATGATATGTAAATATTCACTGCAGTCCTTGACTGTAATGGTATGTATCACAAAATAGAGCAGGTCTGTGATGTAAAGTAATGTCTGCCTCAGGATGAGTGGAATAGCTCAGAAACTAAATGAAGACATACTTGCCTAAAGAGGCTGTCTTCTGCAAACTAAGGAGTGTTTATTTTGCTGCTTTTGTAAAGTTTTCAACTTGCCTGTGACAGACTGAACCCACAACGGTCCTTAAGCATTGCAGTTCTCATTGTAGGTTGTAAATACTACCCTTCCTAGATTTCCCCAAACACACACCCTTTCAGCACCCAGAGAGGTGGTGCACATGGAATTTGGGAACCTGAAGCATTTGACTGTGATGCTGGACACCAGACTGCCTCTGTCTAGGTTGTATATATGCAGAAACCCCAGAGACATCAGCATACAATGGGGTGAGTGGCAGCAGGTGCACACCGGCAGTGTTTCCTGGCCTCGGCAGCTTCACTGCAAGCGAGCAGACACTTCGGAGTTGATTACACTAGTGTTGCAGAGCCGTGCTGCCCACGGAATTCCAGCTGGGAGCGTGCTTCAGATGCCCGGCTGGCACTGGGAGTCAGCAGTGCCCAGCAGGGGAGCTCTCCAGCCCAGCACACGGCGGCGGGCAGCGCCGTCGGGAGCCCAGCAGGGCGAGGGACAAGCCCTGCGTGTGCCACAAGCCAGCCCTGCTCACGCTGCCCCCAGGCACTGCACACCTCGGGCTGCTCCCGCTACAGCCTCTGGAATCTGCTCCCTTGAGAAAAGCAAGGGTGCAGGAGGCAGAGCCTGCACCTGAAACAGGCTCTGTTACTTTCTGCAGTTCTGGAGTCTCCCAAAAAGAGACCTCCACGTCAGGCTGGAGCAGTTTGCCCCCAGTCAGAGCCCTTTTCACCGGGGTACAGACACTGGGACACAACCCAGCGTGTCTTCATGAGCAGGGGCACTTCACACACACACACACACACACACACACATACACATTTAGGAGCAGGGCAGCGTTCTGTCCTCCTGCTCAGACAGACCTAAAAAAACAACCCAACAACTTAAGGGAAGTTGAGGCACTGGCACAGTTTCCCAAGGAAGCTGTGGTTGCCCGATCCCTGGGAACGTTCTAGACCAGGTTGGATGGGGCTTGGAGCCACCTGGTCTAGTGGAAGGTGTCCCTGCCTATGGCAGGGGCTTGGAATGAGATGGGCTTTTGGTTCAGATGGTTTCCAAGCCAAACCATTCTGTGATTCTGTGAGCCTAGTTACGAAACTCACCTGGGAGATGGAAACCCACATTTTGCCTAATTTGAAACAGAGGACTGAATTTCCCACAAGTGGAAAACAGTCCTCTGCAGCCTCCAAGCTACTGTGTGTTTTTAAGTATCTCTATTAAAAATCTTTCTTTCCTTTCCCTTACTGTCTTGTGATTCCAAGTATCTCCTTTATCTTTGTGTGCATCCCATAGATGCTGGATTTCTGCTACTGCATTTAGCATTTAGATTGCATCTTCTAAATTTTGAGAAAAAGTGAATGTGTTCTGTTGTAATTTACAGAAATTAGTTGTATTGAAATTGTGTCTGTGTAATGTGAATTTCAATATACTGAAATTAGGTATGCTTTTCCTGAAAATACTGAGTGGACTTAGACATACTTAGACACTTGTCTTGATGCAGCTTCAAAGTGCACCGAATCTGACATTGGCTAATGGAAGCCTGTAATGTTATTTAGCTTTGCGCTTAGTAGGAGACAATTTAACGGGGATCTTATAAGGGGATCTTAAACCAATTTAGAGAGGATCGGAGGCATGAAACAATTTGAAGGGGATCACAATCATACAAATATTTAATGGGGATCATCACCATAAAACAATTTAATGGGGATTCTAAACATTAAACTATTTAAAGGGGATTATAAACATATACTCTCTGTGAATAAGTTTTTGGGGGTATTTGTTTCCATTCAAGTTCTGCCTTTTCCTTCAGATTTTCCTCAATCAGCCCCTCTGTATACCAGGTACAAAAAAGGATTATGTGGACATATTTTTATGATACAGAAATTATGTGGAACAACATATGTCAGTATTAACTGAGTACAAATTATGGTCCACACACAATACACTTTTCAAATGTGTTCATGATAATATAAAAGGAAATGGCAAATTCTCATCTGTTCATCTCATAGTGAAGTTAAAAATTTGAATGGGAAAATAGATTTTTAAAAAACCCCATTCTTTTTTGGATGAAATTGACTATCACCAGGTGTTCTAACTGGTATCTTTGCTGAGGATATAAAGCCCAATTTATGCTGTTTTGATTTTTAAATTAATTATGTATATGGGATTATGGCTCCCTTAAATGAAACTATAATTTTTCTACAGAATGCTCAGAAAATGGATGGAAGTGGCAAGTGTCTTGAAAAGGGAAGTTTTTTGTAGTGTTACCAGTATTTTGTGATTCATTGTGATGCAAAGTAGTGTGAAGTGTTAATATTATTGTCTGTGTTACTGTTACAAATGACCTTCAAAGGAAAAAGCTTTGTTCTCTCTTGCTGTTGTTATGCTGAATAAATAAAAGTTATTTTTTCCCCCTCAGAGGGAACATGGAAATAAGCACATGCTTTTATTCACTACTCAGGAAATGATGAGTCATTGCAAAAGGTACTCACTCAGAAGTGTTTCTCAGGCTGCCTCTATACAAGAAAATGGGAACAGTTACTTTGCTTTAATCCAATACAGCTAAATTTGTCCAAAGTATGGTGTGAGAGAGGCTCTTTCCACCTGCTGGAAGCTTCCTGTGGTTCCACTTGTGGAGCCGAGATGCACTTGTGTTATCTCTGAAGCCTTAATCCATGACATTTCCCAGCCACACCGATGTTCTTTTCAGCAAAGCAAGGTCAGCCCGACCCGAGTCCCTGGTGTTAAATCCTGGGTTAAAAACAAGCCCTTCCTTGGTGGCTGCTGGCACACGAAGCTGCCTCTGGCTGGTGTCCAGGGCTGTGATCCCAGAGCTCCCAGTGGAAGTGCTCAGAGGGCTCCCAGCCCCCGAGCCCTCAGCACTGAGGTGACAAAGTGACACTGGGCTGAGCTGACACCAGCCACACACACCCATGGCAGAAATGATTTTAAACCTACCTGGTTAGCTTGGAAAGGTAAAGAACAATTTGATTTTTTTTTGTGTATTTTACTTCTAGTCTTCATTTTCTCTGCAAAATGCTGTGAAACCATACAATGAAAGTAACTTCAAAACAAATAGTGGCGGCTTCACAGAAAGCAGTGATTATGTAAGAACTCCCATTATTTTGGTTTAAGAGGTTTAAGAACAGCAAGTCACTACACAAAAATGTCATAAACTAGCAGTTTTCAAGGTTGTGTTTAAGGTGCAATGTTCAAAATACAGGCTTCAAAATATCTTTCCCTGCACATTTAATTTGGTTTTGCTTTTAAGGAGTAATTGCTTTGTTTCGATCTTTGTCTTTTACAATTACACAGCACTTCCAAAAGAATATTGCCATAATTTGATGCAGCTATACAAGAAAAACAGTAAACTAAGTAGGCACTAAATTTCCCATTTTTCCTCATCAATCCCATGTAAGACCTTTATCTCTCTGCATGTGATATACAGCAGAACTTACTACTTTTCCAACTAAAGCAGGGGATTTATAAATAAAGATTCTTACGTTTTCACTGTAAAGTATTACTGGCACTGCACTAACTTCAAAGAGATCAGGTCTCATAACAAAACACCTTAAGAAAGCTCAGGGGGAAGAGTTTCAGAGTCAAAGGGATAAAATTGCAACTGTCATCACTAAATATTCCAATAAGAGACCCAGCTGTTAATCCTCTTGGAAAGACAATAGCTCTTTTACTCTTGAACACAAGTTGACCTTTTTTGTAAAAAGCACCCCAACATAAATACGTATATATATATGCGCATATAAATATATATATGTATATATGCATATATGTGCATCTATATATATATGTATATATGTATGTATAAATATGCAAAATTCGTGTTTCTCAGCAGCACCTGTTACCTGAGACAGGCATTTCCTGCACTGATGATGCAGCTGTCATGTTAATCCAGGAGTTTTGTCCCAAAATGTATGTCCAGCTAGTTAAAAATGATGCTGACATCTTATGCTGAACTCCAGAGAAGTTTTCTAGAAATGTACACAGGGCTGTATATTCCCAAGTTCCTGAAACCCAGACAATGAGGCACGCTGAGGAACTGCAGTAAATTCCTGTATTTTTTCCCCGAAAGCATCAGCAATTTTTAACACTTTCATGCATGTTTCACAGACAGAGTGAATTACAGCCTGCTTTCTCTCAAAAACGTCAGTTTTAAAATATGAACCTGACCTGTACATATGCTTTAAAAGCACATTAAAGGGAGGACCTTTTCCAAACACACTAGTTCTGCCTGGGCAGATCTCCACTGAGATCATGAATCTGTGACTGTTTTCCTCTACAACAAGGGGAGAAAACATGACCCAGTAGTGAAACCAACAATGACAGAGGGGATCACTGGAAAATTCAAGGGAATCAAGTCATGGGAATTAGGCAAAAAAAACCCTGTAAAAGTAGTATTTCAAGGGAATTCAAGGAAATTAGGCCAAAGCATCAGGATATTAAAAATTACCATGCAACTACCCCAAAAATATATATAAGTTCAAATTTCAGAAGACAATATAGTACATTACTTTTAATTTTACTGGAAGCAAACAGATATTCCAGAATTTAAAAAAAAAAAAAAAAAAAAAAAAAAAAAAAAAAAAAAAAGGAACATACTGAAAAGTAGGTGTCTGGAAGCAAAAAAAAAAAAAAATACAACAGTGAATTGAAAACACAACTGGGTTTCAATTAAAATTTCAAGACATTAAATATTTTGGCTAGAAAAATATCTCTAATTAATTATAAATTTATAGATTAGTAAATCTTTCTGTAAATAATTGTCCAAACAGTTCCTCTCACTATAATGCCTCTTACTACATTAGTACCTTTATCCTTATTAAAAGAAATAGTCTGAAAATTGAAAGACATTTTTAATCAAAAAATTTCAGAGGAACACTAAAATCTATGCAAAAGGCCCCCTCTTTCTTGGATATAATGGAATGTACAATTCATGTAGTCCAATAGGCTCTCCCTAAGCTTTTTAAAACAAACCAATCCAAATATTTTTAATTCCCAACACTCTAATTTCTGTATTTTTTCCACAGAGAAAACAATGAGGCCATTTAATTATCCCATTATTAAATGAGTTTTAAAGACCCTCAGCATAATTTCAGCTTTAATTTGAAGGTATGACTTGAAAAAAATACTTTGCATGTTGATTTTTATTTCAGTCAGAGCAGGTTAAGAAATGGGTAACACTTTGAATGAACACAGAAGATGGAGAAGAGGAGAACATCAGGAGAACCATGTTTGGAAAATGTGTCTTTGGGGGCATTTCCTTTGATTCCAGAGCATATTTAAACAGCAGAAACCTTGGAAATCATCTAGTGCTTTGCTCCCACTAGGATGCTTCCCCATCATGGCAGGACACAATGACAACTCTCTTCTTTATCATGTTATCTATTTACTAATATCCTTCAAATTCACTGAGAAATATAAGGCTCAAAACTATAGTAAATTACAAGTGTTTTTATAGTACAAGCAACAGATCTCTAAAAGAAGGTAAAAGAAAAAATACTAAAATAAAAGACAGTTAGAGCTGGAACAACAGAGACTTGCTGTTCTCACCAGAATAAATACCTGACTTCACCTGTCCTTTGCTGTCTCACTGCCAGCCCCACAGCAACAGGTTTTATTTTAGGAGAGCATTTGAATAAACAAAGAGAAACAAAATCAAATTAATTTATTTATGTGCAAGTCAGACTAGACTGAAATAAACAACTTCACAGGGGACTAGCAAAGATCCATAGGTAAAAGTTACATATAGAAAATTTATATACAGAGGGTAATCCATATATAATAATCAAATTCACCACATAGCCATTTCTTGGTAATCCAGATGATGTCTTCTTTTAATTTTATCTGATTATCCCTGTTTACTGACATCCAAAGACATTGCTGAGATATATTTCTTCCTTAAAAATATCTCTGGCAGTTGCTGATGTGTTTTACTTAATAGTTTAATGAGTTTTAACAAATCTCAGTACTTCACGTGGGAACTGGTCAGTGGGAAGTTTTCTAAATAACAGAAAAATGTGTCCCTGTGGTCCCAAGGCCTACCACTGAGAGATGAAATCCTGCAAATCAATGAACACAACTGCCTGCAACAAACCACAACTGAAAAATGACTAATTTCTCCAAACTCACAATAGAAATCACACAGCCAAGCCTGACCTTTTGGTGGTTACTGCCACTCACTTCACTTGGTGCTGCAAATTAAATCAACTACTCTGTTTAGTTATCCCAAGTATAATCAGGTAGTTTTCTTCCTTATGCAGAAAAATACTTCTTAATTTTAGCCAAGCACACCTTAGCAGATGACCAACATGAAGACAGCTCTACCCCTCAATAACAGAAAACAATTATTAGATAAATCTCTCAAAGGGAGTCTTGAACTTTAATGTGAAATTATCATAATTCAAGATTTAGGATAAAGAAATGTAACTGACTTTTCTATCATAGTTGTACCAATGCCATGTAAGAACCAAAAATTACTGTAATTTACTTTAATACTAACAGCTTGTAAAATGTTGTGTACAGTAACTGAGTTAACAAAATTCCCACAGGAACCATGTGAGGACAAAGGAAAAAGGAGGACAAAAAGTTGACAAAGTAATGCTTCTTAGGGCATTAGCTTTTATTCAGAAGCTAAAATGTCTTCTGTGATTGTGGAAGAAACCTTTAGTTTTTCTTGTATCCTTTGTGGTGTTTGGCAGAAGCCAATCATACAGAGCCAGTGTCTCAGTCTGAATTTTGGGGAATTGCAGCAGCAAAAGAGACAATAAATGGTTTCAATTAACCAGGTCAGGCTCTTCCAGCAGGTAGTTAGCAGGGGTTTACCATCAGGGGAAATTTCCACTTTGCAGAATTCTGAAAGTTGCAAGGATGCACAGGCCCAGAGAAGGCCAAGCGGAGCCGCCATCACCAACAGGCCCCGTGTGCTGGAGCGCCGGCCCTGCGGGCACCTCAGAGCCATGGGGGAATGACCCCTACAGCCCTGGGAGCAGCCCAGGGCTGGGGACAGCACTGCCACTGCTGCCACACCGAGCCCAGCTCATGGCACCAGCTGGGACTGCTCCCCTTTGGTGGCACGGCTCTGACACTGCCTGGGCACAGGGACAATGGACACAGTGACCATGAGCAGGGTGACCACAGGCACAGTGACCATGGGCAGGGTGACCACAGGCCTGGGGACCACGGGGCAGAGCACCTGGGCAGTGGCAGCGCAGTACCAGCACCCATTCTCCCCTCCTGGAAGTGTGTGGCACCACAGATCCCACACAGCGGGCAGGGGAACAATGAGGAAGGCACTACATTTCTATTTGAGAGGCCTTTCTACACAGTGCCAAACAAAAACTCCTCCAATAACCACAGACGTGCTCAACGTGGTCCTTCTGGCAAGGAAAATGCATTTCTTTGAACCAAAATTCCTCACATTTAAAGGGGCTTACAACTTAAAAGTGTTATAAGGTCAGGCATTGCCTGCTTTGCATTTATCATTCTATTCCAATGGCTTTTTTGAATTCAGAATTTTGTGGCTCAAAAACGTCATAATAAACCCTACTTCTATCAAAGTTTTCTCGGATGAGAAGCAAGTCTTCTACAGAATACATGTCTTCCTTTCCTGTCCAAACAGTGAGGCTGTATCTACATCCAGAAAAAGGGAGTAAACAAAATAAAGAGAAAAAGAGTATGTTAAGATAAAGCGTGTAAACCAGAAAGACATTGCACTAATAGGCTCCTAAAAATACTCAGAATTACACCATCTTAATTTTAGAAATGTAATCAAATACAAAAACTGCACCCCTGGACCAATTTATCTGTAATCGTTCTGCCAAACCTTAGAAGGAGCTAAACAAAAAACCTCAGGTAAATATCCAGCAAAGAGATTTACCAGACTGAGCATTTAAGGTTTGATAAAGTAATCAATAATCACAAGCTGAGCCTCAAAACAGGAAATATGATGCAATCCCAGACGCAGGTGATTGTTGTGCTCTGTGCTTTGTCACGTCAATGATGTGTAGAGATGGCACCTAACCCAATTCTTATTAATGGCACAGAACTTCTCAAAAAACACTGAAATCCCCCAAAGTGTTACTCAGTTGAAGCATTACTTCTACATCCTCCACATGACATATACTTAGTTTTTCATCCTTGCTTAATAAAACTGTATTAATTTTAAAAATGGGTAAATCAGAATTCAGTTGTATGTGAGCAAAACTGGCTCAGGAATTTCTGTCTTCTAATCATGCCACTGAAAATCCCTCCTGAGTTTTATGCTGAGGTAGAAGAGAAAATCCTAATAATTCAGTGAGAACAATATTTGTATCCAATGATACTTGAGACTGGCACAATTCAAAAGACATACTCTTTGTGCAAAAATATTTTAAAATTAATTTCCCAGTTGAAACAGCTTAATTCTAATTTCTGTCTTGAGTCTTCACCATAAAAAAGAGTATCAGCACTTTATTTGTCCACCCTGTTTCTAAATAATTAGAAATTTTTCAGAGACTCTTCTAAGTTTTCTGTCTTGGGCTTTGACCTTGGCTGGAATAATTTTATTAAACTCTGGGTAGGCAGAGCAGGTGAAAAAGATGAATAAATGACAATATGTGGGAAGCTGGTTTTATTCTCATTCTATTATATGTGAATAATTTTTATAATGAAATGGTTAGGGGTTTGTAAGAACAATTTTTAAAGGAAAATGTAAGTTGGTGTATGAAAACCACTCAATACATTTCAAGTGCCTCAGCAAAATTAATTAGCTTGGAGGGAAACACCTGACTTCCAATCTAAAAATCATCTTCAACATTTTTCAGGAGACATTGCTACAAAAAATATAAATAGTGAATCCAATACAAAGTCTTTGGATTAGATGAATTCCCCATTGCAACATCAAAGTATTAGTCTATTTAGCTATACTCATCTCAGGAAATGCTTGCAGCAGAACTGGATTACACACCTACACACCACTTCAAACTCCTTATAGTAGGTAACAAAATAGAAGATTCTGGAATTTAACTACTTTAAAGAAATTAATAGTGTCCGCTTCTGTCTGAGGAATCAAATGCTTTGAGACCTGGGGGAAATAAAGGACTGAGAGAAGAAGTATTTCCAATCCTGTTGGGATGAGTACGGGCACGTGACTGTGCTGTGTTCAACACAAGCAGACACAGGATGGTCAGGACAGGCGAGGGCCGAGGGCCTGGCACTGCCCCGTGGCCCTGCTGGCTCAGCCCCTGGAGCTGTGGGGTGCTGGATGGAGCAGCACTGACCTGTGGGACTGCTGGAGCAGCCACTGGAGCTGCGGGATGGAGCCGGGCACCAGCGCGGCCCTGACGGCGAACGTCACGGGCTGGGACAGGGGGTGGCACAGCCGGGACATCTCCTGCACCATGGGCCACTCATAGCCTGGGGACAGACACAGCAGTCACACCTCACACTGCCCCCAGGAGCCCCAGACACAGCACGGGGTCCCTGGTGTCCCCTCTGAGACACAACACCAGCACATCCAGCTTTCCTGAAAACCCTGTAATTCCACAATGAAACTGCTGCGAGGTTCTGAACAACAACCAATTCATTCTGAACAACCAATGTCCCGGAAGAAAAATGCAATAAATGCAATATCAAGGTGGAAAATGAACTTACTATGAAAACCTTTATTTCCCATACTTTACATATATATTTACTTACTTTACACACAGCTACAGAATGTGGCAATTTTTAATGTATCTTGGCCCTTTCTCTAAAAAAGTCTGCTGCCACTGACTTCAGTATGGCTTAATTTAACATTGTCAGGATCCTTTAAAAATAAAAATATGAAGAAAATTCAGGACAAAAAGATAAATTAATCCACTAGGAATGAAGTTATACACAAATCAAACACACATAGACAAAAACATTCTATGCCTAAAAATGCCAAAATCAAGGAATCTAAAATACTGACAGTGCCTTTGCTGAGATTTTCACAAGGACTGGAGCTATTTCAAATTATATTTACCTCTTCTTTTGTTTCTACAGGCTATGAAAATCCTGTAACAACAGTTAATAACTTTTTTCTCAATTACTCATTTGGAATGTAGTGACTAGAAAGAGTAAAAAAAAGCACTAAATATTAAAAAAAAGTTTTGGGCAAGCAGCAACTTCTAGGTGAAACCTCTCAAATAAACTGGTTTTCTTAAGTTTTATAGTAGAACCTTATTAGTATTCCCACACCCTGAAACTTAGAATGGAGATAAAATGAAATTCATTTTCACAGGTTGCCCAATATTTCTAATGCATTTTCCAGCAATTTTTTCCTGCACTGAAAATACCTGGGAGAAAGCACTGAACAGTTTAATAAAATTGCAGTATATCATGTAAAAAATACTAAATTTTGCTAATGAATAAGTAGCAATAGGAATAGTGTATAATCCTGCCACGGTGGCCCCAGACAATACTGGAAGGGACTCTGCTTCTCATAATGAGAATTGCAAGAGGAAGCCTGTGAAAAAGACCCTATAATAATGAAAATTGGAAAGTTTACTCCAAAAATTCAAGTATCTGAAAGAAATGAAATGTTAGGGATAACACCGACCCACAATTTGATTTCAGTGATCAACAAAAGCAAGAGATGAAGTTTCACATTTTCAGCTGATCTGGTCTCCCTCAGGACACATGCCAGGATTCCGATCACCAAACCAATGCTCCCAAGATTCAGGGAGAGTCCTCCCTGAGGCTATGGAGTTTGTCCCTCAGAAGTGCTCAGCAGGTGAGAAGGAGCTGAAGTATAAACCAGCTTATTTTAAGAACAAAAGGACTGGATTTTCACCCAGCTGTGCCACTGCAGCACTGGACTGATTGCTGTACAGCGCCCTGTCAAACACCTCAGCACAGGACAGGCTTCCACTGCGATTCCCAGCCTGCCAACTGGACACACACTGGAAGCGAAGGAGCCCTGTCCTTACCTTGCCCTTGGTGGCAGCCTGTGGTCCAGCCCAGGGACAGAGTGGCATCGGGGCAGGACGAGGTGACAGTGCCCAGGAAGGCGCGGGCGTCCAGCGGCGCGCAGCTCCCGCAGGGCCCAGGCAGGACGTCCCCGTTCAGCCACACGGGTCTGTCCAGGGACTGCCCCACCTGCCCCAGCAGCTCCAGCGAGGGTCCCACGGCGGCCAGGCTGTGCCAGGACACGGGGCAGGGTCACAGGAGGGGAGTGTCACCGCAGTGTCACTGCACCTTCCCTGCTGGGTGAGTACCCACAGCCATCCGCTGACTTCCCCTGCAGGAATAAAACCCCCAGACTCCCACCCCTGCTCCCAGCACTTCCTGGCCTCACCTCACAACCCCCAACCTTGTCACCTCTTCCATTCAGGCCTGAGAAGGGTTTTAACACAGGAAGACACTGTAGTCTCTAACATTTGTGTTTCATCAGACCTAAAAGCCACAAATGCTGTAAATTCAGTCCAGAGAGTGAATGTCATTTCTCCACACCTTAACCATGCCCAAAAGTGGCAAAGATTTTATCACTATGTCAGATCCAGACCCAAAGTTACCTTCAAATCCATGCCAAGTGATGCACCTGTACTAGGAGTATAAAAAGCCCAACACGGACCAATTCCAGGCAACCAAAAGAGAGAAAAGGCACCCACTTGAACATTTAATGCCTGGTTGTGGTCTTTCCTACTGTTCCAAAGTGTGGCAGCACACAGAAGCATGCCTGTCCAATGATCATCTGACAGCTACTCATCATATTGTTTAATATGAGTTGGCAACACTTGAGGAACCAGTGCAGACACCCTGTGAACATTTAACAAAATCTCACATATTCCTGCTCTCCTGTCAAGCCAAAAGAAAAAGCACAACCAGCTTTTTTCTAACTCTAGCCTATCAAAACTTTCAAAGCACTGTGGAAGGAAAGCAGGTGGGGAACAATGGGGAAAAGAAATGAACACCAAGAAAATCTTCTTTCTGTCACAGCACATTAATTAATGCACTGTGTAACATCGAGGAATTTAAAATCACTATGGGTCAGAGTTTTGGAATTAGGTTAGTTCTGAAATCAGCAACTAGACCCCTGAGCTGCTTGTCTTGTTTCCTCTGTAAAGTCACTTGGTGTATTTTGTCTTCTGTGCTGTTGGGAAAGCTGCACAGAGTCAGGAATTCCACTCAGTTGAGATGAGCTCAAGTTCTCCAGGAAAGAAGCCAGTGATGGCTTGCCTTAACATGTGGGATTCATCATTTCTCACACTGTCTCAGGCTAGAACAGTTTATATCTTCACATATGCAAGGGACTATCAGAGCCAGTGGAATGCCTTCCCTTGTACTGCAAAGCATAAAGTAATACAGTGAGAAAAAAGCCCAAGCCAAACAGCAATATAGGGAAAAAAAAAAAAAAAAAAGAAAGAAAAAAACCCCACCAAAAAACCCAAAAACCCAAGCCCAAAAAACTGCAAACCCCAGAGAGCATTGGTTTCGTTGCACAGCATTTAGAAAATTCAGATTTACTGCTGACTTCATGCGAAATGACTTTGGCATTTCTGAAGTGGCACACTGAAGACCTGGTGCAGAATACATTAATTTCAGTAGCCAAAGCCAGCAGGAAATGTAATTATGTGGTCAATCAAGCTGATAGAGCACAGATATAAAAAGTAGATTTTTAAAGCATTATTGAAATAATCTCCAAAACTTCAAAAATGACATCCAAATAAATATTATCCAAAAGAACATCAAATTCTGTTATCACTTATTTGACTCTATCTGCACCGCATGATGTATTTTTAAATGCTTTTATACAATTAGACTTTTATATTGCAATGTACTTTTAAAAGCTTTTTTGAATCACTGCACTTGGCTGTAAACTCCTTGTGGAAAAATGAAAGGTAGGTAGTTTAAAATTAATTTAAACAATAATTAAAATGGAGGTAAAAACCAACCAAAACTCACAAGAAATAAGCCCAAACAAATGCCTACTGCTCTTTTTTCCCTTCTTTGCTCAGGACACACACACAGATCCTGTGACAATAAAAGGATTTAGCCTGCCCACGTTTTTCACTTTCATGAACTTCCACATGAAAACAGTGACTCTGTTACACAGAACCACAGGCATAAATCGCATTTTACAACTATCTCGTGGGGGGTTTCTGCCTTTCTATAGAGTACTTAAACATTGATTACGCTCTTTGTAGTTTGCTGCCAAAACAGACTGAGCACATGGAAATTCAGACAAAGCCAGAGTCAGGGGCTGAAGGGGTCCATGTCTGGAAATCACAGCTCATTTCAAACTCTTTCAAGGCAATTTCATGGGGTTTTCAGGTGTGTTTTCCATTCATGAAATGAAACAGCTAATGGTTCAAACTGTGAATGAACCTTTAGTTAACATTTAGTTAGCAAGGCCAGAGAAAGGAGCCTCCAGAGAGGCACCAACATTTCACCTTCCTGATGGGAAAGTTCTGCTCACAGTACCTAATTAACTGAATTTAAAAAAATCATTATTTGTAGTTCAAAACACTTTTAAAGGTTTTCTTCTTGCCGTGCTTTGAGAATTATGGACTCTGTTTCCATATGGATTATGCTTCTGAATACATCATGCTAAACAGCACAATAAGGAGGAGTTTGGTTAACAATCACCTGTAAAATTGTAAGAGGTAAGAATGCAAACAACGTAACATTTTTGTTGAGATACCTCTTAAAATCCAGCTTGATGCCTTTATTGGTGCTGACCATCTGTGCCAGCCACTCCTGCAGGGTGATGTCACTGTCAGTGTCCGGGGGGTGAGCCAGGATGGGGTCCCTGTCCCCTCCCCGAAGGAGAACATCCACCTCCACCATGTGCACATCACCTGGGGATTGAGAAATAAAACCTCAGCTTTCAGTGCTTCAGGGCAACAATTACCCAGCAGGTCTGTCTACACCAGCCCATGCACCCTTACTCCAAGGGAACCGCGGTGTGTAACACCAAAGATACAATTTGGGGGCATTCTCAGTCACTAAAATCTTGGCAAGCCTACAACCATGTGAAAACTGATCATTTGGCCAAGCAACCACGTGGGTTTTTTTCTTCACGGGAACAGAAAAACCCAACATGTGAATCCACTCTTGTTAAATTTGAGATCTTTTCCCCTGAAAATTGGGTTCCTGACAGAGGAAAGATGAGCACAGGATTTAATAGTGGCAGAGACTGAGCATTCCCCTTGACTCATTGCCAAAACTGACCAGGAAAACGTTAGCTCACACACAAGGCAGGCAAAGAGGCGTCTTAGGGGTGCTCAGGCTCTTGAAAACAGCTTTATATAATGAATCTGGGCAGTGCCACCGGCTTTGCAGAGGATCCAATAACACACAGTGAAGATTGAAATACGAAGAAAAGAACTAGTGGTGATATTCAAGATAAGGGATATTATATAAAAATTTAGACAAATATTTATTTTTCTAATATTCACATAAATTTACATACAACTCCCTGCCGCCCAGGCTGGTGCACCAGGGCCCTTTTGGCTCTGCACAACCCCCTGACAGGAGGGGACAGCCGGGGGGTCGGGCTCTGCTCCCAGGGAACGGGAGGAGAGGGAACGGCCTCAGGCTGGGCCAGGGGAGGGTCAGGTTGGACACCAGCAGGAATTTTCCCATAGAAAGGGTGGTCAGGAATTGGCAGGGGCTGCCCAGGGAGATTTGGAGTCCCCATCCCCGGAGGGATTTAAGAGCCGCGGGGATCCAGGAAGAGGAAGAGGAGGAGGAGGAGGAAGGGGAAGGGGAAGAGGCCCGTGGCAGACTCACTTCGCGCGGCCTCCGCCGCCCGGGCCCTGCTGTTGGCGGCGTGGAACCAGCGCACGGCGGCCCCGTCCCTGGCCGCGATGCGCCCGGTGCGCAGGAAGTGATCCACGGGCCACTCGCTCCAGGCGCCTGCGGGGACACAGCGGGGACCCCTCAGCGCGGCCCGCCCGCCAGGGAACCCGACACAGCCCCGCCAGCCCCGACACAGCCCCGC
>JBBMKD010000115.1:8246906-8271907 GCA_037834095.1 Argya squamiceps | reverse complement strand
CCAGCACTGATGGAACACCCAGTGTCTCTCTCCAGGGTGTCACTGTTGGCTTGGGGCACACTGAGGAATGAATCCCACTTTTGGGGCAACATCAGGAGTCCCAGAAAACTGCTAAGACAGGACACACACATGCCAAATCTGTCTCTGTTTCATTTTAAGTAAGAGGCGGAAGGTTGCAAGCACTGTAGTTAACTTTATTGATCATTACTGTCAGACAAAAGGAGTTAGTAGAGGTTAAGTGCCAAGAGGCAGTTGTTCCTTCAGATGTCCTGGCCCTGTCACAGACCCAAAGCACTGTTCAGCATCTTGCTGGGGCTCCCTCAAGGGCCTCAGTGCAGACTGTTTTCAACAAGGACACGTTTTGTTCACACTCTGCGCGGGTTCAGCCCTTCTCCCTAATGACAGCTTCTCAGGAGAAGTCAGCACAGGTGAAATGCAGCTCAGTTCCATCCAGGAACTGAGCCCTTCTAGGACTGGAGTGTTAAAGCATAGATAACAGCAGAGCTGATTAGGTTAAATTACAAATTGTTTTTGATACAAAAACATAAAATATCCCCTATTAGCATCAAGAAGGCATCCAAGTTTTAACACTCTCATTATAAAATTGTACCAGCATTTTTACTGAAAACAATATAGATCTTGTATATATTTAGTTTTGGTTCTGTTCTCAACAAGCAGTCGTGTGGCTGCTACCAAACCCCAACTGCAGTTCGATGAACCTCAGTACAAATCACATGCATCACAAATACATAAATAGATCTAAATGACCAAGTATCAAAAATACATCCTATGCAAGAACCTCAGGTATACTAAAAATCCCAGAACAGTTTGGGTTGGAAGGGACCTTAAAAGTTCCAACCCCACCTGCCACAGGCAGGGACATCTTTCACTAGAATCAACCTGTTTGTGAAAATTCAGACTTAATACATCTGTTCTCCCTGAAAGCAAAGGTGGCTACTAAAATGTGGCAAAAGCAGTACAGGAGTGGAAAAAATACTGCAGAATTCTTGTCTGACTTATTGCTACATGTAGATTACATCAAGGGTAATCTGTTTTTTCCTAATCCTTGAAAGGTCAAATTGTATATGGAATTCTGAACACAGAGTAAAGAAAAAAGCACTTTTTATAAAAATAGCATCCATTTAAGTTAGATAAATCCTTATAAATACAAGAAAGAAAACAGTTACTCTAAAAAACATTAATTGAAAGCTTATGTTCCTGAAGCACCAGCATCACATCCCCAAGTTAATGGCCTCAGTGAGGTGTTTATCCACACACCCACAATGTTCCCCCTGCACTGCCAGAGCTGCCCAGGCACACGGGGCTCCAGGCAGCTACAGCAGGTCTGGTGTCTGAGCCTCCCGTGGAAAGGAAATGGTTTTGGGCCAGCCCTGCTCCAGTGTTCAGCCCTTGCAGGGGGAAGCACTTGCAGAGACCACACCAGCAACTTTAGTAACTCACTAATGTGAGGGTAAGAGGCAAGACCCTATGACTTGGAGTTACACTACACCTACCAAGTGCTACAACCACTGTGTGAGAAGCAATAAAATCTGCACTCTTCTGCACCTGTATTAAGTGTAAACTTTCAGAACTTCATGACACAAACTACAACTCTTTTGTGGTAGAGGAACCAGAGAGGATCTGAGGGGATTAAAAAAACAGTTTGAAAAGCTATTAAAACATAACAGGTTTAGAAACTTTAACGTTTTTGTGTTTGTAGCATTACAACTTTGGTGCTCAGATCTAGCAAATCAGTATATGCATGTAATAAGCCTCATCAAAACAGCTGTTCTATAATGAAAAATAACAATTCCATTTTCAGTGGCAGAGCTGTAGGATCTGACATTCCACCGTGAATCACAGGAATCAGAGCATTGTCCAAGTCATTCAGGTAGCTCTGTGGAAGAAGGTGCCCTCCAGATCCTGCTAAGTATTCAACCTAGGAGGAAAACATATTGATACTAAGTAACACTGAAGTGAGAAATTAATGACTAAGACATCTTCTTCCACAAATGTCATCCTCAGCCTGGATCTTGGGTAGTGCAAAACTCTTTTGAAATATCCATGGAGAGATCCAAGTTATTTACAAGGGAAGACACTTCAGTGGAAATGGAGAGCGTGCAGTAACAGTTGAAAGCTTACCATGTCTGAGTCAATGGAAACTCTGAGTCCTATCTTATTCATCCCATTACTTTTCAAAGTTTTAAGGTGAGGGCAAAGAGCAGTGCTGCAGGCAATGGCAATCTCTTTTGCAAACTGGTGGGGAACAGCACCAGACAGTTCAAGATCCTTTACAAAATAGTAAACCTGAGATCAGAGAAAGGGAAGGGCAGTCAGCAGCCTGGTACATCCCAAAGTTAGCAAAAAGAGTAGTTCAGAATCACATAACATCGAACAGGGCAAGCTTTGATGCTTGTCTGCTAGCAAAGCAGCCAAATATTTCATCCACACAATCAAAATACCAGAACCCCATGGGAATGCCTGCTTTAGGCATTTACAGAGCTGTCACTGCAGACAGACTTCAGTCTTTTTCAGATGAGAAAAATATGTGTAAGCTCACAAGGAGCTGCAGAGAACATCCTGCCTGGCAGGACGGCGACACATAAAATCAGCTCATTTTAATAGTATCACTTAGTACCATCACATTACCACTTAAATATTCAAAAAGTAATAAAAAAGGCTCAAGAACTATGAAATTCACTAACTTCGGTGCACTTCATAACTTTTCCCTCTCTTTTGAAGTCTCTGTATTGTGGTGCTTTTTCACTCTGAGTTCCTTCCATTGATTTTCCATCAACTGGGCTTAAAATTCTGTGGAAAACAATAGTATGATTAGTAAATTAAACAACTTTTATAGTTCAGATATGGTAACTTCTATGAAATAATATTTGCCCATCCTTTAAGGCTATTTAAACAGCTTTACAACAAAATACAATACAGAACTTGCACTATGAAAATACAGATGGCACAAAAAGAAATATCCTAAACAGGGAAGTCACAGCATTAATAGAAACCTGATCTTGCAGGTTTAAGACACTATAAACCATCTTTGGTACCAAGCACTTTCTGTCAAAACAATACTTTAGATTAATTTCAAAGAACTAAAGGCTGATACTTGAACACTGGGAGCAAGATTTCTCTCAGATGCCTGGCACTGGTAGTACATTTACCCTTTGTTTGTTTTCTCTTCATTTTCTACCCAGCAAATATCTACATATTCTTTCACATCCCCTGCATCCATTTTTCCACAGGTAATTTTGAAGTCCTCCTTGTCCCTTAATGCCTGACGTAGGCTTTCCATTGTTTCTCGTGTTATTTGTACCATTAGTCCATCTAGAAGAAAACCAGTTAAAATTCCACATTATGCACAGGAAATGCAGCACAGCTATTTAGAGAATCTTGGCTTAAATTGTACTGAGACCAACCATCTCCTACACCTAATTAATAAATGCACAGAAGTATGCATCCCCCACCATCCTCCACCTACAGCACTAAATGAAGGAGGAAGAAAACCTTTTTTTTTTGTCAACATAACTCAAACTAAAAGATCATTTTTGAGTTAATTTTGGAACTTTTTTTGCATGTATGTGCCAATATATGTATTTCAGCAATATGGCAATGAAAATAATTCCATAAAGGAAAGACCTGCATCATAAACAGAGTTTAAATTTGAATGTTTTAAAACAAGTAGGTGAACTATCATGTATTTTATGCAGCATTTGTTTGCAATAGGTTTCATACATAATTAAAAAATCTGAAAAGAAATGTTTAGCTTACTGAGGCATAAAAACCTTACACAAGACTGCTGCCAATTTTTTTCTCTTTTTTAAGTCTCTTAGGAGGAGAACAGAACAAAATTCTTACCTTCAACTATACTGGATTTAGCTAAAAATCCTGAAGATGTTTTTAAGGCTCCATTAAACACCACAAAACTTGCACCTGTAACTAGAAAAAGTAGGAAGGAAGTGAGCTCTACTTCATGTCACTCCAGTCAGTCATAACTGACATTACACTTCCACTCCTCTTAAAGCACCATTTAATGTAACACCAGAGATGCATTTTCTGTGCCACCTAACACTGAACTTCCACTTCTGCTCTAGAAATGTGATTTTTCTCCCCCAGACCTCCTACCTTTCCTGGGCTGTCCCGTGGCACTGATGGCCTGTGTGTGATAGAGGCCCTGCTTGTTTTGCACACACACCAAGTGAGAGTCTGCTTCGGTATTGAAACTCGCTCCAATGCTAATGACGTGTTCGTTAGAGGAATTGATCACCTTCATCACCTGTCAACACAGAATTTGTCATTACACTGATAAATCTCACTAAGAGGGTTTTTTTCATTGTTGTTTGTCTGGGATTTTAATTTTTTTTTTTTAATTACTAGGCAAAACACCATCATCTGGAAATCTGTGAGAGAGAATGTCTGAAAATACATGCTGAGAGATTTTGAAGAAACTGCTGATCTTTCAGTATTTAACAGCTATCCTACATCTCAACTCCTCATTATCCACCCTCCAGCATATCAGAGAAGGAAGTGTATGCTCAGGTAATTGCATGCCCTTCCCATTACACATTTAGGTCAGCATAAAGTTCAGAGAGGGTTTTTTCAGAGAGCTGATGGTAGAGGTGTGACTGGTATTATGCAAAAAATGAAGACTAGAGCAGCTTGGATTAGAAAGCTAAGATGGGTGTACTCACCTCATTATATTTCCTTAGAGGAATTTTAATACAGCTTCTACCCATTTCCACATGAACAAACAGGTTGTCTATGGTATGCAAAGTATACTGGTAATTTCTAAAGTCCTGTAACAGACAAAGTATGTTAGCAGACAATTCAGTACTGCTTTCTTACCTTTTCCTTACCTTCATCACTTAGATGAAGGCACTCTAAATACATTCCTAGGACTTCTAAAAAATAGTTATATTAAGAGTGGCTGAAGACTTAGGGATCCAGGTGTATGTGAGAAGCACGTCAGTGAACATATTAACAAATCCACAGCACTGACAGATTAGCTCTATTAACCAACAGGTTATTTACTCTATAGCTAGTTCATACACATTAGAATCCCAGTGTTGTAGAGAAAGAAACACCTCAACACTTTCCCTCTCTGATAGAAAAGTGAAGTGTGGAAGCCACCATCTAAATGAGTTTGTTTCCAGGCTCACAGGCTGTAGCCTGTCCCCTACAGCTCTAACTTATTGATTTACAGATTGAATACTGCACCGTTTCTTATCCCTTTCTGTGACAGAAGTAATCACCCACCACCTCACCCACTTCTGCAAAATTCTGTTCATTTCCAGAACAACAATATCAGGTATGAAACGGTCTCATTTGCTTTTACTACTTCATTTGGAAAAAAGGTATGAAGAGGTTCTTTTCACCAGCTGAGCCAGGCAATCAGTGCCTTCCTCCACCAGCACAGCTGCAGCAAGAAGGGTATTTACAAAACCATCTCGATGCACTAAGGTTTCCATGGGACTGGCATCCAGCACTAAGGATGTAAATCACAGGTGCCCTTTGCCTCAGCCACTTGTGTGGGGAGAGGCTCTGCATGATCTCTAACTGAGCACTTGCATCACAGGTGCCAAGGCACCAACAAGAGAACATTTTGCAGCCATGCAGTGACTCAAACTCCTGCAAGGAGCACATATTGCCCCTGCCTCCTCCAGGCTGACACAGCCAGGAAGGGAATCCAAGTAACTCTAATCCACCTGAAACTAAACTCCACAGAAACCCCATTCAGCAGCAGCACAACAGGAAGGCTGCCCAAAGTCTGAGGGTGCAGTTACACATTGGCACTGGCACATCACCAGTGAGGCTGGGAGCTGGCTCATGGATTACAGTGTGAGACTCCTACAGGAAGGAGAAACGTGCTGTTCTTAGATGGGGCACCTCCTCCAGCTGATTCCTTATGCAGTGATCTGCACACCTGTGCTGGCAGAAAGGAAAAAGGGGGCAAAGACTGCAGTTTCATCTCAGCTATGGAGGTCTCCACACCCAGGAGAGGATGTAGTGATGGCCTAAATGAGACCTGCTCTGCTTTCCATGGCCTTGTCCTGAACACTAGGATAGAAAGTGCTGGAAGTTGTATGGAAGTATCAGAAGAGGAAGGTTACTGGTCAGGAACACAGGCTTACTGCAATCTGTAATCAAATTATTTGGGTAACAAAGGGAAAGCTTCCACAGGGAATGGCATGAATCCCAGACTTGACTTATGCCTTTGCCAAAAAGTCCTTCACAAAAGACAGCCAAGCTGAATAACTACGGCAAGGTTAAGTTTGCCTGACAAAGTAACTACAACTGCAGTGAGTCCACAGCATCTGCCTGTCAAGTGTTTCTTCACATTTAAAAGTGTCATATTTTAGACCAGAACCCCTGCACCACAGTGATGCTCAGGAGAGAAAAATGCACCTGAACGATGATGACTACCAGCATCAATGCAAATGCCAACACCTCCCTCACTCATTAAAAGCCTTTTTTCACTACCAGAAGTAATGCATAACAATACAAGGTGAAACAAACAGCTTTTTTAACTCCCTCACCAGTTTTAAGTCAAGTATGAAGAACAAAAACATTAGCTCTGCTTTCCAGATTAAGAATTTGTTTGCAGGATATTTTATGCAATTTTGATTACAACAGGAAGGGAAGATAATGAAATATCTACTCACAACAAGTAGATTCATAATCGTGTGTCCAATGTCTCCAAAGAGTGGCTTCCGGTGCCTGACACTTACCAGAGCAGTTGGATAGTCTAGGAAGAAAAAAGGTCATAATTACCTACAAACAACCCTAAAACTTGCTATTCCAAGTAGTTTTATAGTTTTGTTCTGCTATAACCTGTCTCTAAAACCCAATATCTGACCAGCCAAAGGAAGTAAAGCCCCTCTGTATTTCTCAGCCACTGTGTGGTTTTCCTCAACCACCATGGTAATATCTGACAAAATTGAAAAATAAAACAAAGCAAGTGGTTTGGTAAGAGAAGGAACATCAACCAAGCAGCTGCCACTCTTGTCACCACACAGACAGGATCTGGCTGGTAGAGGTCCACTGTGGGCTCCCAAAATCCATGAACAGGCAATGGGTACATGTTTCTGGACTTGGAGCTTGTACAATGGTGGGCTACAGCCTTTTTACATGCCTAGATGTTTCCAATGTATTAATAAGTTATCCTTATAAGTAATCAATACCTTTATTTGGTCTATGAAGCAGTATATGCCAATAAACTTAACTCAAATAATTTAATTAAAATAAGCATTTTATCAGACTTGTAATCTGGGCTTGTAGACATCCCTTCAATCCTTTCTCCTACAATCAAAAAAAAATCCTTATATTTTACTGTCAGTTTTGGTTTCTGAGCTTTCTAATCAGCTAAGAGGAAAAAAAAGAAAAATCAAAGAAGTCTAGTAGGACAATGAACATTCCCAGGTGGCTCTACATGCTGGGCTTATACAAGTGCAATATAAAATACTGCTGGTCTTAAAACTACTTGTATTTCCCAAAGGGAACTTTACATTTATACAGCTATTGAAACCATTAAAACTTACCCCCATATTCTGCTCCCAATCTCAACATCAAACGGATTGGAAACACTTTTGCCCAGGGTATTTCCAGCTTATGGATAAGAATGCCAAAAAGAAAAGGGTTATCTGGTCGAATCTGATCATCAAATTTCTGAAAAGTTGGTGAAACAAACAGGAATCCTCCATGTTCTTTGTTGCTCAGAAAGTTTTCTGTGAAAGTAATATTTTCCATATTTTTTATGAACCTTCCTGTAGAAAGAGGAATGGAGAGTGTTTACAGATCTGTGTCACTCAAACTTTAGTGCCAAGAGAACTGCTCTAAGCAGTGACCTCTGGCAGACTTGCAAGCCCACCATTTATCTCACATCTTCCTGAAGTCTGTCAGGTATCTAAACCCACAGAACAAGAGCCCTGTACTTCACCACTAAATGAACCTGACTATGAAATTAAGCTTCTCCAAAGAAGTGCCAAGAGTCCTAAACACATCAATTGATGAGTTTTGATCAACAGACCTAAAATATTTACATTTATGAGCACTGTACTTCTACAAATGAAGTGCCAGGTGTCCTAAAAATCATAGACTCAAGGGCTCATAACCAGAATCCCAACCACAATATGACTAAACAACAAAAAAGCCTGCCAACAGGATGCTTACAAAAGTATATGAAACTAACATAAATTATTTTTTTTCTGTTATGCAGAACTCTAGTCTAACACTCCAAGCTCTTTCAACAAAATCATTAGACAAATAATTCAAGAAAAATTACCTATCAACTTTAGGTTTTAAAGATCATCAAGAATATACTACACAAGAAAAAGTTAAGACATTAAAATAACACACCTTTCATTGCATCTTTATAGATGTCAAGAAATAATTTGAGTATTTCACTAGGGAAAACATCTTCATCTGGCAAACGCTGCAACAGAATGACAATTTCTGCCTGACCCAAACCATGCAGTCCATTTGTTGAGAAGCACCAGCACTTTTCTGAGGAATCTTTAAAAAGATAAGATACCACAGTAATGCTGTTTTACAGAGAGAAAAAAAAGGCTTGATTTAATGGAAAAGAAAATGTGCCATACTTACATGTTATTAGCTTCACATTGACAAGCAAGTTTGCATTTAGAATAAAAGTCAATGGATTAGGACCTCCTTTCTCAAGAAGCAAGGCGACCTTTTGGTGAAATGGATGTTCCTCCACCATAAGATCTAAATAAATTAACACATGATTAAGTTCAATATACCAGCCAATGACCCAAACCAAGAATCAGTTCACTGTATGACACAGTCATCCCATCCTCCTACCCTGGTAGTTATTCCCAAGATTTGAATAGCTACAGATCAACCAGGGAAAAGCTTACCCTAAGATTCAAGGAACATATAGAACTGAAGCAACTTCAGCTTGCAACTTATAACAAAGGTGCAAACCAGGGGTACCATTCCTTTGGAAAGCCATGACTGAATATGTCAGTATGTGCTGACTCTTCATCCATATCCTGATTCAGTCAGGTACCTCTGATGAGCACAGCCACCACCATAATGCAATTAAACAGTGAAGCATTCTTCTCATAACATACTGATCTTGTTAAAAATGCACAGTCATTATCCAACTATCCAGTATGCAACAAATAAATTACATGAGAATTACATTAAAATATAAATTGCATGCACATGAGTCTGTATTTACAAATCTGGGATAGCGGAAGGTGTCCCTGCCCACAGGAGGGAGTGGCACTGGATGGGCTTTAATGTTCCTTTCAACCCAAATGATTCCAGGATTCTATGAGTAAATATTAACAATTTTCTCAAAATGTTACCAGATTTACCTTTCCCTTTTTCACCCTGTGCAAGCAGAAGTGGTGGCAGCTGATCACCATCAGGAAGAAGGCTGATGTCTGGTCGCACACAGTTTTCCAGCCCACACAGGGCCCTGTAACCTGAAGCAGTGACAGGGACATCCCGTGTGCTCTGATCCACTGAACTGGGCCTGCTCTTCTCAGCTGCTGCAGGGGAGCACTCTTCACTTCCTAGAGGGACAGATTTGTAACTGGGTGCCACCTCACTCTGGCCCGGAGTGGCCTGCTGTGCGCCATCTGAAGGAACAGAGGGATGTAATTCCTCCAATCTTGTCATCTTATCTGCTTCTTCCTTCAGTTTTTGATTTGCATCAGTTACCAGGTCATCTTCCTCTGGGTTTGCAGCCTGTGAAAAAGAAATTTAAAAAAAAAAACCACAACAAAACAAAACAAACAAAAAAACCCTACACTGTCTCATAACCAGTGAAACTCATTATTAGCATTCTAGAAGCAAAAAGAGAAATATATCTATCACAGAAGTTGAGAATCCATTTCCTCCTAATAAGAAGAAAGCCAGCAAATCTCTGCTGGATCATCTTTTTTGTTGTTGTTTAGGAGTTACACAGGTGAAGACGAATAGTTAACTTATTTGTTAGGTCACACAAACTGGATCAGCAGTTAAGTACTGCAAACATACTTCTATACTGTTTCTACTGTTCTACCAATAGCTGAATGTAGCTTTGCTCAGTCTGATTAATTTCTAGTTTGGAGTCAAACCCACACTGCTCCCCCAGCAAGACAAGTATGACAAGCCATGAACACAGGTATGTTGGGATGTCAGCTGTCATAAAAAAATAAAATTAATAAAACCAACCCCCCCAAGACCCCTCCAACAAAAACAGAGATGCACATTATCATTCTTTAGACTTGCATCCTATATCCAGAGGGAAGACTTTGTCCATACAACAAGAAAAAACATGACAACTTTATGCTTGCCCTGTAGCAGTTCTCCTGGTGCCCCATCAGCTTCCAGGAAATCCTCCATTTAACAAATATGCTGCCACAAAATTAAAAAAAAAAAAAAAAAAAAAGCCACCAATCCCAAAGGGAAGACTCCACAAAAACACAGACAAAGACATGGCTAATAATGGACTTCTTCCCTGAATCTGCATGCTGGTGTTTCATACCACTTGGCATTTCTGCCCTTCACAGCACCCTGTGGCAGCACTTTCAGGATTTTGTGTTGCCTTTGCTTCAGAGCTGCACTGTGCTGGTTTTGTCTGAGCTTCTGAGGCTGCACAGGAGAACTACCAACTAATTGTCTTCCATTCACTTTGTCCCTGCTGTTTTTAATTAAGAGTAGAATATTTGCATCTTCTGCAAGTGCAAATATCCTACTCTTTCCCCAAAATGAGAGACAGGCTATAACTTTCAATTACTCCAACTCTTTTTGATTTGATTACTACAGTTCTTCATGAGTAAAAGCTGATTTAAATGCTACACACCTGATAACTGTTCAGATCCTCTATATACAATAATAATAATGTGGTTTTTTAGCTTTAACAATACATTTTAAAAACTGTTGAGTGCTGTTATGACTTGAGACAGTGCTTCAGTGTTATGTTTTATCTTAAAAGGGTTCCTGAGGACCCTCGCTAAATCTTTCCACAGCAAACTTACACCTCTTCCTTGAACTTTTCTTTTAAAGTGCAGTTCATTCAACAGTATGCATGTGACTCATGATAAAAAAAACCAATCCCCTCTCAGTTCAGTATTAGTTCACACTAGAAGCAATACCCAGATTTTGTTGCACCCTATAATGTGGTATTGCAAGGCACTAAGCAACTTGGTTAGGCTAATCCATCAGGGGAACTATAGCAGGCCACTGGAAATAAAAACATACAACCACAACCTCGTACTATAAGCATGTTGCTAATGACAGGCTTAAAAACTGTGGCTGAAGTCACCTTCACAAAAGTGGTTCATCAAACACTGTACAAAAAAAAAATGCTTTGGCAAATTTTCAGCCACACCAGTTTTGAAGTTCACAGACACCTCAAACTAAACAAGGTTTTCCTTTGAAAACTCTTCTTGGATTTACTCAAATTGAAAATTACTACAATGTTTTTCAATCCAAGGACTTCACAGCCCCTGCCAAAAATACTTAAATATAGTTTCGGATTCCAAAGGCTGTGAACCCGAAGTCATGGTGTGTAAGGGGCCCCATCCATGGCAAGCGAAGATCTGCCAACAGGTAATCCATGCAGCTGAACCATCCCGACTCCTACCGCCAGTGTCTCCAGGAGCTCCGGGCCCCCTGGGCTGGACTCCTGCGGCCTCTTTGCTCCCGAGGACAGCTTGGCTGTGTCCGCCACCTCCCCGTTGGGCAAAATACCATCTGCAAACCAAACCCTCTTCTGCTCTCTGGGGCACAGCCCTGCGACAGGTTAAAACAACAACTCCGTATTATTGCGCCGTTCCAACATTTGAAAGGGACAGAAATTAAGCCCTTCTCCCCACCAAATGTACAGACAATCTGTTTACTGGAAAAAAGCACAGGTAGAGGTTGACATCACCCAGTCTCCAATCAGGCAAATACATGCGACAAACCTCTCACTTGCAGAGGAAGCTGCCCTGCTACAGTGAAATCTATCAATTCATATTACAGAAGGCTACTTCCTCAATCATCCCTTTGCAGTGACGTAAGAATGAAATGCACATCAGAACTAAAAGACTAAATACACTCTAAAAAAAGTTGATTTATCACTTTGTTTAAAAATGTGTTTTCTTTGAAGAAGGTCAGATATTTAGATAAAGTGGAATGTTAGTTAGCCCCTAATCATTTGTATTTACACAGAGAATTAACCTTTGTTCCTCCCTTGTAACTTCTCCCTGAACAGCTACTTTTTGTTTTTACTCTACAACTGGCAGTCCAACACAAGCCAGAAATCTCCCAAGACATGTAAAAATTATAAAATGAACAGCTATACAAAAATATCTACAATATAAGCAGAGAGGGCAATGAAAAAAGTAACATCCATATTTCATAAATAGAGATTTAGGACCAGTTTGGGCCTGGCACCAAAACTGGGAAGTGAAAATGTTTCCATTCAGAGTGTTCCTGTTTCACACAAAAAATACCAACTATAAGTCCCAGACATGATAAGCAACTCTGTTATATTTAGCATCTGTACCTTCAAAACCAGGTTGTTTAAGTGCTGAGATAGGCAACAATGCAGATGGTGAAGGAGAGCTGGCACCACCCGGTATCTGAACCTCCTCTACAGATGGAACAGCAGAAGAACTTTCAGAGGAGACACTGGAATTGGGGACAGGACCAGTTGGACTCATCATCCTTTCAAATGCCTGTGCTAAAATAATGTAGTTAGTTTTTAAGATCTCACAATGGATTAAATTCCATTTGCAGAGCAGTACTGTGGGTGGGTGGGGGTTTTTTGGCAGAGGCAATGCACAGTTTGTGATCTAGCTATGAAAAATAAACATTCAAACCGTTGTATGGAAGAAAATTTACATTTATTTTCTACCTGCATAATTGCCTGATTTCTCATGAGATAAAGAGACCTCCCCTTGTCCTCCTGGCAGCATTGCAGTGACTGTATCACTGTGACCCCCGACCCTCAGGGCAAACACGTGTCACACCTGTCAGGCTGAACTCCACTCAGGTGGCCTATTAAAAATCTGACATGTTTTCAACTTGTTATTTTACATACTCATCAACAGGACTTCAATTGTTTCTCCTGATGTTTTCATAAGCATCCATGGTTAGCTTCCAGTTAAGAAAAGGTTATCTGATGAATCATTTACTGCAGCCCTGGTGAGTGACTTGTAAAAGCACCAGAAAAGGAAGCAACACAGAGGGGGCAAACAACATGTGAGAACAAGCAGGGATGTGCCCTTTAAACATGCAGAGGGCCACTGTGGAGGGAGCATAACTTCTGCTAGAATCCTGCCACAGATGACTCAACAGGATAAATTGTGTTCTTCTATAACTTCCTATTTAATCCTATGGAGGTAAAAAATTACTTTTGTTTTTTTTTTTAATAAAAAAACCACCAACTTGAGATTCAAAGTTCAAAATAAGAACTGGAATCCAACTAAGAAGTACAATTATTCTCTCTATCCCGCCATCTCAGAAACAGAAAAACCTACACGAATTAAAGTAATCAAGCTCCTCCAAAAGAATAAAGGTTAAAGAAATATTTCCATGATTACTGCAACTACTCAGAAAAACCTCTTTACCTTTATTAATATCATCGTAACAGCCAGTGCAGACTCTTGCTTCCTTCTCCATGTAGTGCAGTTTGCATTTTCGTTTGCAACAGCTACCACAAAAAACCTGAATCAGAAAAGGATTGCATTAAATATTATAGACATACTGCACAGCAAATAGGAAACTCTTCCAAAGAATACACTTGCTTCATTCTAAACCATCTGCAGCCTTGTATTTGCCTGTATCTTAATCCCTGACAAAGAAATCCTCAGGAAAAAAAATCAACAACAAAGAACATAACCTACAATATATATCCAGTAGAATGCAGCAACATGCAGGACCAAACTGAAATTCCATTAAAATTCTTATCTGGACTGATGAAAAGAATTTCAGAATATCCCAAATTCACTCCTACTTTTGATACTCCTGTAAGTACATTAATTACATTAAACACAGTGCCAGGGCCAAGGACTGAGACACAGAGCTGGGACTTGCTTTGGTGCTTTAGGACCATCTCTGCAGCACTGTGTGCTCACCACAGCTCTCAGGAAGCTGTTACCAGTCTGTAAGACACTCGAGGCTGCCTCTCCACCCCGCGACAGCAGGGTGCTCAGTGCTCTGTGCTGCAGGCTCCTGGGGCAGGCTGGCTCACATGCTGAGGCTGCTGAGTGGCTCTCCTGCTCCCTCAACAAGAACAAGCAGTGCTGCCTGCATGGGACAAGCTCCCTTCAGACAAGGATTTTCAAACAACGCTGCTCGGTAAGAACAGAATATGCTCTTCTACTCCAAGGGTATATATCCTGTCTATTTTTAAGCAGAAACAGGGGGGAAAGTGTGTCTCGTTAGCCTGGACAACGTCTACACAATCCCATTCAAACAATTATGTCTTTGGAATAGATGGTGTTTTGCAAGAGTTGCCATAAATATCTGGAGCTTTTGTCACTTTCCCCTCATGCTCTCTCAAGGATGATCTGTGAGTTTTTAACGAGTCACACCATTTTGAGCTATATGCAGACTCTGGGGCCTTTACAAAAGGTCGTCTGAAACCCCCAAATCTTAATTGCTCTCAATTCAGAAAAACAAAGTGGACCAAAGGGTGATGGCAGGGGAAAATCTCAAACAGTAGTGGCACAGGAAAAAAGAAAGTTATTACAACATACTCCTTGAAGCAAGAAAAGTCACTGTAAAAGCAATGATTGATCAGTGTAATATGAGCTAAAAAAAGAAACTATTCCAGCTGCTTCTGGATTAGTGCCACAGGTAATCTACCTCAACAGGAAACACGCATGCTCAGTATATACATTAAGAATGTAATTGATGAGGATTAATTGCTAATCAGTTATAATCCACTTCAGGGCTTCAAATGCCAAGCAGCACAATCCCCAAGAAGTATTCTCCTCATACCCTTGGTGACACTGGGACCCACAGGGGATTGCAGGAGGATTAATCCTAATGCACCTAAAAGGTGAAGGCAAACTAAGGAGAAAGGAGGTGAATAGCAGGCTGTTGAGCAAACAAGTGGGTCCTGCGTGAACTAGGAAGAAAATGGGTACCAAAGCAAGAGACAAACACCTGGAAAAGGGACCTGCAAAGCTCTTTGGCCTTGTGAGGGCTGCAGATGGAAGAGAAAACAGGGACCACTAACTTCACACTTCCTTCCAGCACAGATGCCAGAGTCCACAAGTGTTGCCATTTTCATGGATAAAAAAGAGGTGGGTTCAAGGGAATCCATACAATTGTCTTCTAGAACAGCCCACAGAGGTCAACTGTGAATTACTACCAGTTTTCCCTTATTTCCTAGGTGGCTGAAAACACAACAAAGAACAGCTTCACAAGGAATGTCTGATTTGGGATTTTTTAAGACAAAAAAATTGAGATTAAAAAGACAAAAAGTCTTATAAGGCAGAAAGTTAAATTGCACATTCAGAAAAGCTGTAATTGCACAGCAATTGTGCACTCTCATATCTGTAAGGTTTAGACAACCCATGCTGCCTTGACTCACTCTCCTAATAAAGGGACATTGTGATGCTCCCACCAATTACACTGCTGTTCTGCCAAGAGCCCCTCAGCTGACACACTCACAGGACTGTGCAGTTGTTATAAATGCATATTATAAGGTTGGCTTTTCACAAATATTAGAATGAATAGTATATGTATAATTGCACTGTATTATGTTTTATTAATAGAGTTTAGGAAAGTGACAAATGTATTTTCTGATTGTGATATAGTGCAAATAGTAAAAAGACTAAGTTTTTTTCTTCTTTGTAACATATAAAACTGACCAAGCCAAAAAGTATAGGAGAAGGTCGTCATCTTGTAACCCTGCATAAAAAGACTACTAACTTTCTGTTTTCTTACCCAAATGAAAATAACCAGAAAACCTCAAGAAAAAGATTTATGAGACCCATGTTACCAGACAGAGTGGAGCCACCCACAAATAAATCTATCAGATAAAATGATTAAGGACAACTTGAAGAAAATGTTTAAATCATGCATATGTAACACAGCTATCTTTAAAAGCAGAGGTGTGAAGAAGTGAAAGTGTGCTGCTGGCTGACTTTATGCCAGGCACCCTTGGCCAAGAAAATTTTGCTTTTTGTCTCCTAATTGTCTATTTTTATTTTTTTATTAAACTTATAAATTTTTAAAAGAGAGTGGAACTCGTTTTTCACACAGTGAAGGGTCTCCCATCCCCATCTCTAGACAAGGTGCAAGAACTTCACAGCGAATGTAAAACAGGAACTTGAAGTCAGTCAGTCTTATGACTAAAATGGAACCCACCCTGAAGGACTGTGATTTAAACCACCACAGAATCTCACCAGGATATTCTGGCAGTAAGTTCAATGGCACAAGGAGTTCTTCATTTCCTGGACACTCCAATTCACACCTGCATTTTTGTTCACACTGGCTGCAACTGAGCAAATGAGCATCATGCTTTGAATACACAGTGCTAGAAGAGAGGTGGAAGGAACAACTACCATGCCTTCCCAGGTGGTGCTTAACACGGGGGATGCAAAAATTTAGTACTGACACTAACAGATCAGATAAACTGAAAATTTAATACTGACACTGACTCTTCCCTCTGTCTCCTCAAAAGCTTAAAGCTTACAGAGCAACAATGAACAGTGAAGTCATTAGTATTGCCAGTGTTTCCATTTATGCACTAGTACAACCCACAGTAGATCACAAGGGAATTCTGAACTGAGTATCAGCTCTGGCATCACTCTCTGTAGAAGACTTCAGGCTGAAAAAAAGTTCTGCAATTACTCATTTTGTTGGTCAATCACATACTTTTCCCAAGATGAGTTCCTTAGAAAATGATACACCTAAACACACCGGAAGACAGATTTAGACCGTAAATCCTTTTGCATCGGAGCTGCTGCAACAGCTCTTGAAAGATTGGAATTCCTTCAGGTCCGTGGGCAGTGGTCTACAGTTATAATCACTAGTAAACCACTGGACTCTCATCATCACCACCTTAATTTTTTAAAACATAAAGAGTTAAGTTAAAAGCTCAATAATGGGCTGATTCAATAAGATTATGATGAAGTAGTCCATCATCCCATCTCCTCTACTCTGTGTAAAACACATCAGCCTAGCCAGTAATGGCAGATAAGAATTTACTTTGCACTTCCCTTTAATCACAATTTTCACAAAAAACGTCAAATGTTTCTTAATTAACATCAGTCTTCTCCAACAGTCTTTAGGTTCTTAGGAGGGAAATTAAAAACTGGTCTTTGTCAAATAAAGTACTTTGAGCCTAGAAAACTTCTGTCAGTATTCTTTCCCTTGTCTATATTGATTATGCCTAGGTCAGAATCTCCATTTCCTGCCAGCAGCACAGGACCCCTCCCCAGTAACTCACCTTCCCACAGGCTCGGCAGTGGTGTCGTCTCTTTGTGAAGGTGAACTTGGCCTGGCACTTCATGCAGTTGGGTGCCTCTGAGTCAGGGACCCACAAGGGCTGTTTCCACGACAGAGCTGGAGGTGTTTGATGTGATTTGGCGCTTTCAGATGTTTGATTTCCTCCAGCTTCAGAGCTGCCTTCCCCAGGGTCAGAATTATTCACAACATTTACACTGGTGTCTGAGAGGGGAGCTTCTGTGGTAACAGAATCAGATTCCTGGTTTTCTCTTTCAAGTTCATTTATTCTATTCAGCTGTTTCTGACCAGCAGCTCCTTGGGAAACGTAAAGCAACTGCTTTGGTTTTGCACCCTTAATACAAACATCAGAAGCCAGAGCTCCACTGCCACTCTCAGTCATGCCCTGACTATGAGACATGCTGACTTCCGCTGCAGCTTCCACATCATTGTCAGGAATAGATGCTTCAAGGTTACTACTAATGCTTGTTATCTCCTCCAGTTTTGTTTGCATAAGTTCTTCATTGACCTCCATCAAATCCAAGTTGTTCAGATCTGTTAAATTCCCTCCATCTGCACCAGCTTCCATCAAGTTACCATCACTGTCTGAAGACTTCAACACACTGGACTGCAGACTTTGTCCATACAAGAAGTCATCAAGCTCAGCATCGCTTATTAGAATATCACTTTTAATAACATTCTCAACAGTAAAGTCAGCCATAACAGAGCTCATGCTCTCATCATAAAAAGTGTCTACATCAACACCATATGGTTCAGCTCCAAAGTCTAGAAAGGCAGAAGTAAAAGCTTTGATTTGCTGAGAATCACTATCATCAATTACATTCTCAGTATTGTCCTTCTCTCCATCCCTACTTTTTTCTGCAATACTTTCACTGATTCTAGCTAAATCTTCTTGCTCATGGCAGCTAGTATTTTCACAGGATTCCCTGCTGGGGAGATGAGCTTTAGACTCTCCAGCATGAACAGTTACAGTATCACTAATAACCTTTGCCACTGCATTTTGAGGTAGAGGATTAACCTTTTCTTCTGTTGCAACTAATGAACCACACATGGACACAGGAAGGGAAAGACAAGACAGAGATGTCTGGACATCCTCAGCTGACACACACGAACCGGAAACACTGCTTAGTATCTCACTGCTATTAAGTTCTTCACTATCTAAATTGTCTTCTGTATCTTTCTTTTCCAATTCTACTTCAGCTCCTATTTGACACGAGGAGTCTGGTAAGACACAATCCCCAGGTAATGTTGCATTGCTGTTGTGCAATGGATGCCTCTTTGACAGATCTGAAGGCATGGAATCAGCATCACTCCCATCGTCTGGGTCTACGTTTCCTATGGCATTTCCTCCACACATTTCTTTGCTTGCTGTAGAGCATGCACTGTCGTCTTGGGGTTCAAAAGGCAGTTCTTCACAGGCTTTCTCATCTTTGGGACTTTGTGTATTCAAAGTCCGTGATGTTACAGTGACACATTCAGTATCCAAGGCAGCAGTTTGTTCAGGGTGGTCGAGTACTTCATTGCACTTTACAGGTTCTGTCCTGTGTTGGTCGTCACACAGGCCCAGCACTGCTCCTGCAGCACAACCCTCTGACTTTAAAGTGGAATTATTACTTTGCTCTGTTGTGAGATGCCCTGAATCTTGTAACAACAAGTCCCCATCACCCTGTTTTGTGCTGGCAGCACCACTGCAGCCAGGTGATGTCACACAAAGAGGAATGGGGATGCAAGACACGCTACAGCCAGCGGGCCCTTCACTGCACTGGGAGTCATCCAGCTGCAGCTTTGGAGTCCCTTCAGGAGCAGCCACTGAGGGGATTACATTTGCTGTGTCACTGACAAGGTCACACACAGGTATGCTACACCTCCCCAGGTTCAAAGACTGAATTTCATTTAGGGGACCACTGTCCACAGTGGACAAAAGGTCAGGTCCAGCAAGAGCCTTCTCTTTGGGTGGTGAGTAACTGAGCACATCACTAGTCCCTGCAGGGGCACAGAGAGAGCTCTCCTCTGGGGCAGGACATCTGGCAGGATCCTCTGGCAGCTCTGGTGTGGGGTGTGCATGCTCTAAGCAATCCAGGGCCGAAGAAAGCTTTGACTCATATGGATTTTGAGGTGTTCTGAAGCACTCACACTCATCTATTTTAAGCAAGAAAAGATCAAAAGCAAAGTTTATAAGACTCCTTTCTTTCCACAATGTACTCCCTCTCAATCCCATCTACTCATCAATACAAGCTTTTACTTAGCAGATGCTACTTTCAAACTCCATGGTAACAGTCATTTGACCATGTACTTCCACGAAAAAGGCAGTGCAGAACCAACCTGCATTCTGCTCAAATTCATCAAGCAGTTTGTCCAAGTCACAGACGGCAGCTTTAAAGTAACTGTCCATTCTAGTCACAGCTCTAGTGAAGCCTTAGCCTTCTTAAACCTAGAGAGAACGAACACAGCATTTAATTCAATGCATTTTTTGTTTACAAAGCCCAAGTGTTCATATTAGAGAGCAGCTCATATGAGGTGTTTTTTAATTTTTATTAATACTTTGTTCTCTCTTCATGTAAACAAACCCTAAGCACAAACAGGGCTGCAGCCTCCAAGTATTTTACATATGCTCAGTGTACTCAGCACTATGAACAATACATCCCCAAATTCATTTCAAATTGCAAAACTGAGGCTACTTACATTTAAAAAATGCATCTGAAAGCATCTGCTATGGCATTACAATGTCAGCAAGTTTAAAATCAGAAGAAATATTAGGATCTTCTGGTCTGACCCCATAAACATCTCATGCCACACAGTTCACAGGCAAAAAACAGAATAGGCCATTATTACCTTTTAATACAACTGAACTATGTAAATAATACTGCAAATTAAAAATACGACATGGTAGTTCTACTCAATACACCTAAACAACTATACCTCTGTGACCCCGAGAAAATAAAACTCTTACTACAAGACTTACCAGTTCATCAGAAAGCTACTTGTTTATCAATCACATTCCCCACTGCAAAACACCCATTTATTTGTTTAATGAACCTTTCCAGCCACTCAATTTTATGGCTTTTTGGTCACTCAGAATTGCTTTCCAACTGCACATCTTTTTCAATGGCTGAACACCCATACAGTGGAACTACCTATCAAAAATCAATATTTACAGTTCCTTAGAGCAAACTGAAGGGACTGAGATCCATTTAGCCTAATGTCTGTAAACTACACCTGCGGAGAGCTGTCTAGTTTTCCTTCTGCTTTTATCAGTGCATTCAGCCTCTGCACTGACTTAACAGCCTACCCAATGCAGCTAGTGTTCTGACCACTTAGCACTGTCCAAACATTCCTCTAAAATCCTAGAGCCCAAACAAATACTTAAATCCTCTCACACCACTCATGCTGCCACCCTGCAGCTACAGATCTAGATTCTGTGCTTTACTTCCCCCTCTAAGCTCCAAGGTTTTCCCTCATCCAATAGCTCAGATCAGGAGCTTTAACCTATGTTAATATGTAACTGTTCACCGCATGTGATGCAATTATTTACCACATTATTATGCACGGACAAGAACACTTTAAGGCAATGTGGAGTTCAAACAGAGGCTTGCAAAAGCGTAAGAAAGGTGAAACACAGTAATGCAGTACTTTGTGTCCACATGTAAGCCCAAAATGAACAACCTGAATATATCACTGTTTTGATAACCATGGCCATTAGCCACAGCCGAGGAGCTCAGGCTGCACTCTAATACAAGTCACTGACAGTTGTCTGGAGGGCTCAAAGAGCAGCAGCACAGACTGGGTGCCCCTGCTCCTCGCCCGTCTGAATACAGATCTTTCCTGTAACAATCACGACCTCCCGGCGAGGGGGATGTAACAACATGAACTGGAAGTTATTTCAATTAAGAACCTTACACGATTAACAGCTTTCGGTGATTCACTGAGAGACATCAAAGTACAGATCCCATCCCTAAAGCACGTATCTGTGGACAGTCAATAGTCAGATAGACCACATAAACAAGAAATATTGAAGGGTTACAAGAAAACCGGGCACCAGAAGATGCGCAATGCCAATTTGTGTTCTCTGTAGGTATTTATTATACAATCTCACCAGATAGCACAGATATCAATAACAACAGAAGCTTATAAAAAACAAAAACCTTCCCTTTTTTTAAAAAAATACAGGGGCGAGGCAAGTAATTATTTCATCTACCTTTGTCTTTTACTTTAAAAGGCCTAGAGAATATTCATTGTGTTGCACTCTTGAGAGACACAACAAATTCTGATTTAAGCACAAGGGCATTATTAGACAACAACACTATCTATTATTAGATTATAATGCTAATTGGAAGGGTGCAGTGATGCTGTACAGTGTTGGCCCACTAAACTCTCCAAAAAAACCAGAAGAACTCAATGAAAAGAACTGCAGAAATAAAATCATATGCCAATATTTACATCTACTTAATATAGATTAACTCATTTCTACAGAGAGCTCAGGAAACTATCATGCCTCAGTCTACCAACCCAGCAATGTTGTTCCATTTAGTTAAATCTATTTTTTAAGTAAAATGGTCATTTCACTTGGTAAAGTATTTTGAATAACTAACCTAATCTTGAAAAACTAGCATATATATTATTCCTACCTTCATTACTCTTTCCTCAAAATTTTCATGGGTTTTCATCTTTTCTACAATAGGCCTACAAGCAAAAAACTGAAACGTACAACAAAATCAAAACCCCCAAAACAAGGCAGACCAGCACTAACCCCTTGTCTCTCTTGCACCCCTCTGTCCTGACTCCATGTGTCTGCATCACCAAAGAATTGTAAAAGCCTTCTAGTTTCTCATGTTTCAAATCCTCTTCCAGCAAGAAGAACAAGTTTTATTTTCTGCTGCCTGGATTTGCCTGCAGCCTGTCCCAATGTTTACATTAAGGGATTAGAAGCTATGAGAAAGCTCTAGTGACACATTTTTATTAAATGGCTGCTTGCTTCCCTAAGTGAAGGGTCTGGAGAAACCAAGTGCTTCAGCAAACTGCATTTGTTCTGAGCATATTCCCTTAAGACTTATGCTTGTAACAAAAGAATTACACCACACTGTAACTATCAGAAACCAGGAACACCACTCCTGTACACGTTTTTTAGGCAGGCACAACTGTTGTTTTCTGAACACGTCTTTTTAGAGCTCTAAATGCAGTCACTAGACACTCTCTAAACTGGTTCACTGGTTAGTATTTTTTAAAAATAAACTTAATGCTTATAATTTTATCTGAAGCAATAAGTCCCTAATAGTGCAAGGAGATACACAACTTAAGGCTCTCACCAATTCCATCTTATAATTTTTTTTTTACTTTTAAACAATATTTAAATCACTGTCCATTAAAGAATATATGCTTTCAGATAAAGATAAATATTTATGTAAGAGGAGACCTGAAAATAAAATAGCAGTCCATCTCAAAACGGGAAAATAAGGCACTACAAAAGGTACTACAAAGCATAAAAGGTACTACAAAAAAGTGCCCTGGACACGTCACTTCTCCAGATACACCTTTGTTGTGCCCCTAAACAGGCTCGTCTTAGATCTCCAACAAATGCCACACTCCCAGCACAGCAGCACACAGACCTAAGAAACAGAGGCAACAGTTCTACCACACTAAAACTGTTAACTATTAACTGTGGAATGCAAATCCTGAGATCTCGATGACTGCACTGACCTTAAAAACACTTCACAGACCTCGACATTTCTTTTATATCCTTTATAAATTACTTATCCCTTCTGACGTAACAGGCAATAACGTATTCCAGAGTTCAAAATCAACATTCCACCGGGGATTTCTCAACACGCTCTTATTTAAAGGGGAAGATAACACAAAGCTGCTGGGATACTGAGCGGCCAACTTTCAGGATGGATTGCCAGGGGTGTTTTTCCAGATACACTCTGTAAATGGAGGTAGTTAGCAGTTTTCCATGATGATAACTTGCAAAACAACTCAAGGTCTGAAGACAAGCCACTGTCTAAGAACCCTGAAAACTACTCTCCTGTAGTGATCACACATATGGGCACCACCAGACCTGCAGTTACAGCTAATCCCCACTGCAGAGGCCAGGCCTGCTTTTACAGCAGACTAAAACAGCCCAACCTGGGGTTTAGAGGCAAAGGAACGACAATCAGGGGCACACGGGTCTCCCCTCCAGAGACGACCACAGGAGCCACTTTAATTCTGATCACCACAACTGCAGTCTTTTTGCTCGCTGCACAGTTACGTTGTTTCAGCTCCATCACAGTGTTTAACCATTATATTTAGCCTGAGCAGAAAGCTGTACTAAGGATTTTAAGAGGATTGAAATGGTTTTTTCCACCTTACCACCCCAGCAACTACCACAAGCAGAGCAAAACCTCCAATATAAACATGACCACTAAGCACTAAATTCACAGTGAAATGCTCATGGACCACAGTGTGCCCCTTCTTCCACAATAAGAGTGATACCACAATGATTTTTGCCTTTTCTTTTTATATATCTTTTATATATTCTCAGTACCCTTAACATCCATACCTGTAATTCTTTAAGCCTAATATTTTAACATAATCCTGGTATTGTACTAGGCCAAAAGACCAAACACCATAAAAGCCTCACAGTTAGAAGCCAGAAAACCTTACACTGTCTTGAGAAACCAAGACCCCCTCTAAAACACATTCTGTAAATTAAGATTAGACCCATCTAAGAAAAAATACTTTAAAATTAAAAAATCACACTATTCATTTAAACCTCTAATTGAAACATCTTATTTAAATATACTAATGTACAAGACCTATAAAATTGTGTACACCATCTACTATATATATGCTTTTTGGCATATTCCACCTTGACAAGTTGTTACACCATAAAAATCCTATTAAATCCATATTAAATACCAAAATAAAAACCCTTTTATCCCTTACCCTGTCACTCCTAATTCTGTGACCAAGGAAAAGGCATCAAGGGTACTGAAGGAATTTAACTTTTCCCTTCTCAGCCCCCTCCCATGCCCCAAGACCACACATCCACACACAGGCCAGAGGCCCTATAGGTAAAAAAGTTTAAGGGAAGAGCTGCCCACAGAGCTCATCAGCAATCAACCTGATAGAGAAGTTCAGTACAACCAAACACTGCATGAAAAATTTAAATAAAAACAAAAATCATTCCTGCTGAGCTAAACAACTTAACTGTCTAAACCAAAAGCCGAGGTGGCTGCTGCCATAGCAAGTTTAGGAGCTGAATCACAGTGTGACAACAAAAGCTGCAGAAGTTTTTCAGACATATAAGGACAAGCTCACAGGACACACCACAACAAATTGTCGTGTCTGAAGAATGCCATTCTGTTAGTTAGACATGGCATTAGCACCCTCATAGCTCCTTCATCCCACATCACCTTCAGCTTCTGAGGATTTTCGTTCTTTCATCCATCCATAAAACCTTACTCCTCTAAACTGAGAACAGCATTGCTCACACCACCCACAGAATCACAGAATCACAGAATTACTAAGATTAGAAAGGACCTCTGGAGCTCACCCAGCCCAAGCCCCTGCCCAGGCAGGGTCCCCTGGAGCAG
>JBBMKD010000115.1:8234814-8245579 GCA_037834095.1 Argya squamiceps | reverse complement strand
TAACACTGAGCAAGAAATTCACAAGCTACATGAATACCATGACTTGCATTTCCAAATCATACACAAATACAGCCGATGTTACATAACACTAGAGGACAAGCCTTACTTCAGGATACATCCAGGTTTGTCCCAGCACAAGCCTGTGGAGGAGCAGGCCCAGCACAGCGACCTGGCCCTGGTGAGGCAGCAGGGTCAGCCAGCAGTGTGGCCCTGGGGAGGGGACGGGGCCACACGTCTGACGGACAGCGGAGGGCGCGTGGCATGAGAAAATAGGCTGAGTCGGTTTTGTGATTGACAGCACAGAAGGGCGGAGTCACCGACGGGACTGACACCGGGGGGCGGGGCCTGTGCGTGGGGGCGGAGCCGCCCTTGTGGGTCACACCCCGCACTTTGTCCCGCGCCCCGCCTGCAGGGGGCGCCCCTCCCATCCAGGAGGGAATGTCATACCCTCAGACCCCGCGGTGACGTCACTGCCGCTCCATCAGCCCCCCTGAAGCCCTGCCCCTGCCTGTTCTGGTGACATTACCCCCACACAATGACGTCACTGCCGCTCCACCAGCCCCCATCAGGCCCTGCCCCCTGCCTGTTCTGGTGACATCACACCCACATAGTGACGTCACTGCTACTCCATCAGCCCTGCTAGTGCAGACCCCTGTCTGTGCCTGTTCTCATGATGTCACACCCACACAGTGACATCACTCTTACTCTGTCACTGGATGCCGTGGGCTCAGGGAAGGGCCTGGGCAGCTAACAGACCCTTCTCCAGTGGAACTGACAAATGCTGCCCCTCTTGCCCCCAACGACCACCACTGCACCCGCGCTGTGACATCAGCTGCACAGTGACACTATCACAGCACAGTTTCTGGTGTTTCAACAAGAAGCTTTTTTTTTAATAAAGCCACTATCCCCATGCATGGCTACAGTGAGAGCTCGCACAGCCCCTCAGCCATCCCCCAGTGCTGAGGGCCAGGAGCGTGACCTTTGGATCCCTGCAGCCGGGGCTGCTCCTGTGAGGTGCAGGGCAGGAGCACAGCTTGGGGCAGGGAGGCGATGGCTGTCGGTGTAAGGGGCGTCCAGGGGACTCTGGGCTCCAAGGCAACACCTTCCTGCCGTGTCCCCCCTGTCCTGCCCCGGCCCGGACTCCCTGGCCTCGGCCGCCCGGGCCAGCATGTAGCTGACCTTGCGCTGGTGCGCCAGGGCCTCCTCCTTGTCGTTCACCTGCATGGCCAACAGAAAGGAGAGCAGGCCATGGTCAGCTCAGGGGTGTAAACCATTCAAATACACATGCTCTGGACATTTGTACCAAATACTGACCAGATCTATCAACATCCTCAGGATTTCGTGGGCATTGTCCAGCTCCTTGACCTTCCTGCAGTCTCCATCTGATGAGAGCAGGCTGGACAGCTTCTGCCCCAGGTTGTTCTTGTCCCCCTGTAACTTGACTCGCTCTAAGGAAAACAGAAGTGTGTCAATCACAGAATTGCTCAGCAAGGGAAAAATTACTTTGGGACAGAACAGGCACTTGTAAACCTGGGTCCAAACGATCTCATCAAAAAGGGCAATGGAGCTGCAGCTTCTCCCACTGCATGGGACACGACATGTTCCCACCAGGCAGCACTGCTCCTGCTGTCACATAAAGGCTACACAGACCTTACACATGGGCAAACTGAGTATTCTTCTCCCTCCATGGAAAATATACTTTTGATGCCCTAGTTAAACAGTAATTCACAGTGATTTGTGAACAGTAAGTAGCCTAAAAAATCCAAGATTCTCTGACACAAGCTACTTACAAGTTTGTAAGACTTCCAGAAATAGTAAAACACATTAAAATTATGGCACATATGTGCCAGGTAATGGAGCCTGAAAGCAATGGTGTCAGTACAGGGAAAACAGCTAGTCAAGGTTATGTTTTTGTAATGCTACACTCCAGGAGTGCCCAAGGAATCTGGGAGACACACCACATTTCTAAGACTGGCAGCTCCTGGCCAATGGTCAAAACAAATGTATTGTGCCATTCCTAAAGTCTGCAGTGGTTTTGATCATGACATAAGTACTTAAATACTTCTCTTTATCCCCACCCCCCCCCTTTTTTTTTTAAGAATAAAAGATTATTAGAATTATTCCTACTTCACAGACTAGAATTCTTCCTCTTTTACACAGGGCTTTGTAAATCTGCATTAGTGTAAGAACACTAATAAACACTAATATTGATACCCATGCATAGTAAAAAGCTAGAATGTTTAAGGAAGAACAGAAAAAAAAATCTATTTAGTACTCCAGTAAATCATGGAATGGCCTGGGTTAGAAGAAACCTTAAACCTCATCTTGTTCCACACCATCCACTAGACCAGGTTGCTAAATATCCCATTTGCAGCTAAAAAAGCTCCAACAATACATCTTTTTTTGCATTTCTCCTCCTTCCCCAACTCTTCCATAGTGCTCATTTGAAAAAAACAAAGACTCAGAGAAGCTGCTGGTAGCACTTAAAACAGATGTCAGCTTTTCTCATTTGCTGTCCATAACCCTTGGACAGCAGCTGAGTCACCAGCAGACATTTAACACAGGGAGAGCAGCTCCTGCTCCCTCCTCTGCCAGCCAGCCCCCAGACACACAGACTGCCAGCTACCAGTACCTCGCAGACGTCTCCAGTTTGCAAATTTGGTTTCCTTCTTCATGTTTATCACTTCTGCCAGCCTCAGGGCCTGGTCCTTCCTCTGCATCAGCTGCTGCTCAAATGCAATTCTGAAGGCATCTGCCATGATATACGCTTCATCCTTACTCTTCTTCAGATCTTCAATCTGGTTTTAATTCAGGGAAAATTTAAAGCATATTAGCTAATTTGGAAGCAAAAGCAGATTTAAAATTAAGACAGACAGCTTGCAAGTAAATACAATCAAGGAAGTAGCAGGAACCAAAGGGTTTTCCTGACATGTAAAGAAACATATTTTGAAACGTGGATTAAAATCCTTACTCTTTATTGTCTGCACATATTCACACACCCAGACACCTACACAATCATCTCTGTGTATTTATCTCTGCACATGTACAAGAGCTCAAGGAGGGAAATAATGTCCCATCACAGCTGGGCCAGGAGAAGGAGCAAGAGACTGGAATCTGTATCAGGGATCAAAAGGGACAGGCCAGCACCTATTTTCAAAACCAGTTAGTCAACTAGAAGTTTTGCAGCAGGACCACAAGGATGGTTACCACTCTTGCAGAGTCAAATACAAATGAGAAAAATTCTAAATCCACACAATTTCACTAAATAGAAAAGAATTAGCATCTTGAAATTCACATCATTCATTTAAGTGTGAGGTAAATATGTATTTTCTAGAAAGATCAGCTTGCTGACCTAGCTGGGTGAGTGGGCTGTGGGTGCTGATGCCAACACAAGGGAAATGCACTGCCAGGAAGGAGCGAAAAGGTTCAGTGTCAGTCCACGTGCACAGTGTGTACATTCACAGAGGGCATACACTTAGGGTGTCTTCTCTTTTTGCAGATTAAAAAATATTGGGGGGAGGAAAAAGAAAAAAAAAATTACTCAGTAAAGCTAGTAGATAAAATTATAATTTTTTCTACCAGCAAAATTATGGCATTACAAGCATCGCAAACAAACTTTACATTATTTCTGAGATGGGCTGTGAAACACCTGAGCTTGTGTTAGCTGCGGTTGAGCATTTCTGGCTGTGTTTGAATTGGTGCAGGTGCCTCCTTGTCCCCACCCAGCCAGGCCTTGTTACCTCTTGCCTGAGATGAAGGAGCTGCTTCCGAGAGAGAGCTGCCACTTTGGCACAGGGACAAGGCTGCCCTCCAGCAGGACTGCAGGTGCAGGCTCCAAGCACTGCCATCTGAAAACCCAAAACAAACCACAGGTCGGGATCTGCTCACAGAGGTGCCAGCAAAAAAACCCACACTGGAACCACACAGGCAGTCACTGGGAGCAGGTGTGGGAGGTAGAGGTGAAGGCTTCTGACTCACAGTGAGGTGGGTGTTTTCAGGCAAAACCTGACAGATGGGTGTGCCACACCCTGCAGCCCTCACTGGGATATTACTGTGCTCAGTAAAGGAGCAGGGTTTAAGTGCTGGGAAGAAGAAAAATAAGCACCACAGCTTGTGAAAAATAGACTGATGCCTTCTTCTGTCCAATCTTTCTTTGCAAGGTGGACCAGGAAGAAGAAGACTGATAAACGGGCATGCAAAGGCATGTGCTAATTAGCTAAAAATGGGTTCAAATAAAGGGATATGTAATAAGCAATGAATTTTCTCTATGTATTTTGACCACAGACATATCTCTGAAGCAGCCACTCGGAAAAACACATAGGCAGTACTTACTTCAAGACCTGTAAAATCAGTAATGTCACTTTTGTTCAGTGACATGTTCTCCTGAAAAACTTTCTGTTGTTTCACATCTAACATTGCAAGGAATTCCAAGCACTGCTGATTCAGGACTACAAAATAAAACAAAGAAAGAGACTACAAAAATCTGCTGCTCTGATTTCTTAATTTCTGAGTTCAACCACACCCGAATGAAGCAGTTTTATAGTTCAAGCATCAGTTTGGGAACAAGATGAGAGTGTAGAAGTAGTAACTCATATCCCAGTTGCTTCTCCTTCTGTGTTCTCCCAGAAGTAATGACCCACTTAGAGAGAGACCATTTCCTGTATTGCTCGGCCTCAGGACTGAGTGCCCATCTCTTTGTACACTTAAAAGTCAGGCAGCCTCTCATTGAGAACAGCACAACATTGGGGGAGTAATGATTTAAGTCAACTACTTTAAAGTTTTTGGAAGGCAAAAATAAAGGAAAGGGACTTGAGTCCTCTGATCCAGTGGCTGCCCTGGCTGCTTTCCAGTTTAATTTCCAAGCTTCTGCATATCCACTAGGATCAGCTGCCAAGGACAAGACACTGATCCCCACAGGTAGCTTCCATCCCAGCTAAATCCTGGATTACTCCTGAAGAACAGTGTATTCAGAGGAATAGCTGTTGCTGGCTTACTTGCATTTTCAGCTTTAAGTGTTTTAACTTCTTCTGTCCTCAGTTTCAATGCATCCTTAAGAGCTGCATTTTCACAGTATATCCTGTAGAAGTCAGAAAATGGCTTTGTAATACTTTTAAAAAACATTTTTAAGTGGGTACTCAGTAATTTTAAAAATAACCTGTTAAAACATAGTATGTAATCTTTCTGCAAATTAAAATTAGGATCACTTAAAAGATGGAATAAAAAAAAATCAAAAGTGAAAGGAGTTGAGTACTAGACATAAATTAAAAAAAAAAATTCACATGTAAGTAGATAATGCCCACAGCTTTAACAAGAGATGAGTTTGAGTGCCACATTTCCATTAGAAATGCAAAGAAATCGGTAATTATGAACCTCTGAAACACTTGCTAGAAATTTCCTACTTCCCTGAAGGAACAAAACTGTTCCTTCACATTAGAGGTGTGACAGCTCTGGTCTGTAAACTTCCTGTAGTCTAAATCCTGTTTTCAAGAACAGCTGTGCCTTCAGGTGTTGCAATGTGAGAACACACAATATGCACTGATAATGCACTTTTCCTTGAAGTATTTCCCTCTTGAGCAGAACAGTAGCAATCTGATGTCCTAAATGTCAAAGCAATACAATTTACTTGGTGCATCTCGGCAGCTGTCAGTAAATGCAGCCTAGTCTGAGTTATTTCACTCAAAAGAAACCGAAGGAAAATGCACATTCTTCTTGTCCCGCTGCCTCAGATGTCCGAAAACTGTCAGAAAAATATGAAATGTTTTGCAAAGCAGGCTGAGCCCCTGGCTGTCAGTTTTCTGAAGCTATGTCTGTATCTTTCCTCAGTCAACACCAGTTTTGTGGCTACAAACTGCACAGCTACACTTCCAATCTAATCAGTTAGGAAAGCCAGAGAGCTTTTCTAGAGGCATCCCTCGACAAATGTATCTACGGAATTGTTTGTAAACTTTTGGCTTATTCTTTGATTCAAAGTTGAAATACATTTTAAATAAAAACATATGCTGAATTGTAAAAACAACAGCAATAATAATAACAAATAATGACAATAACAACTCCTCTGATGGGTAGACTTTAGAAATACAATTTCTACATGTAAACGACTGAGTCTGCTGGTGCCATTTCTCAGGGTCTGTTATCTATTATTAGTTTAGTGCCTCTGGCACATTCTTCTTGCCAACCACACCTGCTGTCCACCCAGAGTGACTCTTACTTAACAAAGAACCTCTTGATCAGCCTCTCTCTAGCACTGCATTTTACCTGTACTCATGCCCAGACCCACAGTGCAAGACAATAAAGAAATTATTAACCAGGAAATTATATTTCCACATGCATGCATATACCATTATTTTCCCTGCCTCATTTACAGTTAAGGTAAATAAGGATAACCAGTCCCCAGCTGGCTAACATCATATGATGAAAAAAACTCAGCCTAGCAAAGCCAGTCTACCAACGCCTAAAAAAAAAAAAAAATCAGAACAATCTATCTAGAAGTTTTAATTGAAAAATACAAATGTGGCTAGTCTGAAAAATCAAAATCTTCCAGAATTTAGAAGGGAATTGGGAAAATACAAAACCTGCAAAGAACCTGAGGAAACAAGAGAAAACAGATGACAGAGAGCACTCAGTCCAATTTAAAAAAAAATCAAACAAAACCCCAGTGATACACAGTGTAAGTCAAATACCTGTCATATTTTTCTGTCCAGGTGTCTTCTATGTTTTTAAATCTGTCCTGATCAAATTCAATTTCCCATTGCAAAATATTTATTTCCTGTGGAAACAAAAACTTGCAGCAGCTCATTACAGGGCTCCCATCAGAAGGATGCCAGGGGTGCTGGGTTTGGCAAGATATCTCAGTGACCAGTGACAACTTGTGACACTGCTAATAATAAATTCGGTACCAGACACCGAAGTTTCTGCCTATGGATTTCAGTCTCTGTTACAGAACTAATGCTTCCAGAGGCCTCCAACAAAGACAAACCCACGCTGTCGCATCTCCCTGTCCCATTCCTGTTATGTGGAACAGAGAAACAGTAGGAGGAACAAAGCAAAAATCTCAGTTTAACGAGGGAGCTCAACACCACCTTCCTCCCCTTTCGCACCTTCCCTACTAAAACTGGACACCTATTTCTCAGAGTCCTTGGGAAGCCTCAGCTGAAACCCACAATAAACAGCAGCTGAAAGTATAGGAAGAACTCTGGCAATTTTCCAATATTATTTGTATACACTATAGCATGAAAAGGTCTAGATCAAAAGAGGAATAAATTATTTTTCCCTTTCTACTAAAAAGGAACAGGAATTTATTTTATAAAACCCCTGGAATTAATGTCAGATATGCACTGATTTAAATAAACAGTCTGATAACCCCTTTTTAATAGCCATGGGCTTCTCTGTGTGAAGGAAACATCCACACTTACCTTCTCTAGAGTCCTCTTTTCTTCCTCAGTTTTCTGAAGCATTGCCTTTGTGTGGCTCGTGGCTTTATCAAATATTGCCTGCAAAATTAACAACCAATCAAACCAAAACCCAAAACGCAACTCTCTAATACTGTGATTAAATTGAGTTAATATTCATTTTCATACCTAGAGACATTCACATTCATAGCTAAACAGCAGTGTGCAGAGTTACAAACACCAGCAACCTGCTTGTGAGCCTCAGAGGGCTCTGATCTCAAGTCTGACTTGCATAAGAAACTTGGGTTTCAATCCCATAACCTCTGTTACTGAGGTGCAGAGTCATTTAACTTGAGATCATATCTTCTTCAGGGCTCATGCAGGAAAACATCTTAAAAAACTAGGTTACAACAGACCTAAGCTTTGATCCAGGCCTACAAATATGTGATGGTAGAAACTACACAGCTAGAAACGGGTTATGTAAGCAGGCCAAATCCCAGGAACTGATTTCAGCAGAATTTGTTATGAAAGAGAATAAAAATACTACAAAGGGTGAACAAAAGAATGACCTGACATTTAAGCCATACTATCTTCTAGGGCAACAGATGGAGCAGTCAACTCAAAATACTCATGCTTTGCAGCAGGATTCCAAGCACTGGCAAAATCTTCAATATAAGGGACTGGAAAAAGGCCTTAATTTTATGTTTAGTACATAAATCCTCAAGGATCCTCAAAGATAAAATTATGAGAATTGCTACAATGGTAAAGTCTTCTTAAATAACACACTAGTTTCAGTAAATTGTAGAGGTAAGTCTGTAGACACCTGCAGACTCAATGATTTAAATTGCAGCCCTGGGAAGGCCTTAAGGTTTTTGAGGTTTTGAGGAGGAGTAGCAGAAGATTTCCTCTGTTGACCTTGTTACTGCCAAGTACCAAGTGATTTCTGAATAGCTCCTACCATGCTCTGCAGGATCCTTAGGGCTTCATCTTTTCCCTCAAGCTGTCTTTGAGATGCTTCAAGCTCAACTTTCAAAACTTCAAGTTCCTGAAGTAAAACAAAGTAGATACACTGAGTAAAAGCCAAGGTAATCCTGTTAAGTTTTGACTGTAAAACCAATGTAAATTTGCCCTCCTCAAAAACAAACCTCTGTTTTACCTGTGTGATGTCTTTTCATGGGCTCACCTGGGGTTAAAGAACACAGTGCAGATGGAGCGTGGTTTTTTACAGCTGAAGTCAGCTGGCTGTGATGCCAACACCTCAACACATTTAACCACAATGTACTCCTAACTACCTTTCAACAGAAATGCAGACTAAAAATCCAAAGATTGCTTACACTACAGATTTCTAAGCCCCAAAGCCTAATAAAACATAAACATCTACTAGAAAAGTACAACAATACCTTCAATACTCTGTACATCTTTAAAAATACGTTTCCTGACCCCTCAAAAAAACTCCACAAACAAACCCCCAAGAATACAAAGTCTACCTCACACTACAATTTCCTGACATAAAATTTAATGAAGCTTCCAACTCCCACTTTAATTTCAAGAACCTGGGTCCATCCAAGGCTCTCAGCATGCCAAGGTCCTCTTGCTACATTGAAAGGAAATGCAGATTTGGAGAGCAGCACCCTGGGTACTTTTACCAACCTCCAGAGCTTCCTGAAGTTGTTGCTTTAATTCTTCATTTGACACTTCAGTATTAGATTCTGTAGGATTAATAGAAGATACTAATATGATAAAATATTGTAATATTTGAAGAAAAGAAAAGAAAAAAAGTGAGGATTTCAGCCTGAAAACAGGTAACATACAAAGGTGAATTTTCATCTTTGTGTTGTGGGTTTTTTTCTTGTGGAGCTAATAAACAGATTTAAAATTCAATACAAACTTCAAACATATTGCTTCACAGTTAAAGAAGTGAAATGGGGGAAAAATGTCTGTTATAAAGAGACATAAAGTGAAGGCAAACATTTTATAACTTCCTTTACAATAAAGCAAACAAAATTGCCGTCTTGATTAAAAAAAAATTAACTCTTTAGGTTTTCTGACTGTAACCTTTCAACATCCACACTTTAAACAACAGCTAACACTATTTAGAAGTGGGGGAAATTTTCAAGAGATGGAGATAGCTCAGCTTACTGTGGAAAGGAAAATGGGGAATTGTTTAAAGGAGACAAATAAGCAAGTTACACAGAAATACCTCAGTCAAAATATTAATAATTGACAGGAAAGCAGCTGGACTGTAATGAACAGCACTGCCTACACTTGATTGTTTTTACAGCAGCACTGCCTTCACAAAAAAGGAAGATAAATGCCAATGCAGGTTCTAAAAACAACTTCCTAACCCCTAAAGTAAGCCAATTCATTAATTTCAACTAAAGAGCAAATAACATTTTGAATATTTTGCCCCAAGCTTTAGGTACTATCTTCAGAAAGACTTCAACTTAGAGCATGAATCCAAGCAGTGCCACTCAGTTTCATAGACATGTCTACACCTGCGTAGGTACACCCACCACAGGATGCTCTTTGCTAAATGTCGCTTTCAAATGCAAAATTAAGCACTTTAAAACTGAACATTTTACTGCCTTGACCACTGAGAAGCAATTCTGCTGCTCAGGTTCTGGGAGGAAGGTGGAGGATCCCAGCAGGCACTGAACTCTTCAGGGATTTTGGCAAGTGGTTTGAATTAAACTTGATGACACTTTGTGAAGCATCTGAATGGCTCACCTTCAATAACCAAAAAATTTTCTTATGGTGAATAATTAATTCCCAAATTACTCTTACCACAGCTATTCTGTCGTGTGGAACTAGAGGCAGGTTTTTTGAGTGATCCATCGTAAAAGCTGTTTCGTTTTGGACCAGGAAGAGCTGTAGCATCACTTTCTTCTGCTACCTTTGCTGACAAGGGAGAATTACATGTCTTTCCAGACCCCTTCCTAGATCTAACTGAATAGGAATTTTGTAAATTTTCCCCTTCATAAACACCTCCCGGTCTTCTCCCAAGTCCGTTTCCCAAGTCTCCACACGTCATGTCATCTTCTTCTGCTTCCTCCATCTTCTCCTCCTTTTTTTTTTCGGGTTTTTGTTGGTTTGGGGTTTTTTTCCTGACTGAAGGCCCCTCACCTACCGGTGAACAGCGCCTCCCGCAAGGCCAGATTTTATCTGGAAAAACAGGAAAGCTCCGTGTTTACAGCAGCAGGGCGAGAGCCGAGCGGGAAATGCGAGGCTGTGGAAGCGCGGCCGCTCCGCCGGGGAGCCGGGGCTGCCGAAATCGCCGCTCCCGCCCGCAGTGAGACCCTAGCCCGGGGCAGTGCCTCGGGGACACCCCCTCGGGGACAACCCCGGCCCCCCCCGGCCCCGCCCGAGCCCCCGACCCA
>JBBMKD010000115.1:8212958-8230990 GCA_037834095.1 Argya squamiceps | reverse complement strand
AAGAGCCGGCGGACAGGAAGGACCCCTCGGCGCCGTGTGAGGGGCCGCCGCCGGGCTGCTACCGGGGCGCCGAGAGCTCGCCGCGACTCCCGGACACCGAGTCGCACCGGGAGTCACACGGGGGCTCTCCCTCCCACCGCAGCACCGAGTCACACCGAGTCCCGGGGCACCAAGTCCCAGGCCCCGGCATCGGATCTCCGCCTGGGCCCGGCGGGAGCAGCGGGGCCGCAGGCGGAGGGCTCCCCCCGGCCGAGGATGTCCGGCAGCGGCCCAGGAAGGCCGGCGGAGGTGGGTCCGGGCAAGGGGCTCTCGGCGGCCCTCCGTGGGCTCTGTATTGGCCGTTTTTCTTTTTTCAGTAGGGGTTGCTCTGATTTTTACTAAGAGAGAGATTTGGTTTGGTGTCATTGCGTGTGGAAGAGTCTCCCCCCCTTTCACGGGGATATTGCAGGTGGCTGTGCACATTCGGCCGGCGCAGCCTGTGTGACAGTAACGGGGCCGAGGCCGCTGCTCTGTCACTGGCGCGGTGCGATCAGACAGAGCTTGTCAGAGAAGCTCCCGTTGAGCCACAAGGTGCAGGAGGGACCCCCAAAACCTCCCGTAGTCCCGCAAACCTTCTGATCTTCCAAACCCCTCAGGGATGGGTCTGGGTTCAGCCGGCTCCAATCCCAGCCCCAGAGCTGGTCAGTGGCTCGTGTGGACAGGATTGTACAGATGTCACTGAACCTCACACAGCCTGGTCCTGCAGGGTCGAGGGTGCCAAACCAGATAGATCTGTACAGATTTATTTGATAATGATTAGACAAAGAGGTCTTAATCAGAATTATTAACTACACAGTACAGGCATTATAACCATTGCTATAGTGCACTGTGGAGTAATAGATGAAATGTGAATATGCTTATTTGAACACTGGAAATATGAAGTAAAGGCTGGCCTCAATGATCTTGGAGGTGTTTTCCAGCCTTAATTATTCTGTGATTCTTAACCTTGAGGTAATTGTATTAAAGCCAGCAAAACCAGTTACAGAATGGAGATTGACATTACTCACCCAGGCTGGGTGCATTTGGCTCAGCCTCAAGCAGAGACCTTGGGATCACATCATTCCCACTGCAGGAGGAATTCCCACACTCCCCAGGAAGGGAAGTGTCAGGAGACACTGCTGTTAAAATTTGGGACGTTGCTTTTCTAGTCTGAAGTGCTGCTCTGCCAGTCAGATGTGCCCAGGCCGTGCCAGCTCAGCTGCTCTGGGGAAGTTCTCAGTGGTGGCACTTGGTTGTTCCTTTCTCCTGGGATTTTACCAGCTCTGCCACAGCTTCAGCTCCCTCTCAGGGTGTTGAACTTTAGGATGGGGGAGTCAGGTCACCCCAAAAGCAGCGTGACCCCCTCCTGCATTTCCCACTGGGGGCTTTGCAAACAGGGCTTTACTGGAATTGTTTGAGCCCATTCCACGCAGAGCTTCCTGTTGCCCCCAGCTCTCAGTGTCCTGTCTGCAGGCACTCTGCTCTGCTGGTTTAGAGTGTCACAGCCCTTTTGGGGGATGCTGTGTCTGTTCTGTCACTCACGTGTTCACTGAGGGCCATGGGCACCCAGCCTGTTACCCACACTGAGGGGCTGCCACGGGACCCCTGTGGTGTTATTTGGGGGTGAGTCTGCTGCCCTGTCCCAGGGGGTTGTTCCTCAAATCCAGAATTAAATCCAGGTGCTGTTGGCAGCACTGTTCCTTGTCCTGGCATGGGCTCTGTTTCAGCCCAAGCTGCCCAGAGCAGCAAACACTCCCTAATTTTACTGTACTGCCTCAATAACTGTCCTTTGCCATCTGTTCCTAACTTCTGTGCACAAATGGCTGCATTGTAAATATTTTTAAAAAGAAGGGGGGAAACTGCCACATCCTGTAAACTACACAGAAACAGTGTGAACAATACCATCATACAAAAGTGGTCTGAGTAAGCTGATGCTACTTTTTCATTCTTTTTTAGTTCTTTAGGTTGGGTGTGTGTTTGTGGAGTTCTCACCTTGTTCTGATTTGCCAGTTTGCTGCAAAATACTCCTGGCACAATGATGCAGCTTGTTTTTTCATAGAGAAGAATCTCAGAACCCCAGAGCAGTTGTGGTTGGAAGGACCATAAAACCATCCATGGGCAGGGACACCTCCCACTATCCCAGGCTGCTCCAAGCCCCAGCGTCCAACCTGGCCTTGGACGCTGCCAGGCATGGGGCAGAGAACACTTGATAAAAAGCTCCCATTTTCTAGAGACAGCTGTGCCCAGCTGAGGGAAGGGGAGCCCTGCATTCCTCCCCAGACGTGTGTGTTTGTGCAGGTGGCAGAGTGGCTGTCCCCTCCGTTGGGTGACGTCTGTGGGAGCGCCGGCGTCGGCCCCGTGAAGCCGCCGAGGGGCCGCCCTGGCAGAGGCCCTGGGCAGAGGCAGAGAGCCCCGAGCCCCGGGGCAGAGAACAGCAGGGCCACAGCTCCTCCCAGGAAAAGAGCCAAGCCCTGTGCTGTGGGTCTGCCCTGTGCCAAGCCCAGGAGGAGCCGCAGCCAGGCCCAGGAGGAGCTGCCGTGGGTGGAGAGATACAGACCCCAAACCCAGGTGAGAGCTGAGCTCCTCCAGTGCCAGTGGAGCAGGGACATCACAGAGACATGCTGTGCTTCTGCCCATAACCTGCACCAGCCAGGCTCTCACCATTCCCTGTTTGGTAAAGCACAAGGGTTCTGGGTCATTGACTCTGTGAACGCTGATTGATTCACTGCCAGCCAGTGCATAAAGCCAGATTCCAAAGAGCTCTTTATCTGTAGGGCACACACATTCCCCCAGGCCTCCTGCTCAGGAGATGTTGTTTCCTGTCAGTCCACTTGTAAACTCTTGAACCTGTTACTGAATTCCAGACACATCCAATATTCCAAGCACTGGGGAGACCAGCTATGTGGGATTTGCAGAAGTTCCAAAAACCTCTGCAGTAGCAGAGTAAAAAAAGTAAAAAGGACTAGGTCAAGCAGTAGGTATGAAGTATCCTGACACAAGATTGTAGTGTTACTACTTAAAGAGTAATAAATAGCTCATTATTTCCTGACTACAAAGAATGGAAAATTGATTGTTTAAAGAAACAGGATGCGATGATCATACTTAACTGTGGCATTGCTTCTGCAGAACACACACATAACTGGAACACACACAGAATATGTCTGTTGATGTTTTACCCAGCATTTATTCTATTCTTTAATTTCATTGTTAGAAACCAAGAGTTTAATATATAACTTTCACAAATTTATACTTGTTTCAGAATGACCTTGCTGTGCAAAAGAAGAAGATTGAGGAAGTTGAAACCTGGTTAAAAATGCACATATTTCAGAGGCAGCCAAAGCAGGTAAACTTGCTAAAATCAGTAACTGGAGGCATCAAACCATACAAATGAGCTGGATGCAATTTTAAGTTCAGAGACAAAACCTTAACTGAGAGAGACAGTGATTGTGTATCCTCTGCAATCTAAGAAATACTCTAAGAACATAGGTTAGAGCTGGTACATTTATTTTGGACTTGTGCTCCTAAGAGGTGGATTCTGATTTTGCTCAGAAGTACTGTTTTCTGGCATCCAGTCACAAACCACAACTCTTCAGTATGTGCTCGAAGCTGCATTTTATCTCTGCCAGGGCAATTTTTAAGTCTCATGACAAATTTCCAGTTGCACTGGGCTGGTGTAAGGATGGTGAGGATACTTTTAATTTTGGTTGCCACCTTACCTAGTGTTTTCCAGAGCTGGTTGTCCAGGTCTGTTGTGTTGGCAGGCACATGCAGTTTATTTACCAGAGGCATTAGGAACAGAACAAGGCTCTCAGAGCACTGGCCTGGTTCTCTCTGAGTACTCAGCAGGTAAATTAACAGCACAAAATGTGTGACTGGAGTTTCACTGGGAGAGAGGATCATTGCCAGAGAAACTATAGGAGAAATTCAACCAATATTCATCCTTAGCCACCTGTCAGTCTTTAATCACATTTGTGATTATATTTTGTATCTCTTTGTCAGAGAGGCTCTGTTTTGCTGCTGACTGGCCCTCCTGGCTGTGGAAAAACTGCAACTCTGCAAATTCTAGCCAGAGATCTTGGCCTTCAGGTGCAAGAATGGACCAATCCACTCTCTTCAGATTTCACAAAAGAAGACTTGAGAAGTATGTTTGGCCATGGTAAGTATGGATGAGGGTTTTTAATTTTATCTTTTTTTTTCTCCTTGCAGTGACCTTTGTGGGTTTTCGATCTTGTATTTTTGCTTTGTTTCTGCGTGTCATATATGAAATCAGATCCACATCCATGGTAGTCCATTGCTGAGTGTTTAATGAGAATCTTTCTGTTGTTTTTATCTGGAAAGGAATTTAGGTTTTTTTACAGTGTTCAGTCCAAAATAATTGACAATTCAAATCAGCATAGAGAGCTCTGTGATAGCCTGGATTTAATTTGAACCAAATAAATGAAAACAAGTTAGTGTCTTTGTCTGGGTCCTCAGTTGAATTACACCCCTTTAAAAATTCTTCTGTGTCTGTCATGTGTTTGCTAAAGGGCTTGTTCAGTGCTGCTGTCAGAAAATAGCATGGGTGGGTATTAGTTCATATGGGTATTTATATTTTATTTGGTGTACCGTAGAATACGTACTTTTAATTAGTTTTCTTTTTCAGACTCAAATTTTCATACGTTTCCGAGTCAGGCCCAAGCAGCTCTCTTTCAAGATTTTCTATTAAGAGCAAATAAGTATAACAAACTTCAGATGCTTGGGGAGTCCTCAGAAAATGATAAAAAGCTTATTCTTATTGAAGTAAGTGAAAACTTGTGAAATGTTGTGTTTAAAACAGTCCCTTTTGTTGTACTATTGACCTGCTGACTAGCTTCAGATACCAGATTGGTGTATCCCCAAAGTTAGTCTGCTTTACTGCAGATGAGATCTTCATTAATTAAGATCTCTACAGCAGTTCAGAGCCACGCCCTACCTGTAGTTAGTTATGCCACAGAAGCAAGTAGTCTGGTTTGAGCACAGAAATACATAACAGAGTATCAAAGAGTAGAGCAAACAATACTGAGAAGTCATTCCCATGTTTCTGGATGATTAGTTTCTAGAAATACATATGCATAATATTTATTAATATTATATGTTTATAATATATTATTATATATATGTTTCTAGAAATATATATGTATAAACAGAACAAGTGGAAAACACACCACTATTCCTGTTCTTTAATGATGCAGGAGAGTGTAGGGGGCACCTGAGAATGAACACAAGCAGGAACAGTTGAAATTTAGCACTTTCTCCCTGGTTTTACAGAGATGGTGTTGTTTAGGGCACATGTGAACTGAGGGTTTGTGGGCAGGTACAGAACAAGGGTTTATTTGGCTTTATTTCAATAGCAATTTCTTTCTAAACTTTTCAATTCTTTTCCTGAGAGAAATTTTAGAAATAGGTAGTCAGATTGTCTGTAAACTTTCAAGAACAAAACAGACAGAAATTCTGGCAAGGTAGTGCAATGTATTGTAGAATTTAGGAAGCAGAGTCTCATGAGACTTGTCTTTATGTAAAGTCAACTTCTTGTGCAGTCACACCCCACATGGGTATCCTGCCCTGTACCCCAAGGGAGCAGCTTCCAGGGGTGTTTGTCCTCTGGGCAAAACTCTTGTTCACAGGCAGTGTGATCACCCAAGGCTGTGTCTTGGCAAACTGAGACAGCAAGAAAACGTTTCTTTGTAGGTGATCGTTTTCCATAATGACACATACTTTGCTTTGGGTTTGTTTCCCCCTGCTGCTCCTCTGACTGTCTCCACTGTCAGATGTGTTTAAATGTAATTGACAGCAAGCAAACCAGGAGATAAAAATGTGTGGCAATGTAGCCATGACAATCAGCCTGTGGAGGAGAGTATTGACATCTGAATGTAATGACAGCAGCTCTTTGTTTTGGACAGGACATTCCTAACCAATTCTACAGAGACCCTGGCAGTCTACATGAAATCCTCAGGTCAGTGGCAAATAAGTTGTTAATCATGAGCTTTAGCGACTTGCAAAGCTGGAATTTGATATTCATCACATTTTGTTGTTTTGCAATGCAGGAGTTTCATTCGTACAAGTAGGTGCCCCCTGGTCTTTATAATCTCAGATAACTTCAGTGGAGACAGCAACCAGAGATCACTATTCCCCGCAGAAATTGTACAGGAGTTGTGTATATTCAATATTAGGTAAGATCTTCTACCTCATTAAAACATGGTTCAGATAACTGAGAGGTTAGAAACTAATTTTTTTTTTAATGGAATTCAACAGTTTCAAGCCTGTTGCACCAACAAATATGATGAAAGTTCTTAATCGAATAGCTACAGCAGAAGCCAGTATGGTAAGTTGTCAAAGCTCATAACTTCTGTGCAGTGCTGGGACCATATAAAGATATGTCATTTCTGTTGCTGTGTTTAATCTTTGATAGCAGAGCCCCACATCTCCCCAAGGAAAAAAACATTTTCCCCTAGGCATAGGAAAGGAGGGAACAAGCTGGAAAGATACCTTGTTTTTAAGAATAGTTTGACTTGATCTGTGGTCTGAGTCTACACAATTGCTTCTGAAAATCACTCTCGTTATTACAGTAACTATATAAATGAAACAAATAATAGGAAGAGATACAATCTTTCAGGTGTTCAGCGGGGCCAGAAGAGGTCATGAACCTAAAGTCTGTATTATCCCCGAACTGCCTTGATTACAAGCAGGTATCATACTGAGTGACACCTCGCAAAGAGTTATGTGCATTTTTCTCTTTAACATTGTTATATAAGTTGTGACAGGGTGCTTAAATGGATTAAGTTTTTTAAAGTTCTCAGTATTCCGTGGTTTGAGCACATAGTGGATACTCATGTGTGTGTTCATGGTGTGTGTCAGAGGTGGGTTTCCAGAGCCGTCCTGCTCTTCTGTTGCTTTGAATGCTGTTTTTCCTTGTAGAACAGAGAGAATTACACCCCTGATAGAACATCTCTGGAGTTGCTTTGCAGAGGTTGTTCAGGTGACATAAGAAGTGCAATAAACAGCCTTCAGTTTTCCTCTATGAAAGGTAAAAACTATGGTTTTGTTAAGTTAAGTGGTATTTTGACTATTTCTGCTGAAAACATGTTCTATTCACATTTGCAGCACAGGTGGGTGAGTTGCAAAAACATTCTTGACACACTTCTGTGAGCAGGAATAAACACAGGGTGTGTGGGGGCGTGAGTGGGGCTCAGCTGTTGCAGGCTGGGGTTAAACCATGACATGTGTGCATGTGCTGATGTAATTTGATGAAGTACCCTCTTTTCTTCCTGGTATCTTTCCTATTTGTGTTTGCTGTTCAAAGTTTCTATGATGCAGCCTGAGTTTGAAAGGGATACTTTCATTGCTTGGTTTTTGCATTTCCTAAACTGCTCATTATATGAGCACCTTACAAGACAGTAGTTGTTAAGGAACTGATGTGAGTTGCATTTTCAAAAGCAGTACTCTGGCATGCATTGTTCACTCTCAGGACTGTGAAGTGGTGACATCATTTACATCAAACTTAGACCTAAGGAAAGACACTCATCAGTTGTCTTCTGCTATGTGTGGTAGACCTAGTAACGGTATTGTTTCTGTCACACTTTTTTTTTCCCTCCATTTTGCTTTGCAAATAGAAAATGTGCTCATGGAATACAAGATTAAAGGTAGTTTCAAGTCCATTTTTTAAGAGGGAGTGTTGTACTTTAAGTATCTTGAAATTAGCTAGGCAGCGTTAGTTACATTACACAAGGCAGAGAGTAAAGTTTCTACATTTAACTTGCAGACATTGAAGGTCAATAATTCTGATGATGTCTTCAGGTGTACCAAGTGTGGATTGTACTTTGTGAATCAGAAAAGCAGAGGATTGCTCTCAGTGTGGTGATTATGCCATTAGTATGAGTGAATATTAGATTGGTGATTTCTGAGGAAAGTATGCAGTATCTCACTGCTGGACACATCCTCCAGAAAATCTAAATAATGTCAAAATAACCAGTTTGTGTATTTTAATAAATTACCTTGGAAATGTAAAACCATGAGGGTTTGAACGGGGGAGAAAACAAAGGCATGTGACTTTAGAGCTTCCTGTGTATGGCCTGTTGGGGTCACATGGTGAAGTCCCAGCACAACAAACATTCTCCTCTCACATTTTCTTTAGCATTGAGAAGGTGTTTGAACAGAACATCTTTAGTTGTGCAGGTATTTCAGTGAGGTGAATGATTGGCAGCCAGTGGTACTGCACAAGTTTGGGAGACACCTCATCTCCCTGTTGGTCTCCTGAGCATGCAGCATTTGTTTTTTCGTATGTACTGTGCTTTTCTTCATGTGTGTATCTATGTAAGCACAATTGATACATTCACTTTGTAGCACTATTAATGGATAAAATAGATCCATGGTAATTGTGGGAGAAAAGAAAAACAAATACCTGAAGGAAAATTTATCTTAGCTCAATAAGGAACATTCAAATGCCACAAACTTGAAATCGTGGGTAAAAATTTTCAAATTTATTAACTTAGAGTAGAATAAGGGTTTTATTTAATGAGGCTCAAAACTTGGTGGAAGATAGCAGGCAGTTGGAAGAATCACCTACATGAAAGGTTTTCTTTGCCACTTTATATTTCAGGGTGGTTATTGTACAGAAAATGCCAGAAGACAAAATTGATAAGTAAACAGGATGTAACTGAAATAACAGGATGTAACTGAAATATAATTTACATATATATATTTGTGCTTGTGCTTTATAAACGTGAAATTCTAAACATGGTCAAGTGGGGAATGCATCAGAACTAGAAGGGATAAGCCTGAATGCTTTTTTCAAAAACAGCTGTTTATTGTTCAAAAAAGTACTTGGTACCTCAGCTGTGGCTTAAGGGACAGAAGTTGAATGAAGGTAATGAATGATGCTAATTTAGGTGACTGGGTTGTGTTCCTAATAAATGAGTTTTCTCATAGTGCTCCCATTTATATAGCCTGTTCTGTTCCTTTTATTAGTACTGTTTGTTCACATCAGCAGCAGCAACATAATAGAAATCTTCTGTAGAATCATGTACTCTGTCTTGATTTTATTTTTGATTTTATTGATAGACTGCTCATTGGAGAAAGAATTTTGGTCGAAGAAGAAGAGCTCCACAATAAAATGTGAGGAAGCAGGAGTATCCAAAGTAAGAAGGAAAAGTAAATGTGATACCTCAGAAGACCAGGAGATACAACCTATTGGTGGCAGGGATGCATCCATTTTTCTTTTCCATGCTCTGGGGAAAATTATTTATTGCAAAAGTAAGAAAACTTTGACTTACTCTCCCTTTCAGTGGGCAAAGCATGTCAGCTGCTTCTAGCTGGAGTTGCTAAAGTAAGGCTTCAGATGGCCTCTGTCTGGGATGTTTGGTCAGTAACAACAGTATGAAATCAGCTAAATCAGGGTCTCTAATGCCACTGACTGCACATATTTTGGTAGTAATCCACAATACTGGCTCCAAAAGCAACTGAGGAAACATAATGAGGTGTGGGAATACAAAAATTATTTGATTAGATTTGTTATATGAAGCTTAATGCAACTAATTGTGTGTTGATGACTATGCAATATTGACTATAATAATTAAGTACTGTGCCTGTACCAGAGCTTTCTGGTAATGGAAAATGCTATAGTTTAGCTGCTGGTGGAGCTGACAGTTGCTAACGACATTTCTGAACATGAAGACTAAAGCCTGTGCATTCCTTTTCAGGAGAAGCAGTGTCAGAAGCAGAGTGCCCACAGCTGCCTGCTCACCTGTCTGAACACCACCGGGACACCTTGCTCATTCAGCCTGAGGTACTCCTGCATTGGCTTCACCAGTTCAGCTGGGTCCTGAGTGAGTGGTGCAAATTCTCACTCACAGGGGGTTTGATACTGCTCTCAGTTGGTGTGCATTCAGTCTGAGTTAGAGAAACACTCACCTGGAAGGACCACTGGGGCAAACCAGCTCCTTCTGTCTGGGCATCACTGCACAGACCTCATGTTCCAGCTCCCTGACCTAGATGAATCACAACTTTTTATACACAGGATCCTTTTCCTTATCCACCTATAAAATCCAAACTTCTCTTCTTCCTAACAGGATATTGTGGAAAAATCACATATGTCTGGAAGCATGTTCAATCTATACCTTCACCAGAACTACATGGACTTTTTTTCTGATATAGATGATGTCGTGAGAGCTAGTGAATATCTGAGCACTGCTGATGTCCTTTGTAGTAACTGGAGTGTAAGTGTCATCTTTTTATAGGCCCACACTTGTTTTTATGTACTTTGACATTGACCCTCTCGACTTTCCACTGTGTTTTTGAAACTTCACTGCAAACTTAGAGTGTGACATGAATTGTTAATGAATGCTAAAGTACATCAGCTGCAGAAGAGATGCAGAGCCAGTTTTGTTCAGCTTCCGTCAGCATTTTGTCATAGTGGTGGCAAATGATGTTTGTAGGATACTCAACAAAGTTTTTTTGAGTAAATATGTTTGTGCTAAGAAGGAATCAAGCCATTTCTTTTTTTTCTCAGCTGCTTTGAATGCAAGCTTTGCAGTAATCTGAACTTTAAAATGCTGTGCATGTAATGCCACTGCAGTTACTGAGTGTGTTTCAGTGCAAATGAGCTGCCTGGAGCTCACACACAGGGCCCCATTTCTGTCTTAGACACGGCTTGTGATGGAGAGCTACAGTGCCTCCGTGGCTACCCGAGGGGTGATCCACTCCAACACATCCAGAGCCTTTGCCCAGCAGCAGGGGGGCATGAGATTCCGACCCCTACATAAACCACAGTGGTTTTTGATCAGCAAAAAGGTAAATCCTTGATATTTTTTTTTCCTTAATGCTTACTCCCGTAAGGTGTGACTATTAAGTAGTATAGATGAAAATTGATCACAGTGCTAATACCCTATTTTGTCACATACCCTGTTTTGGGATAATCTGGTTCTATAAAGCACTTGCTAGAAGAACGGTTTGTGTAATTCCTTTAATGCAAAAATAAATTGGAGGCCTCTGACAAAGTCTGATGCCTGTGTCCAAGCTGGCATGTTCCTGGGAGAGTCTTAATCCTAAATTAATAGAGAGACAATTGGAGTTGAAATACTGTTAAGTGTTTCTAGAATTGAGTTTGGTTTTGTGCAGTGAAGTACATTGAACTGTTTTATAAGTGTAAAAAATTTCTGCTGTTATGGTTTATATGTTTATCAGAAATAGCTTGTTCAGGTGATACAGCAGGTCTTGGCATTTTTTTGCATTTGAAGTTACATGTTGGCAAAAAGCATTGGCCTGGGTAGGCTGGAAACTCTTTAATCAAGGAATATTTTTTTAATTATTATTTTAATGCCCAGTAAAAGGTAAAGTTGAAGGATTCTACCATTTTTATGATTGGTGTGTTAACTTTTGTTTATCTGGTCTCATTCTTCAGTAGCTTCCTGTAACTGGCAGGAAGAAAATCTGTGTGTTATGGTACAGAACATTTACATTCATAATGGTTGGTTTTTCACTTGTGTTTTACACCCCAACTCTTACAGTACCAGGAAAATTGCCTTGCTGCAAAATCTCTGTTTACAAGCTTCTGTTTGCCACCTGAGTGCCTTCAGACAGAGCTGCTGCCTTATCTTGCTAAGTTAGCAAACCCAATGAGAAACCAAGGTAAGATGGGTCAAGGTAACTCTTGATCTTGGACTCTTTGCAGTGGAAACATACTGACAAATTTCATAAGCCAAAAGGTCAATACTGTTTATGCCTCAGTATAAAACATTTTCTTGCTAAATGTTATGTGGGTGGTGCCTAAAGATGCTTCCAGTACCACAGCCAAAATTAAAGCTGCCCTGGTAGATTGGTAAAACTTTAGTGATTAAGGTGCTCCTTAGACTTAGGGCTTTTATTACATTTATTATATTTGCTGGAGGATTTGATGAGAAGAGTTTTGAGAAACCTAGTAGGCAATATTGACTAGATCTTCATTGCTTACTGATACCTTTCCAGTAACAGCAACAGACTTACAACACCTCAAAAAGCCTTTCACAGATAAAAGAGGCAAAATCCATGTTTGCAGTGCCTTAAAAAAATTAAATCTGAGATGATCCATTAGCAAACATTCATGCAGAAAAATTTACTTTTTGAGGTACATAATACAAAAATTAGTATTTAGAGAGCTGGGTCACTTACACTGTTGTTAATTGTTTCTAATAAAAAACATCATGTCAACATCAGGATGAGTGAATTTTGTAGGCTGTGGAATAGTAGCTCTACATGATAAATACACAGGGGATGAATGTCAGGGATTTCAAATTTTGTGTGTAGATCATCTGTAAATATGTTGTGGTAAACTGTAACAGTTTGGGAAAAAAAACCAGTTACATGCACAGTATTTTGGTATCTAAAATATTTGAAATATATACAGGAATACTTGACTAAGGTCATTGTTTATTTTCCAGTGTGTTCAACTGTCTGTTCATTATGATCTACCTAATATGATACTGATGGTTCTTTGTTCTTAGCTCAGATTGCTTTTATCCAAGATGTGGGGAGGCTGCCACTGAAAAGACATTTTGGGAGGTAAGCTGAACTTCTGTCTGTAGTTAAAGTGAGACTATGTCATATATGAAGGGGAAGAACCCTTTCATCATGTAAGTCTGTGATGTGACATTCAAAGATAAAGTATTTTAAAAATTTTATTTAATGAGTTACTTTATCTAAAATTAGATATCTGCACTAGTTTAATCTCGTAGAAGTTTTGCCTACAAGGCTACTTAGAGTAAACTTTTGTTCAGAATGCATGGCTTTTCATCAGGCTATGGCTACTGATTGCTGAAAAACCAGGGGTTTTCCCTGTGTGACTGCAGTGGCCTCCTCACAGGCTGTGTGTGCAGCCTCAGGGGTGGCATGACATGAGGACCTCTGTTGTGACTCTTGTGAGCCCTCTGAATCAGACTTCATTTACCCCAGTAGAGCCTCAGTTACAGTTCTATAGCTGTGATGCCTCTGGAATTTAAAAAGTGTTTCAATTGGTGTGTTTCTAGCAAAGAATCAAGTTCACTGCTGCAGTGAGACAAACTGATATCTGCTAACCAGGACATACTTCGTTGAGGCTCTCACAAAGCATCTCCTAGTTGTCCCTGGTGTTGCTGCTGAGTTTAACTGTGAATTTCCAGCCTGTATTTCCAAGCAGCACCCTGTTTCCCAGCTGTTGTATTAAAAGTCATTTTGGGTGTTAGTCAGGGAGGAAGGAGAGTGTCCCTAAGGGGTGTATTTCTTTGTAATCCCCCTGGTCTGCACCACAAGGTGTGAAGCAGGTTAATTGTAACTTCCTCATCCTTTTTAAGTTTCCCTGCAGCATACCTGTGGATACTGACATTTCATATCTGCATTAATAAGTTGGTGGTGTGTTGTCGCAGTTACGACACGAAAGAATGACACTCACCTGTCATGTTGAGAGTAAGGAAAGAAGGACTTTATTTTGGGAATTTCAACTTACATAGTTTTTGGGATTTGGTCAAGGACTGGGAGATGAGAGGAACACCCCTCTGACCCCAGTGGTCAAACCAGCAGTCCATCACAGAGAGGGATGAGAAAACAATCTACTTTGTTTATGTTAAATGTGTGAGAAACTCCAGTAGAAATATGTAAACAAAATCAGAAGGCTGAAGAATCAGGGCGACAGTGTGTCACAATGTCTGATCTGAGGGGTGACTTCCTGCTGAAAACACTGTCATCCTTTTCCATCTGTTCAGTGTGCAGAAACCGTAGTAGAGAGAAATGTCAGTATCCAGTGTTTGCTTCCCTCAGGGGTCCTGATAGAGGATAAACTGTGTTACTGAGCAGTCCCTGAAGTGCCTCTGTCAGAGGGGATGAGGTTCTGTTTGAGCACAGGCAGTGGGAGCAGTGGTCATTGCACTGGTGCCTTGCAGGCTGCAGCTGGAAGCTCTGGGTGACAAGGACCCCGGGGTGCTGGAGCTGTCCCACGGGGACGGTGCGGACGGCGACCCCGAGGGGCTCCCCTCCAGCCAGTCCAGCGGGAGTGACCTGCCTGGCAGCCAGCCCCAGCCCATCGCAGCCCAGGCCATCCTGGAGGAGGAGGAGTTAAGGATCGAGGAGTATGACAGTGACTGAGAGACTGGGACACACCCTCTGCCGTGCCCGTGGGGATTCTGGTCCTGCCAAGGCCTTTGCTGAGGAGCACGCTCTGCCCAGCACTGCTGCCAAGCCACGGACCGGGGCTGGGAGCCCAGTCCAGACCTGCTGTGAGCATCCAGACAGCTCCTGGCGTGCTCCTCACTCTGCAGGGCCAGCCTGAGCCCAGTGCTAAGGTACAAGCCATTTCCTGCCTCTCCTGAGCCATGAAGTTGCCTTAAGGTGGTAACAAGAGAGAAATAAATGACTGCAATCCGTTTGAAAGGGACTATAGATTAGCAGTCTCAGTCTTAAATTATTTTTATTTTTACACATTTTAATATAGTTTGCAATTGTGCAGCGTGTTTCCTGAGTACACATTCCATAAGCTATCAGCATTTGAAGGGTTTATGCAAATTCACAATTTATAAAAAACTGCTGTTTGGAAGTTTAGCCCTTCTGGAAAGAAGAGGCTGAAATTTACACATGAAAATCTGATGTAAAGAAAACTTTTACTGTATTAATACTCTTTTGTACTCTGACTTACAGAAGACATAAATAAGATCTTCGTGTCTTTATAAGTGGAACTAATGTTGTACCATGAATTATTTTGTATTCCTCTTGGGAAGACATTTTCATAAAACTTAGAGGAAAAAAGGCAGCAATTAAGGAGAAGTTGTACTTTGGAGGAAGTTAAACGTATAATGTGCAGTTTTTCTCCTTGACCTGCAGTTATGCTGGGGGAAACACTGATCCTGTGTTTGGTAACTCACACATGATCGAGTGCTGTGGTTAGTAATACCACAGCAGTGAGGAAAAAAAGTCAAACCAAAACAGCTTTGTGTGGTGCACATTTGCATTTCTGTATTGCTTACGGCCAGTTTAGTGAGAGAAAACATGTGTTTATCCACTCTGACCTTGGATTAATGCTATTAAAGAGTCTGGATCTGTCGTCTCTCAAGGGACAGATTGTAGTCGTTTCATCTACAGCTAATTTTGAAGGGGGAAATTTCTCTCTTAAGTCTAAAATTCTGTTACAGCTATACTCATTACAGCAAATTATTACAGGTCAGGCTGTTTATGACCTTTAACCCTTTTCTTCCTCCCCAGGGTGCTTTGGGTGGGGTTCCTGGGGTGCCTCCAGCACGAGTAATAACAAGGCACAAAATACTGATTATTATCTTGCAAGCACACCACCCTCCTTTGTTGTATCTTTTCAGCTTTCTTTACAGTAGCACCAGGTAACGGTAGCTGCTGTGTTGGCCTTTTCCTTGTTAGGGCAGAATTCAATGCTCACCTGGCCAGTTCCACCTGGCATTGTGAGCTACAGAGCACAGAGCTGTTGTGCAAAACCTCTGTCACATGAAAACACCACCTGGGCACACACACAAAAAACTCATTATTCTGTTTGGAGCCCAAATGTTTTGCAGGGCTAGTGCTGCCCCATGAAAGCCAGTGCACAATTCACAACCCATCAGGTGAGGCCGAGGTTGGGGCTGGCAGCACAGGCAGGGGCAAGAACAAGTGTCAGTGCAGCCTCCCTGCCATTTTGACTCCCTCAGTTATGTCCCAGTTACGAGGTGGGGAAAGAAGAGAACTGGGCTTCAGAGAGGGAGGGGTGAAAGGGGCCTGGGGGTGCTGCTCAACAGGGATTGAACATGAGGCATCACTGTGCCCAGGTGGCCAAGAAGGCCAAGGGCACCTGGCCTGGATCAGGAATAATGGGCCAGCAAGACCAGGGCAGGAATTCTTTCCCTGTACTGGGCACTGGTGGGGCCACACCTTGAGTGCTGTGTCCAGTTCTGGCCTGCCCAGTTCAAGGTGGACATTCAGGGGCTGGAGCATGTCCAGAGGAAGGGAACAAGGCTGGTGAAGGGCCTGGAACACAAACCCTATGAAGAACTGCTGAGCAAGCTGGGCTTGTTTAGACTGGAAAAAAGGAGACTCAGGAGATCTTGTCACTCTCTACAACTCCCTGAAAGGTGGTTGTAGCCAGGGTGGGGGTCAGGCTCTGCTCCCAGGCAACCACTGACAGAATGAGAGGACACAGCCTCAAGCTGCAGCAGGGGAAGGTCAGGTTGGACATCAGGAAAAAATTCTTTACTGAAAGAGTGACTGAGCACTCTAATGGGCTGCCTGGGGAAGTGGTGGAGTCACCATCCCTGGACATGTTTTAAAAAAGACTGGATGGCACTTGGGTGCCATGGTTTAGTTGATGAGGAGGTTGGACTTGATGATCTCAAAGGTCTTTTCCAGCCTGTCTCATTCTGTGATTTAGGAGCATCCCCAGAAGAAAGAGTGCATGTGCTTTCTGGGTGTGATCAGAGCTGAAACTGCTCTGGATGCCTTTGAAGAGCCCCATGGCTCACACTGGAACCAGCCAGCCTTGTCTCTGTGTGAAGCTGTGACTGGGGGTGGGTTCAGGGCTGGCGCTTCCCACCAGGCTCTCACTCACAGGGGACCTTGGCCAGGGTTAGGAACACACAGACATGGATGCAGGTGGCTGAGAGCAGCTTGGAAAAACCACAGTTAAACACAACAAGCAGTATTTTCCTTCTTCCCCTGATGCCTTTGGGGGCCAATATCCTGTTGTGATGTCACCTGCTGGTGGAGGGTGACAAACCAAGTGTCTGACTGTGGCATCACTGGGGGATGTGTTGTGATGTCACATACCTGATTGTATTTGGGCACTGGCAGGGCCAGTGTGCCTCCAGCTTGGACTGCTGCCAAGCAAGGCTGCGAGGTGTGGAGGGTTGGGCCAGGCGTCTCCTGGAGCTGTGTCCAGGGCTGGGGGTGGCCACTGGGATTTCACTGCCTGTCCTGGAGCATCACTCCATGCCCCGAGCCCTGCCTGGTCTGGGCAGCCGGCACTGCAGCACTTGCAGCACTGGAGGTGAGCTCCGTGGGGAAATGCTCCTCACAGGCTGTCTGTGGAGCAGACAGCGGGGCTTGGGAGCAGGGACAGCGCCCTCGAGGGGCCTGGGCCTTCCTCCCCTCCATGCCTCAGGACAGCCAGGGGCTACAGCATCTCTCCGTTCTGCAGTACGTGACATGCTTCGGAAGTGCTACAGAATCACAGAATCGTCAAGGCTGGAGGAGAGCGTCAAGATCCCCAAGTCCAGCTGTGGTCCCAGCACCACCTCCAGTGCCAGCAATGGGGAGCCTCCTGTCCTTTTATCTCCCCTCGGCCCCGCCGAGCGTCAGCACGGCCACGCAGACGGAGTGGAACTGCCCTATGTGCCACAGCGTGCAGAGCGACACGGCCGCGGTGCCCTGCGGCCACCAGTGCTGCCTGGGCTGCCTGCTGCGCCACACGGCCACCAGCCCCACGTGCCCGCAGTGCGCCAGCCCCGTGCTCAGCGCCCGCTTCTCCGTGCAGGGCCGCAACGACTTCCTGCAGTGCATCCTGAGCCCGCCCGGAGCGCCGCTGGGGCCCGCCAGCTGGGCACGGAAGGCTCTGTTCCGCCTGGTCTACACCCAGCCCTCCGACGCGCAGGCAGCGCCGGCCGCGGCTGAGCCAAGGTGCGCGGGCACAGAGGCCGCGGAGCGACTGCCGGCCGACCTGTGGGCAGAGCTGCTGCACGGCCACGACCACCTGCTGGACCCCGTGCGGCCCTGGCTGCGGCAGAGCCTGGACGCCATCTACGGCCCGCAGTGGTGGGAGGCCCGGCAGGTGGAGAGCATCGCGCTGTCCACGCTGTGCATCTGCGGCCCGGACAGGGAAGGGCTGACCCACATGCTGCAGGGCTACCTCGGCGACTACACCGAGGCGCTGATCCACGGCCTGATCCACGTCACCCTGCACCGCTGCAGGGACCCCAACCCCCTCGGTGGTCCCCGACCCTCTGAGCCCGCAGAACCCCAAGCCCGGCAGGGAGGGGTGCAACCCTGGTTTCCTGCCTAAAATGTTT
>JBBMKD010000115.1:8163903-8194518 GCA_037834095.1 Argya squamiceps | reverse complement strand
ATGCGGGGGCGGATCCGGGGGGCGGGCCCCAGGGGTTGTCATTGAGGTGCCGCCCGTGCCCAGCCGGCGCGGCAGCGCTGCGCTCCCGGCCGCAGGTAACGGGGATCGCTCGGGATGGGCGCGGGGTTTCTCCGGGCGGGGCGGGTGTCGCCGGGGCTCGCAGCCGGGACGGTCCTCGCCGTCGGTCCCGGCTGCGGGAGGTGCCGGTGCCGCCGCTGTCCCGCTCCCACCGGCTATCTCCCGTTCGGGGCGCGGGCTCCGTCTCCCTCTCTGCGCGTTGGGGTGATGATTTAGCGGTTTCTGTCCGGTCTTGCCCCGAACGCCGTGGGTTAGTTTCCCTGTCGTTGCGAGGAAGCCATACACCTGCGCCTCGCTCTCCCTAACAACAAAATAAGCGAAGAAAAAATCTCCCCACAGTTCTCAGCTGTTGAATTCACAGCCAGTGATTTTGGCTTCTTAAGCAGCATGGGGAAAATATTGTGAGAGGAGTTTCGCCTGAGCTGGGGGCGCGGGAGGCAGAGTGACTTTAACATGTGGATACCAAGGGCATCGGTGTGAGCATCTCCGTCCCCGAAGGTCCCCGCGGGGCAGCTGGGGCACGGAGCTCCAGAGAACAGCAGACAGGCAGTGCGTGATCTCTGGCGGGTGTTAGAGGTTTGTACCACTGCTCAAAGCCTTCAGGTTTGCTCCGTTTGTGTGCACTCATATGGCTCTCCGAGCACTGGAAACTCACCTGCCGGCTCCTGCCCAGGTAACCTGTTCTGGGTGTGTTTGCCGATCTGCAGCTCCCAAGCATCGTGCCTTTTTTAACTGACAGTCTCACAGCTTCTTGTGGCTCCTTGTTGCAGGTGTGTTTGCTCCATTCCTGGGAAGCTTTCTGAAGTCTCTCCTTCCAGGCAGGTTTGGGTGAGAGTTAACCTGCCAGTGGGATGTGTGAGATAAGTCTGAGTGGTCTAAAGGGGCTGTAAAATGGGAAACATTAGATCTCCATTAGGCATGAAGTTCTTGTTCCAGAGGAGCAGACTTGCTGGCCCAGGAGATTTGGCAGATTTAGAGGCGGAAATTACAATCATGCAGGATAGGAAGCCCTCAGTGAACCATTTCCTTCACTTTATCTCTTTCTGTGATTCTTTTCTTGCTCCCCTGTGGGGTTCTCTGCAGCCAGGCAGAGAGATAGATGTTGGGAGAGCTGTTGTATGACCTGAGAAAAATCCAAGCTGGAAAAGAAAAGAATTCTGGAAGTCTGGAAGTCGGCAGCATTTATTTCTCCCTGCTTCAATTCCAGCTGACATTGGCTAGAGAGGCACGTGCCTCATTTTCCCCCATCTGTGAATTGACCTGGCCAGATGGATGAGAAACCTCTGGGGCCGGACTGGGTGGGAAGGCCAAGGCAACAGCATGCCTGAGTGATAGCAGGGACATGGCAAACCCTCTGCCCAGCCTGTGACCTCTCTGCCTCCCTGGTTCAGCCATCAGGAGCAAGCAAATGGAACAGGTTTCCATGTGTGTTGCTGTGTAATTTACCCTCGGTTTTGCTCCCATAAGGTTTAGTGAATAACCCTCTAAATTCTTGCTGAACAATCTGCTGTCAAACAGTTGCTTAATGCTGTTCAGTGCTCTGGGCTCTCTCTCCTTGTGGAAAACCTGTCTTTCTAGAGCTGGAGAGAAGCTCTGGGCTCTACTGATATGGCTCTGTATGTCGCATGACAATCCTGAATCAATACTTCTTAAGTGCAGGTATTTTCTCTTCTGTCTTGTTCTCCCTTTCTTGACATTTGCCAAAAGGCCATGCCAAAGTTGCTTCCCAGCACATGTAACATCACCTCAACTGACAGCTTCAGAGGAACCTGCTGAGGTGCCTACCCTGAATTTGAGTTTTTCCTCTGGGGAGAGTCCCAGGAAGGCCATGAGAACACTCCAGAGTATTCTGAACTCCACAGGCACTTTGGTTGGTGCCAGACCTGCAGCGGGACACAGAGATCAGTGACAATATGTGAAGTTCTGCATAGAACTCTTTTTTTTTTTTTTTTTGGGTGGGGTGGGATTCTTTCGTTGGTATTTTCCCCCTGTTGTGCAAATCGCCAGTGACATGACAGTGCTTCTCAGAGGGTGAGCTGCTTGACTCTGGCATTTTGTGTGCAGGGGATGGGGAGGAGGATCCACCCACATGCTGGGAGGCAGCTCTTTTCTTCACCCTGAAAAAGAGCTGTAAGTCAGGGAAGCAGAAGGAAACATTCCTTCTGTGCTGGCAGCTCTTGTCCAGGGAGAGGGAGCTTCAGGGAGGAAAGTCTTCACACACTTCCACAACAGTCTATTTTTAGGAGTGAAAGCTATTCAAGAGGGAAGTATTGATTTTCCTCCTTTCCACCTTGAACATTCTGTTTATCATTTTCTTTGGTTTGTGTAATGCACTGTGCACAAAACTATTCTTGCTTCTCCCCTTGTGCCCCAACCAGTCAAGGATGTGTGGCCTTTGCTGAAATCATTTTTGTTTGGCGCCTGAAGTCTTTGCATGCCCAGAAACTCATATTTTGAAACTAATTCTGCTCCTTGGGAGCCAGAGTGTGTCTGTGTAAAACCTCACCACTGCCAGCTGAGAGAGGAGAGTGGGGGTATGCAGGTGCAGAATCTCTCTTGCCTTCCCTGAGCTGACAAGGGCCAAATTCTCTTGCTGATGGTTCTTGATTTACAGCAGCTGGATGGAGTATGGGTGGTTTTTTGTGGTTTTTTGTGGGTAGTTTTTTTTTGTTGTTGTTTGGTTGGTTGGGGTGGGTTTTTTTCATTTTGGGGGTGGTTTTTGTTTGGTTGGTTTTTTGTTTGTTTGTTTGTTTTGGGGGGGGTTTGTGGTTTTTTTTGTGTTTTTTAATTGTGGGGATTGTTTGCTTGTTTTGGGGGAGGTTTTGGTTTTGGTGGGTTTTTTTTGGTTTTTTGGGTTTTTTTTTCTGGTAGCATCTGTTTATAGGCAAAAACTTGTGTGTCAAATAGTATTAAAAAGCAACTGTGCTTTTAAATTTTTTTTTTCTGGGGGTCTGTGGTGCTGGTGGGTATCCTTGGCCTGGTGTTACATAGAAGTACTGAACATCACAGGTTTCTGGCACAGCACAGTTCTCTTTGAGAACCAGGAAAGGCCAGAGGACCAGCTTGGCCACCCTGTGGTGCAGAAGTAGTTCTACCTCTGGCCCTGGCAGTGACCAGATGGCAGCTGACCTGAGGGTGGGGGGATAAACTGGTCTGCATGGACCTCAATCCCCTTAATGACGTGTGGCAGTGTCACACAGTGACACATATTGTCACTCAGTGCTGTGGGAGTGTTTCCTCTGTGCTGCTGTAATGAGCAAGGGGGCTGCCTGTGACACACACACAGATACTCGTGGCCAGGGGAGGATTCTGTTCTGGATCCCCCTTGGGCAGCAGTGTCCCCAGCTGTGCCTGTGACCCTCATGCAGCAGCAATGTGTGGCTGGCAGTTTGGGCTGGCCTTCAGTCCGGGCAACCCCACCATGAGTGCAGCTCATCTCCTCAAAACTGGGCAGATATCACAGGCTGATAAGACAGGGTGGTCATACTGGGTTTTTTTCTGTTTTCTTTTTTTAATTTTCTTTTTACAAGAATTTTGTTCCTTGTACATGCACAGTCAATGTGGTGGGAGTGCAGAGTGCCACAGGAGCTTTAACCCTGGTCCTTGGGCTCAGCTGTCTCCCTGGCTGTATCTCCAAGAACATCTTTAGAAGCTCTGTGGAAAATAGGTGAGTTACTGTTCTGTCCTCATGTCTCACCAGAACTGGCTGACCTTCAAAAGCTTTGCTGCAGAGACACTCAGTCGTGCCAGAAGAGTTTTCTGGTGCAGCTCAGAGCCATGTTTGTCAAGAACGAGCTCAGTTTTCTTCTCCCTGCCTGGGAGGATGGGGATGTGCTGACCCTGTGGGCAGGAGCAGACCATACCTGGTGAGCTGGGGTGGCCTGGGCAGGGACCAACCCTGCCTCATCTTGGAGCTGCATGGTGTGGGGATGTGTCACCAGAGACACAAGAGGTACAGTCATAGAACCACAGAATGGTTTGGGATGGTAGGGATCTTTAAAGGCCATCTAATCCAACCCCCTGCCATGGGCAGGGACACCTTCCACTATCCCAGGCTGCTCCAAGCCCCTCCAACCTGGTCTTGGACACTTCCAGGGTTGGAACAGCCACAGCTTCTCTGGGCAACCTGTGCCAGGGCCTCCCCACCCTCACTCTGTATTGTTTTTGCTTATATGTAGTCTCAATCTACCTCTTTTACTTTCAACGCATCATCCCTTGTCCTGTCATTACAGGCCCTGCTAAAAATCTGTCCCCATCTTTCTTTTAAGCTCCCTTTAGGCATTGGAAGGGTCTCTAAGGTCTCCTTAAAGCCCTCTCTTCTCCAGGCTGAACAACTTCAGTGCTGCCAGCTGTCCTTGTGGCAGAGGTGTTCCAGACCTGTGTTTATTTTGGTGGTCCTCCTCTGGCCTGGCTCCAGCAGCCCCAGCTCCTTCCTGTGCTGGGCCCCAGGGCTGGGGCAGCTCTGCAGGTGGGGTCTCACCTGAGCAGGGCAGAGGGGCAGAATCCCCCTGCCCTGCTGCCCACGCTGGGGGGATCAGGCCAGCACAGGGGGTTTGGGGTCCCAGCACACACGGCCAGGGCAGGGCAGTTCTCACCCACCAGCACCCACAAAAGTCCTTCCCCCAGGGCTGCTCTTGGTTGGTTCCTCCCTCAGCCAGAGCCCACTCAGCTCATTGCTGATGGACATCCATTACAAGAAGTACTTGCAAAGATGCTTCCAAGAGTCCCTGTGAGTGAAGTTACAAGTGGACAGCATCCAGAGCTTTACAGCAGCTTCTGGCAACATCTGATCAGGCATTTCTCTGTCTGCAGGTGCAGGAGAGCTGCTGGTCCCCACTGCTGCTCCTGCTGCCATGCTCTGCTGGGAGCTAATACCTTAAAACAAACATGTAATATCAAAAGTACCAGAAAAAACTTCTGCCCATCAAAAAAACCTTCAACCCAGTTTGATGAATTAATACCTTCCATGAAATATTGAAGTACTCTCTTTGAAAGTGGGTTTGGGTTTTTCCTTGCTGGTCAGATCTGTGCTGTGCATGTCCTGACACCACTGCCAGGTGGCTGCATGCTCTGGTGTGGCCTTCAGGTCTGCTTTGCTCCCAAAGACCCAGAGCCACTCACCCAGATTTCCTTCCAGACACCCACCCGGGGCTCTCCAGAAGGGTCAGGTGGTCACAAAAATCCCTGTTGAGTCACAACTCCCTCTGATTGAGCTGAAGGATCTCTGTGTGTCAGCATCCCAGCTCAAGCTGCTTAGTGATGTGCTCAGGGCTTGGCTCAAAAATAGCAGCAGGAGGGCAGGTGGGAGCCATGGGACATCCCAGGGTGGGGAGAGGTGCCAGCTGTAGGTGACCCTGGCCCGCTCAGCATGCTCAGTGTGCCCCGAGGATGCCATGGGGAAAGAGGCTGCTCGTGGTGCTGTGCATTGTTTTAGGGAAATACCTGCCAAGCTGCCTCCTCTAGGACACCTGTTGTTTGGCCCAAACACTCCAGTTTCCTGAAAGGACAACATGTTTTCTTTCCTTAGTATTCCATCTGGGAGGTTTAAATGTTTGTTCTTTAGACTTTTCTCCCTTGTCGTACATGTTAAGAGACTTCCTCTGGAAATTCTGCGAAGCCCAGATAGAAAAGCCTCTTTCTGCAGAGCAGTGAAAGGGAAGGGGTGAGGGCTGGAGCTGCAGATGGAGGTGGAGAGGCAGCACCTGAGAAGGATTGATTGCAGGGCATCAGTGGCCCCCCAGCACCCTAACACGGGGCCCTGGGGGCAGGGGTCCCTGCAGGCACCACAGTCCCCGTGGCTCAGAGGGAAAATTGGGATGTTTGGAGGGGAGTGGGAAAGCCAGAGCACTTTGTGCTGCCAGGCAGAGAGGTGAAGCCAAAGGCAGAGGACAGCTGCAGCTGCTGCCACATGAGTGTTACAGATGGTGGCACATGGGGCTGAGAGGGGACACGCCAGCAGAAACCTGCTCAGGCTGCCTTTGAGAGGTCCTGCATTTGTGCTCCAGGCTGCAGAGCTGCTGGGCTTCTGCTCTTTCTGTGGACACTTCCTGGTCGCCCTCTGAGAAGGGTCAGATTTCCCATCCTATCAGCTCTAATTTCTGGAAACACAGCTGGATCACAAGGTTCAGAGTGGTTCATTTGTGGTTCAGAGGTGCTTCTCAGGAGCGGATGTAGGAACAGTGTGGCTGAAGGAGCAGGTTGAATTGTGTTATATTAGGAAGAAAGTGCCCAGAGAGTTCCCAGTGCCAGAATTGATGGAGGGCTGAATTTCCTCCATTTTCTGCCCATGGCTGAACAGGCAGGGAGCATAACAGGCTGGAGTGGCTCCCTGAGAGGAGCTCACCAGCAAATGTGAGTCCTGCCCTCCTTTCTTGGTTAGAAAATGTGAGCTGGGGGAGTTCTATGGCCTGGGAAGGTGCTGAGTGGAACAGCTCCAGATTTTGTTGAGACAAAATTTTTCATGCCTCATTTCTGTGAGTTTCCAGCCATCTCTGCTGCTCATAGGTTAACTTACTGGTATTTCTGTTATAGCACCATTTCTGCCATGGACCAGCAGCCCGCTGTGCAGTATGACAGAGCATGTCCCTGAGGTACAGAACTTCCAGTCCCAACAGAAGGCACAAGGGAGGAGGTCAGGACGTACGGAACTCCTAGGCTGGTCAGAAGGCACGCTGTGAAAGGTGAATATAACAATTTTGGGTTTAAAATACATGGAACTGATATCCTTCACGACTTCTGGCAGATATAGGCATAATTTGTTTCATTTTGTGTTTGTTTCTGTCACAGCCCACATTTCTTCCCAGGGTTAGAGCTCAGAGTATTGGCAGTGGTGCATGGCTGCAGGCTTCCTGTGCCTTGCAAGGCACACTGTTAGGGTGTGCAATTACTGCTGATGTTTGCAGTTACAAGTATCAAACCACTTACCTGGTTTGACTGAACATTCGTGTTCTGGCAGGCTCAGTTTGGGGGTGGGAAGCTGACCCAGCTATTGCACCTCCAAAAGAAGCCCATGGATCCATCAAATGCATGGGAAAAGAATGCAATTGCACTGTCTGCCATGGGGGAGGGTATGACCATGGCATGGATGACCAAAAGCACCGAGCAGGGGAAGCTGGGTGGGCAGGGGGGTTCCATGAGTGTCACAACAGGTGTCACCCTCTGTTAGAGCTCTGGTCTTCACAAGGTGCCAACAGATCTCTTTGTATTACAAATGGGTCGTGAATTAGTTAGCGTTTGCAACTCTGAAAGCCGTCCAGAAGAATTCCTCAGTCACTGTCATTCTGTTTTCCTGTGATTTTTGTGACTTCCAGGTAAATGGGAGATTTGGAGACTAGCTTAATCCATACGCGAAAAACATGTAGAATAGAGCAAATGGTAGCAAAATGGCTTCATCGCTCTCGGGACAGCGCACCCAGGTAAGTTTGGTTTTTGTGGAAGGAACAGCTACAGTCACCTTTGATCAGAGACAGCACGAGGCTGTTCCCAGTGAACAGGGGCTGGAACGGCCTGCAGATCTCACTCATTGTTCCCGTTGTTCTTGGGATATATCACACAGAAAAACAAAAGCAACAGCATTTTTAAGCAACCCCCTTGGCTTCCAGGGACAGATATTCCTGCCTTGCTCTGCTGTGGTTTTGTGAGTAAGAAATACAGCATTACTCCATGTGGAACTTGCTCTTCTTGAAGGTGGGGTCATGCTGCTCTTTGTGGGCCCACATTTTTGGGCAAGACTAGGTTGCATTTATCAGGGATCCTGGTCCACGGCTGCTTTCCTTCTCTGAGGTCTGAGAGTCAACATTAGGGTGGAATGGACATCCTGGATATACAGTGGAGATCCATAAGCTGGAGAGGACCCCAGTAGAAGCTGGGAGCTGTGTGTTCTCATGCTGCCTCACTGGGTAAAGGTGCTGCTGGTTCCTACGGATGGAGGTCATGGCTTGTGGTGGGGCACACCTGGGCCTCTCCCTGTATGTGACCACTGGGCTGGGGTGAGTGGGAAATTGTGGTCACAACCAGCCTGATGTCCTCAACTTCCTGCAGAGCCCAGGGAGTCCCTGCTGGCTGCAGAGCCCCCCAGAAGCACCAGCCTTGGGGCAGCACTGCAGCCTCCTGAGAGCAGGGAACTGTGTGGATCCGGGTCCTTTGGACTAACTGTCTCGGGTTATACCATGTTTAATGGTCTCTTCTGCTGTCACAGGAGCAGTGTGCCTGTGATGGACAGTCCTGGGGACAGCGCAGCCCAGCCCCCCAGCCGGGTCAAAGTGACCGTCACCGTGTACAAGGACCTCGTCCTGCAGCACTACGGCTTTGAGATCTGCCCAGACCTTCCCCTGACCATTGCCTCTGTCACTGCAGGTGTGTCCTCCCTGGGGGCACGGGTCTGAGAGTCCAGCATGGTAACGGGGATAAACTGCTGCCTGGGATAAACACCAGGTGTTAGGGATGAACTGCTGGCAGGGGTCTGTGGTTTCTGAGGCACCTGTTTGGTGTGTCAGCCCTGACCATGGCAGCAGAAGCCCGGGTGCCTGTGGAACACAGATTGCCAGGATGTCTCCCAGGTCCCACAGTGTGGAGTCAGTGTCAGTATCCCCTTGGGTCCTTCACCAGTGTTCACTCACTGGTGGCCTTCATGATGCAGAGAGTTACTCAAAGTAAAGTTTTTCCTGGTGTTTTATCTGAAATGCAGAGAAGAATTTAATCTTATCTTAGAGAATTTCATCTTATTCTACTGTGGCCACAGTGATCTGTTGCTGAATAGACTCTGGGCATTCAGCTCTGTAACACAGAGAGGTTTGCTGCTGGGTGCAGGCAGTGCTGAAATCAAACACATCAGCTCCTCTACCTATAGAAGGGATGGGTGTAACTCAAAAACTGTGATTCTGTTTCTTATTTGTATTTCACTTTTTTAATGGATGCACAAATGCATGTGCTGTTCACCTGTTGGTGTGAGTGTGACAGTCCTCTGTTTGGGGTGTGGCTGGGGCTCTGAGCCAGGGCAAGTACCCTCTGTCACCTCCCACTTCTCTTTGTGCCTCTTTCCACGTGAAACTGAAATTATCTGAGAGTTGTGGAGTGTAAGGAGTGGGTTTTTTCCTGCTGTGCTTATCTTTTCTCCTAATCAGAAAGAATCAATCAAATTTTACTAAAATTACTGAGCCACAAAGAAATTTGCCCTTCTGATCCTGTCCTTTGCTGATGGGAGCCCACGGCTACGTGGCCCATGTTTGCTTCCCAGTGGATTGTGCTGTGGGCTGTGACAAGGGGACAGGCATGTGCTGAAGGGTTTTCCATAGGGCAGAGGGAAGCTTGGATGGGGGGCAAGGACACAGGCAGGGACACACCAGGTGGTATCAGCACCCAGTGTCCTTCAACCCCTTTTATTTTGCCATCCAGATGTGGTTGTTGAGGGAAGCAGGTGCTGGGAGGGAAGAGGAGCTCACTCTGAGTGAGTCTCTGGACATCCCTAGTGCAGATTTGGCACGTGGGGCTATTAGTTAGTGGTGGGCCTGGCAGTGCTGGATTAATGGATGGGCTTCCTGGTCTTTTCCAGTCTACATGCTGCTGTGCTCCCAGGGTGGGAGGGGCTGGCCGTGACTCACGCTATGCTGGTTGCCCGCAGGGAGCACGGCCGAGGGGAAGCTGCAGCCGGGTGACCAGCTCGTCAGGATCAACTCCACCACAGTGCACGACCTGTCTGTGGAACGGGCAGCCGGCATCATCAGGTGTGCAGTGTCCCCCGTGCCTGGCCGGGCAGGGGGGCGGGGGGTGCCGGCCCGGGCTGACGGCGTGTCCGTGTTGCAGGGACGCCGGCGATGAGCTGCTCCTGACCGTCCTGCGCTGCACCTCCGTAAGTGCCCCTTCCTCGGCTCTCACGGCGCCCTTTGGCACGGGCAAAGGGTGGCTGTGCTGGCGTGTGGGCTGTGAGGGGCTGGCCAAAGCCATGACGGTGCCCTGAGCATCCTCTGCTGTCACACACACTCTCGGAGGGGGCCTGGGAAGAGGGGGCAGTGACTCCTCGAAGCCCCTGGTGCGGGGCATTGGCTGCAGGGAGAGACTCTGCCCCATGCGCCCTGGTGTGCTCCGGAAGGTCTGGATGTGCTTGGGGGCTCCTCCCAAATCCCATTCTCTGTCCCTACCGTGTGTCCTCAGGGCAGGATGGGGCTGTGGCAGGCCAGGAGGCACAAGCACTTCTGACAGGTGGAGGATTGCCTCTGCCTGGAAGCTACATAGAGGACACTGAGGGATTCTGCTACTGTTCTTGGGGACCATCATACTGTACAGGGTGTTTGTGCACAGGGACTTGGTGGCATTCCTGCAGAGTTCCTGAACACACGGTGTCTTGTGAGCCTGATAGGACCCTGCCATGGTGAGAGCAAGGTTGTGTGACAACCGTGCAATGTGGTCAGGTTGCCTTTGTGACCTTGGGCACTTTTCTGAATGGTTTGCAGTACTCTGGGAAGCCCAGCAGAGCAGGGAAGTGCTGCCCACGTGGGCGGGCAGGGGTCTGTCCATCACTGCCAGCCTCCCTGCATATGTTGGGTTAGGTACAGCCCCACTGCAAGCCAGCTGTTGGCAGATGTTCTGTGGAGTCCCAGCTGCATTGCACGATGTAGGGAGACACCTGAGCACAGCTGGCTCCTGTGCAGTGACACGGGGAGGGTGTATGGCACATGCCACACACGCGTCCACTCGCTGGGTTCAGCAGCTGCCCGGGCAGGTCCAAAGGGCCTGTGGCAAGGCTGGGAGAGGAGAGGCTCCCTAAAATACCTCTCCATGTGTGTACGAGGCAGCACAGTGGGAGCAGCCCCAGCACGGGCGGTGAGCTGTGTCCCTGCCCTCGCTGGGGCTCTCCCCAGCCCGCGGCTGCCGCCCCAACCGAACTCCGCTGTCGTTTCAGGGTGGCCCCAAGTCATCGTTCCTCACCGCAGAGAAGAGGGCGAGGCTGAAAACAAACCCCGTCAAAGTGCGGTTTGCGGAGGAGGTGCTGCTGAACGGACACTCCCAGGTCAGGGGAGCGCGGCTGCGGCCAGGCCGGGAGGGACGGAGGGGATGCGGGGCTCTCCCGTGCCTGGGTGTCGGGCTGGGGCGGTGTGGCAGAGGCTCACCGTGCCGGTCTAGCCTGGCCATGGTCCAGGCAGCCACTCCCTACAACTGCCGGAGGTGATCGGGGCAGGGAAGCACTGGCATCTCTGCAGGGTTTCGTCTTTGATGTGCTTACTTGGACTAATGGAAAATACCCACATGCACTGCTTCTGTCCCGTTCCCCCGTCAGACCTTAAACCATTCCTTCACCACTGCAGGAGGCAGCTGTCATCTCTTGAAGTGTTAATCCATCCATGGTGAACCCACACTGAAGTGTGGGCATGGCAAATCCTGGCCCAGAGACGAGAGGTGAACGCTGATGTGTGTGCCAGGTTTATGTGCTGCTGGAGTAACCAGGCTGTCCCCTCCTGGGGACAGGTCACTGTTCAGAGGATTTGTCACTGGTCACTTTGCTTTGCTGTTAGGTGTGACAGTGTTCTCAAGCTGACAGGGTGGCAGCTTGTTCTCACATCCCTGCAGAGAGTTTCCACAGAGCATCCACAGCTACCTCTGTACCTGACCTCTGTAAGGTGAGCTGGGTCACAGCTTGTTGGAGGGTGCTGCAGACCCATCACCGGGTTCCTGGTGCTGCTGGCAGCTGAGCTGGGTGCACCGGGCCCTGCCTGTATTGGTCTCCCTGTAGCAGAGGTGAGAACACTTGTATCCTCCCCAAAGTGTGGACAGCTCCTGACTGTATCCTTTTCTTTCTGTGTGACTTTCTAAGCTCACTGAGGTGAACTGGTGTCAACTGAGAGTCATTAGCTCTGTCGACCTTTCCTTTTGTCTTTCAGAATGAAAAAAAACCCTCTGTGGTCAAAATGCCCCTGTCTGGCCCCCTGCTCATTAATGCTCTTCACTTGTCCATGTCTGACCAAGCCTTTCTGCTTTGCAGCAATGACAAACCACCCACTGGGCTCTTTTCTTTTCCCTTCCTGTCTGTCTCTTGTTCCCTGTCACTGGTGGAACTCTCCTGATACAGCTCAGAGCCCTCCCAGGGCAAGTGTTTCCTCTCTTTCCCCTGCACGTGGGCAGAGGTGCAGCCAGAGGTGCCATGGGTGTCACCTGCCCGTAGGGCAGTCACAATGTGAATGCAAGTGGGGACCCCTCTCCTCCTCCTCCCGGCAGGGCAGGGCAGGGGAGGGTCAGCTCTCCCTCCAGACATTTGCCAGTGTCTCTCTGGACCCTGGGATCCTTCGCTTCCCCCCACACTGTTGCCAGGTGTGCCAGCACTGCTTGAGGGCTTGTCCCTGCCCTCCCAGGGCTGTGTTCACATCCCTCAGGTATTGGTGTCATGGCTGTCTGGGATCCTGCCTGGGCAGGGGGGTGACAGAGCCCTCCCTGGGACAGCATCCAGGCAGCAGATCCCTCCTGCTGCTGGGAGATGTGACACCCAGATCACCAGGCAGGGAATGGGGAAGGGGCCCCAGGCAGAGACGCCTGGGAGCTTTGGGCAGGACTGGTTCTGGGAAACAGGCAGACCCGAAATCACCAACAGACTCTGCTTTTCTTACAGCTGGGGGTTGACTCAAGTGTCTGCCTGGAGGTTCCAGGAGCTGGAGGCTGAGCACTGGTGTCACAGCCCATGAGGCCTCAGATCTGTGCCAGCCGCTGACTGATCGCAGGGGCACAGTGAATCTGGAAAAGGACCTCTTTTGAGGGTCTAAAGAGGGCACCTGTGGAGGGAATGCTGCACTCTGTGCCTCCCTAAAGCTCTGTCAGCATTGTGCTGAGCTAATCATATCTCTGCAATTGCAGAAGAGGGACACAATCAGTGTTCAGGTTGCCATTCATTTAATGACAGCATAACGGGTAGGAGAAATTAATTCAGGTGCTGAGGTCCCACTGGTGTTAGGTTCCCTTTTCACCATCTGGATATGTAACCTGTTTTGAGCAGTGAAGTCTTAGCACAAAGGAAGAGTAAATAAATTTGTTGCATATTTATGATTTCTTTCTGGAAAAGCACTATGCATCACAGCAGCCCTGAGTGCTTTAGGGCTGCTCTCCTTTCCATGGGCTGACGTACTAAGGCAGCCAAAATGGGTATTATGGCCCTGAAAACTGTACAGCCTCCAGTTTCAGTAAATATACTGCTCTTGTCATCCTAATGGAGCACGGCTAAGTGATCCTTGTGGCAACGGGAAGGATCCCAGCGGCTGCGTTCTGCAGCTGAAACCCGACACTCCGGGTTGGGAACATAAATTGTTAATGAGCCTTGCTGCTGTCCTGCCTCTGCTTTCTGCAGCCTGATGATGTATTTCTATATCACTGAGCAATATGCAACGGACAGGTCCCTGGGGACCCTGGGGCCAGCGTCAGGCAGTGTGTTATTAGCAGCTGTAAGCTGGGGTGAATCAGCCCTACCCCAGACAGGACAGGAAGGGTATGGCTGTTGAAGCTTTCACAGTTAATTCATAGTAGCTTCTGACAGCCTTCACAGAAAGAGAGAAACCTCTCTGGGTGTTCTGGCTGGATTGTTGGATCTGGCCAGGAGAGTGGTAGTAATTTGTGCAGATGTTAAGTTTCGGTGTGTGCTGGCTGTGCAAAGTCCTCCTCACAAGATAGCTGTGACCTTCGGAGCTACCAGGGGAGATGGTCAGCTGGTGTAAAACAGCATCACTGTCCTGGAGCTGGTGGAGGACCCAACACCTGTCAAAGATGTGATGTGTTTGGGCTAGTTAAAGAGCCCAAAAGTTGGGCTAGAAAAAAAGAGCAGCAGTGTTCTCTTGTTTTTTTCTCAGTGGCGACTGTAGGCAGCTTGAACCCCACAAAATGGGTATGAGAGGAACAAGGATGGGATTGAGAAGTGTTTTATGTTTGCTCTGGCAGTACTTTCAGGTGTGTGGGCTCTCTGTCTAGAGGGACCAAGGCTGTGAGGTTTGTAATGTGAGGCACAGTAAATGAAACACAGGAGAGGTCATCTTTGAAACACCATTCTTAGCCCTGAGACTCTCTAGACAATTAGGTTAACCCTTGAGGTGATGGGAGTAGTGTGGTGGTCCAAGAACATGGAAAAGATGTGCTGAACTCCAAGAGTGGAGGAGTAAACCTGCTCAGCACTGAGCAACCAGAGGAACAATGGTGAAACTGGGAAGAAAGTTGCAGGCATTCTCTACTAAGGGGTGAGGTGGAGGGCTGAAAGGTGACCAGGCTGCCCCAGGAGGACAGAGACCAAGTTGAAGCACCCAACAGAGATTTTCTTGCTGAGGGTGTCCTCATCTTGTCCCACATGTTTGGGACCTATCTCAGGACACTCTGGCAGCATCATCTCCTGCTCAGAAAATGCCAGAGTTATAAATCTCAGGGCAAGGCTCAGTGAAAGCAGCACTGTGTGTTTGACAGGCTCCCCGTGGTGGTGGCAGCCTGGAGGGTGTGGGCAGCACCTGGGCTGGAGCTGTGGCTGCTGCTGGGGGCTGGTGTCAGCGTGGGGATCCGTGCTGCTGGGTGATGGGTGATGGGAGGATGCCTTTTCTGGAGGCAGTGCTGGGTTCTGGTGATGAGCAGGCAGGATGACTTTCTGCTTTCAGCGCCTGCCGGATCCTGCTGCCCCGCTGGGAAGGGAAGGGTGCTCCCAGGCCGCATGCAGCCGCTGCACCGCCCGCAGTGTTACGGTAAAGGCATTTGCTGTGCTCTCTTTCTGTCATTCTCTGCCAGAAGTGTAATCAGGAGTAAAGCTTTGTGCCATGGAAGAGGGCTGCCAAGGTAGAGAAGGATTTTCCTGGATGCCAGGACTTGCAGTGCCAGGCAGAGCAACTGGTGCCCACAGGCTGGGTGCCTGAGGGTCCAGCTGCTGCTTTTGTTCTACAGGGGAGCTCCCTCCTGTTCATGCCCAATGTTCTCAAGGTGTACCTGGAGAATGGACAGACAAAGGCATTCAGGTTTGAGAGGACCACCACTGTGAAGGTAAGGGTGCTCAGCAGGCTGTTCCCACCACCCCAGTCCAACCCATCAGCAAAGGTGCAGGCATTGCTGGCTGGTGCTGGGCAGGCTGGGTTTTCGGAGTTCCAGCCTCATTTCTGCACTGGTAAGGATGTTTCCCTCTGGAGACATGAGCACTGATTAATCCCCTCATGTGAAAGAGCAGCATTGGAGGGAATGACCCTCCTGAATGAAGAGTGATCCTCCCTCAGATCATGTCTGCTGGGGGCATCACAGACAGGTTGCCATCATTCTGCTGAAAACATGATGCTGCTCTGCAGAGCCATTGATCCAGCCCTTCCCATAACTGCTCTGCTTGGACAGAGCCTTACACAGCTCCAGTTTTTATGGCCTGATTGTTGTAGCTGCTCAGTGTTAACGTTGGACTTAGTAAGATTCAGCCATGACCAGCAGTTGGAGGTCATAAATTGCTTAGAGGACAGGTGGTGTCCTGCACCACTGCATATGCCGTGGGACAAATTCATGATGGACAGACATTCTGGGGCTATCAGGCTGAAAGTATATTAAGGGGAAACACAAAGAGATTTCATTTATCCTGCAGTGAAAACTTCCCTCAGAAAAAGAGAAATTTGTCTATATTATTGAACTTCATAAAACCATTGTGGTCTCTCAGGCAAGTACGTGTCTGCAAGTCTTTTGACTTGCAGAGTCTAGGAAAATAAAATAGTGAAATAAAGCAAGAAGGAGGAGAGGAGAGGAATTTGAATGCCTGTTCTCAAGGATTACCTCTTCATCTTCAGCTCTGACATGGAACAAGTTTTCCTAGTTTTTGAGAGCAGCCCTCATAAGTACTCTCCAGAAGCATCTAAATGAGTAACGTATTTCCCAAGTTAGGTGTTTCCAGAAATTCCTCTGTGTCTTGAGACATCCTGGCTTAAAACTGAGGTGAGTCAAATATTTATGTTTGCCTCAAGAGGCTTGAGTGAGTCCAAGGGCTTCTGTTCCAATTTGTGTTCAGTCAAGCCTGAGGTGATATTTTCTTTCTGCCAAGAGTAAACCTTGTTACTTCCATAAGAGTTAGAATATTGACAGGATTCTCTATTACAAAGTGCCAGTTTGTCAGATTTGGTAAGATTTTTACAGTTATGGTCTTAAATTCTTGTTCATTGGAGAGAAGTGTTTTTCACCAGTTCTTTTTAGTTTGTTCACAAATCACAGAATCGCAGACTGATTTGGGTTGGAAGGGATCACAGAGATGATCCAGTTTCAACCTCCTACCATGGGCAGGAGCACCTTTCACTTGCTTCAAGTCCTGTCCAGCCTGGCCTTGGACACTTTCAGGGATCCAAAATGTTGCAGAGTTCTAGAAAGCTGGGATAACCAACACAGGAAACACTTGGGTCAAGGGTGACAGAAAGTCATCACCACCTAGCTGAACACTGTAAAACTTTGGGTGTGAGGCAGCTCAGGGAAGGCAGCTCCAGGAAAGGGATTTGATACCTGTGACACCTCGGAGTTTGCAAAGCTGCAGCTTCCCCACCTTGTCCTCCTGGCCTGCTGGGATGTGTTGTGCTCTGTCTGCCCGTGCCTCCACAGTTCCACAGGCTGGAGTCACACAGTGACCCCCCTGTGGTGTGTGAGCAGTCCTGGTGCCACATCTGAGCTCTGTGTGACCCTGTGCCTCTGCCAGGACATCGTGCTGACGCTGCAGGAGAAGCTGTCCATCCGCAGCATCGCCCACTTTGCGCTGGTGCTGGAGGAGCAGTACAACCTGGCCAAGATCCACCTGCTGCATGAGGAGGAGCTCATTGCACAGGTAAGCAGAGCCCCCCGCGCATCCCACAGCCCTGCAGGGGGGCATTGCCCCCCAGGAACAGAGGCCAGTGAGGGGCAGAGGGAGCCCAGCGCTGCAGGTGTCACCAGAGGGGTGAGTTCAGCTCAGCCCCAGTGATGCCATCTACTTCTGCCATGGTGTTCCCCCTCATCCCTGGGGAAGGGGCACCTTGGGAGCATCCTGAGTGCCCACACACACAGAGCAGTACCCGTGGGCTGCTGTTGCCTGGACCGTGGAGAGCAGTCGTGGGTGCCATCCTTAGTGGCACCTGTCACATAGACCCATCCACAGAGGACTGCTTGAGCCTTAAAACAGCTCTAAGATAGCTGTTCATAACCTCATTTACTGTTTCCTCAGTACTCAGAGCATTCACCCAGGCAGGGGCCACTTGGATTAAATTCAGAGTCAGTACTTTGTGTCCTGTAAACATGAGGGGAGCTCGTGTGATCCTGCTGCTCTAAGAGAAGTGCTGGTTTGTCAGGAAGTGCCTGCTCAGGCGTCTCAGCTCTGTGCTGATGGGTTTGTTGGTTGGCAGGCCACTGCAGAGGGCTTCGTGGAATCATACACAATATCCTGAATGGGAAGGCACACACAAGGATCATTGAGTTCGAGTCCCTCAGTGGCTGATGCTGTCAGACCACTGAGCACATTGGTCAGAGGATTTCCGCTGGGCAGGATTTGCCCAGAATAAAATATGCTGATGTATAACTCGGAGTCTTGACCTTGTATTGAGATTACAGTGATGATTCAGGGGTCTGTTTAGGGCTTCTCTGTCTTGTGACTGTACTCCGAAGCAGAGCAGCCTGCCCCTTCCCCTGTTGTTATCACACAGCCCCAAAGCCTCTGTCCTGGTCACACAGCAAGTGTATGGGATCAATGGGTATTTAAATGAAGTGTTGCTGTCAAAGGGCTTTTGGGCTACTGCAGGGAGAAGAAAAAACAGATGGAGAATCAGAGATAAAATTACAAACACTAGCAAAGTCAAGTCTCCTTGTGTTTGTTAGGGACAATCTGCCCTATCCCCTTGCCAGTGGCGTTAAATGATTCCTGTGGGTTTGCAGAGCAAAGGCTCATTGTGCACTAGTGGAGGGAGGGCTTGTGGTGTGATGCCCTCTCTCTGTTGCAGGTGGTGCAGAAAAGAGACTCTCACGACTACCGCTGCCTCTTCAGAATGTGCTTTGTCCCCAAGGACCCCTTGGACCTCCTGCAGGAAGACCCAGTGGCCTTTGAATATCTGTACCTGCAGGTGACACTGGGGCATGCCATGCTTAGGAATCCCTTCTCACCCCATTCTCATTTTTGCTTTAAACCAGAGTGTGCCTCAGACGGGCTCAGCTGTATGGATGTGAAATGCAGAGCACTTAAAATCAGAGCATTTCAATTCAATTTGATTTAAATTCTTAAATCAACTTGTATGCTTGGCTGGTGATATCCTTAATTGGATGTGTGGTGTCATGTTGGCAGTCCTGTTCTGTGCTCTTGCTGACCTCCCTGTGCTCTGTTTGCCCCAGAGCTGCAGTGATGTGCTCCAGGAAAGGTTTGCTGTGGAGATGAAGTGCAGCGTGGCATTACGTCTGGCTGCTCTGCACATACAGGAGAGGATCTACGCCTGTGCTCAGCCACAGAAAGTGTCCTTGAAATACATTGAGTAAGTGCACAGATTTCTGTGTTCTGGTGGAACTAAGCCCAGCCAAAGTAGGAGACACCTGAAAGTGGCATCAGCTCGCTGTTTGCCCTGTGTTTAGCTCTGCACAGGAGTCCAGAGGGGACTGCAGCCTCTTGGCTGTGCTGCCTGTTTTAGGGCAGGGTGGCCTCATGTGCCTCCCTATCCTTAACCCACTGAACTACCTGAGCAGTACAGACAGTGAACACCTGGGGGTGTCCCGAGGCAGAGGGAGGGTCTGATCTGTCACAAGGCCAGGGACTTGAAACTGCAGATCTCTCACACAGTGATGGTTACCTAAGCTGCTCCTGCCAATATTGATTGCAGTATCTGGAGAGAGGGGCTGTAATCATCAACTTTGCACAGCGAGTACATCTCTTCATCCAGCAGAAGCATGCCAGAAATACCTAATTTGGGCAGTGATAGGTCCTGTGAAATATTGGGATCTCTGGGGAAATGACCAAAATATGCTTTCAGAAGGAGCAGGTGTGCCATGCTGCATGTTGGTGCTCTTGGACTGCACTTCCCTGGAGAAGCCCCTGCTCTAGGCAGTGATGACGAGCTTCTTGTTAATTACCAGGCACTGGTGTGATGACAAGGTTAATTACCAGGCACTAGCTGCCTTGTGTGCAGCCAGATGTGCCCAGCTGTGTGCAGAGAGTGGGGACAAGGGGCAGCTACACTGCTCAAAGGTGTTTAATGCTTGGCCTGAGTAAACTGTCCAGCAGCACACATGGCCAGGAAATGGGACATGCTGAAATGTCATAATCTTGTCACCAAAGCAAGGTCCATGCAAGGACAGAATCTCCATCCTCTGGACAGTGAGGGGAGATTGGGACTGTCCTGCTAATGAAGGTTGTGAATTACCTCCTGTGAAGCCATGTGAAAATGGCCATTCTGCACCCAAGTGCACATTGTCCAGTCCCACTCCCAGCCTGGTGGCAGGTAGCAGGGAATTTGAGCCAGTGGGGCCACTGGGTGTGTCACAGCCTGCCACAGCTGCCTTCTGCCTCTGCCCTGTCCTGTGCTGCTGGGGGTCAGCATGGCTGGGACCCCCTGTGCTCCCTTCCCTCTTTCTGCCAGGAGGGACTGGGGAATTGAAAACTTCATCTCGCCCACCTTGCTTCGGAACATGAGAGGGAAGGACATCAAGAAAGCCATCAGCTACCACCTGAAGAGGAACCAGGTGCTGCTGGACCCTCGGCAGAAGGTAGTGTGTGAGCCCCGGGTGACAGTGCCCCTGGGGTGGTGGCAGTGTCCTCCTCCCATGGGGCTCCTCCCTGCGTGTCACCTGGGGGTTTTCTCCTGCTTCTCATACCCTGTGCCCTCACTGCCTGATCTCCCTGCACTGTGTGTCCTGCTGCACTTTGCTGTGGGCTCCCAGATGCTCAGTGGGCCATGTGGGATGGTCCATGGACACCTCTGTTGCCTGTCCAGACTGAGGTTGATGTGTTGGTCAGACACCCAGCCCTGCACGGCAGGATGTCTCCATCCTGCAGCTGCCTGCAGTCCCTGTTTCTAAACTCTGTTTCCTCTCTTGCCAAACGAAGCACACGCTCACAGCATCCCAGGTGCGCCTGAGCTACCTGCAGATCCTGGGAGAGCTGAAGATGTACAGTGGGAAGATCTTCAATGCCACCATGATGGTACGAGCTGTTTATTTATGTAATTACTTTTGGCATGCAGTCCTACTAGCCACATTGCTTCTCCCTGTCCTGGGATATCATAGTAGATGTTGGTAAGGGGCTCTGCTGGAGGAACTCAGCATAATTCCATTGAAGTGTCCACAACACAGACCAGCCTACAGAATAGTTATGCGTGTTTTTTCTAATTGAAGGCTGTGACTCTTGCTCTTCAGATAACCCCTGTCTATATTTTGTATGTTATAAAGTACTTGAGAAATCTGAGGAGGCTTCAAATTCTTGAAAAAATACTGGAAACATTTAAACCTCACAGTAAAAAATAACTCTTCTCTTTTTTACAAGAGGTTTCTTGGATTGTTGATTTTTCTGTCAGTCCCCACCTGGGACTGTGCTGAGCTGTGAAACACATGCTGTGTGACATAGGGAACTAAGCAATGTTGGTGGGTCTGTACCAGAGCAAGACCTCACCCATGGGTCACAGTAATGCTCAAGTTTTCATCTACATGCAAATTGAACAATTTTTGCCAGATTATATGTGTATTAATTCATTTTTCATGAAGCGTCTCACCCTAACAGAAAGCACTGACATTTCTTCTGACCCCAGAAATGTCTGTGTGAAGTTTATACCTTGCAGCTGCAGCAGGTCTCACTGGGTCCATATGGGGACACCCTGGGCTGCCAGGTGCCCCTACTGGTGTATCCCTGGGGCCACCTGGGGCCATGGGGAGCTGCTGGTCCCTGAAGAGCAGGGAGCAGGCTCCTGTGGCAGCCCAGCTGCAAAGAGAGTCAGTGCTAAGATCCACAGGAGGTCAGGGTGGTGAGGGGTCCCTGTCCAGGCTTTATTGACAGGTTTGACCTCTGCCCTTACAGCTGCAGGACAGGGAGTCGTACGTGGCACTGCTGGTGGGTGCCAAGCACGGCGTGAGCCAGATCATCAACAGCAAGCTCAACATCATCACCAGCCTGGCCGAGTTCTCCAGCATCAGCAGGGTGGAGCTCAGCGAGGACTCCGAGCGAGTGAGCACCGTCAAGATCTACCTGCAGGACCTGAAGGTGAGTGGCTGTGTGGGGACAGAAGCACAGGGGAGTCACCTGCACCGTCTGCTCTTCTCAAGGGCTGAGGGTGTCACCAGGATGAAAGGCTTAGAACAGACTTGGGAGGGAAAGCTTGTAGGAAGAACAAAAAAAAAGTTACTAGAGGGAAGTGATTCTTTCTGCTGAGGAGAAGTGATTGTTCCTCCATCAGTGAGACACACCAAAGGCACAAAAGGCGAGAGAAATAAATTACTCTTTGTCCGTGCCTCCTGCAAATCACACTGACAGAAGTATGAGACAGAGGGGTGCCTTGTCCTTGTGCAGCCTGTTCCTGCAGACTGTGGTACAAACAATATTTGTCTATTCTAATCTTTTTTACCCTTTTCTCCCCCACACCTCCAAAAAATAAAACAAACAAACAAACACAAAAGCTGCTTACTCTGCTGCTGGAATCAAACAGTGCAAAGGATCTCGTCTGCCTCATCGTTGGTTACTACAGACTCTTTGTGGATGCAAAGGTCTCCATATTTACCTGGGGAGAGAAACAGCAAATGCACCGTGTCTCAGCTGAAGAAGGTTTTTAAAAAACAGCCTTTTTTTAACAAAAGATGGGGAGGAAGTGGGTGGGTGACCCAGTTCTTGGGAACAGCAATAAATAAGTTCCTGCAATAAACAAGGGGCTGTGTGGTGGCACCTGCAGATGATTAAGGCTGGACTTGATGATCTTAGAGGGCTTTTCCAACATTCATGGTGCCATGATTCTGTGATAGCTGCAGGCTTGTGGGAGTTGCAGACCAAAGCTGGGGGTGAGGGGTCAGCTGGCAGCTGCCCTGCAATTCCAGGCTGCTGCTCCGGGCTAGAAACACCCCACGGGTCCAGCTGCACCTTCCCTTGTTGGCTGGTGAGCTGGCGAGGGCTGAGCCCCCTGGAGCCAGTGGGGGAGGCGAGCTGACAAGGGCCGACCCCCTCCCCACCCACAGCATGGGCTGACAAGTTCGTTTAAATCCCAGGGTATGAATCCCGAGCCTGCAGCGACTCTGAAGATTCCTGGGACCTGGATTCCACCTCGGAGCGCCGCATGGACACCGCTGTGGCGTGTGGCGGTGCGGAGGGACAGGGAGAGCCCTGCAGTCCCGGGGGGAGCAGCGCAGAGCCCCCGGCTGGAGCGGGTGACCCGCGGGACGGGGGTGACAACGCCACCGACAGCACATCCGAGGCGTCCGACTCGGCCAACACCGAGAGCCGAGGATTCAAGACGAGCGGCTCCAGCGACTCCATGGATGCGCTGGAGGAAGACGAGCTGGAAGCGTGCTCTTCCTCCAGGCCGGAGCTGTTCCACTTTTACACGCCGACAGTGCAGGAGATGAGCAGCTCCGACAGGAGCTTCGTGCCGGTGTGTGCCGCGGGGAGCCCCGGCGGGGCGGGAGCCGGGGACTATTTCTGCTTCCTGCAGGTGCCGCCGGCAGAGCAGGCGGGCCCCGGGGGCAGCCCCTCGGGGCAGGGCGGGGGGGCAGACACTCTGGAGGCCAGGCTGTCCGAGGTGGACACCGCGGGCTACTACAGCCTGTGCTACAGCACATCCCCCGCGGGCAGCGCGCAGGGCAGCACCGCCAGCCCGGGGCACGGCGCTTCAGCCCACGAAGGGCGCAGCGCAGGGGACAGCGACCTCGTCCTGAGGCCACCCCCGGGCTTCAGTGACTCCAGCTCCGAGGAGGAATTCTACGATGCTGCGGACAGGCTCAGCCCTCCGGACACGCTGGCAGGTAAAGCCACACCCGCGGGCTGCAGGTCCTTCCTCCCACTGCCGGGCTGGGGTGCTGCCTCTGCTCCCATCGGGTCTCCTGGTGGGCTCACCTTCCACCTCCTAATAGATTCTCCAGGACTTTTGAAGGACCTTTGAACACTCATTCTCCACAGGTCACTCCTCAGCACCGTTACAGTGACATTGCAGGAGGATTTGTTATCACATGCAAACACTGGGTGTTGGGAAAAGTCAGTTTTCAGAGGAGTGGCATTCTGGAATCTCTACTCTCTTCCTCTCAGGAAGGAGACCCCAAACCTGTAAAACATTGTTACATGAACCCCCCAAGATCAAAGGTCGTATTCAGATCAGAGGCTCGTTTTAGAGCTGGGTCAAGGGTTCCCAGGGCTGAGCAGCTCCCTGACCACTGTATTTTCTCAGAAGGGGGAGGATTCTTGTTTCTGAAGTAATCAACTCTTTCAGTATTAATGGAACCTCTTAAGAACTTGATTCATGTCATTAGAACAGTTTTGGCTTTTATAGTAATGCACAGTCACTGTACTGTGTTCAGGCAAAAAAACCTGTCCTATCTGGAAATTGTTATCATCTAAATATCCAGCTGGGAGCCTCTGACCATGTTTCTATTTGATGATAAGCCTACAGCTGTGGGCCGTAGTAGTGCGGCTGCTGTCCTCAGATTTAACTGGGGAATTACAGCCACACCTGCTTTTAGGTGAAGCAACTCCAGAGCCCTGATCATTAACTCTGGGCTTCAGTCCTTGTAGCCACACACCCAAGCTCTGCCTTTTTCTTGACCTCAGACTCCAAGTAGGTACTTGATCATGAGAGATCCTTTTGCCCTTGGGAGCCAGGCATTGCTGCTTGACATGTGTGCCTGTGATTCTAATTCCTATGCCTAGGAGCTTTTTGGCCCACTGTGTAGGCATGTGGGTATTCTGCTGCCCTGGATTACTTCCTGATTTCCATGTTTTTTCTTGCCATCAGGCTGTGAGATGGCATCCTGGAAGGGCACAGAGAACTCCTCCTGCATCCCAAAGAGGCTGAGGTGCTACAGCCTGGGGGAGAATTCATCAGTGAAGGAGAAGCACGGGCAGGAGAAGGAGATGACCTACACCAAGAGCCTGAGGAAGAGAAGGTCTTTCCTGAAAACTGATTACACCTCGCAGGTCAGTTTCCCTGCAGCTCTCCCGAGCTCTCCACAGCGCTGCTGCTCCTGGCCACCCACTCAGCCCTCTACAGAGGACACAGGGAAGGACATGGAGATCGGGCCTCCCATGGCCCAGAGGGACACTGCTGGCACAGACCCCTGTTCTGATGTGATGGACATGGAGCCTGACACCACGGAGACAAAGTCAGTGATGGAATGGCTGGTTTCCTCCATTTCGGACGTTCACCTTCCTGGTGACCAGCGTGGGGATGAGGACAGCAGCCTCCAGCCAGAACATGCCCCTTTGCTGTCCCTACAGCCCCTTCCCAGAGGTCAGAGTGGAGCTGCCCAGGAAAGCTCCCCAGTGGAGATGGGTCCCAGGTGTCTGAGTGAGGAGAGCTCTGTGCCTGCTGGAGGCTGGCAGTCCCAAGGGGCGCAGGAAGAGGGGGGTGAGGTGGTGGCCACTCAGCACAAGGCCAGTGCTGTACCCTCTGCTGTTGTCTGCCCCTCTGACAAACTCCTACTGCTGCCACCAGCTCCTGGCCCCAGCACAGCCCCTCCTCGGGACCTGGCCCAGGACCAGGCTCCACTCCCTGTGAGTTTGGAGCCTTCCCTGGCTCCCTGTCAGGAGAGCAAAGCCGATGGTCAGAGCTGTATCACTGGGAAGGCCAGTGCTGGTGGTGAGGGCTGTGCTGATGGTCAGCACTGTGCCAGTGGTCAGCACTCTGCTGGTGGTCAGCACTCTGCTGAAGGTCAGTGCTGTGCCCACAGCAGCAGCGAGGGAGCTGTGTCCCAGGCCAGGAGCCGACAGGTGGTGAGTGGGGAGACCCTGCAGAAGGTGCACAAAGGCCACACGGGGTTCCCAGATGCAGCCCAGCTCCTGGCAGATTGCAACAGCACCTCGGGGGTTCTCACCCGCCTCTCCTGGCTCTCATTTGGGGTGAGAACAGACCCTGTGTCACACAGCCTGCTGCAGGACAGGGTCAATGACTCAGTGGAGCCTTTGGCCTGTCTCAAGACTAGCAGGTGCACAGGGGCCAATGCTGTTGGAAGGAAGATGCCAACATCCCCTGTTGGAGCAGGCTTTGGCAAGGAGCTGGTGAGCAGCTCAAGGCTGGGTGCAGGGCAGCCCACAAGTGACATGGGAAATGTGGCTCAGCAGGAGCCTGCACAGGCTTCCCTTCCCAGAGAACAGTCTGCCGGGGTGGGGAAGGACTCCTGCCTGGCTCCATCTGCAGGGCTTTCTATCTCCTCTGTCCCAGTTCCCTTGGGGAAAGGAGCAGGTGCCCATGGGGCTGCAAAACACCCCTTCCTCTGTTTTAACCCCAAAGAGGGTGAGCAGACCCCTCCGCCCCGCATGGCAGCCGGGCCCTTGGGCTGTTCCCCAGTGCCACGAGGGTTGGACAGCTGTGGCTGCCGGCTGCCCTACATCAGCTGCTTCCCCCAGCCCCACAACCAGGGGGAGCATGAAACCAGCCCCCCCCAGTTTCCAGGGCCGCTCACCACTCCACCATCCAGCAGCTGCAGCCTTCCCAGAACCCCTGGGAGCAGTTTCCAAGTCTCCACTGCTGGGGACGTGGTAGGGCAGGACCCCCACATCCGAGTGCTCGGGCAGCTGAAGGACCAGGCATGGATGAGCCCTGCAGATTTTTCCCGCTTCCTGGCCTACACTGTGGAGCTCCAGGAGGTTGTAGGGAAGCTCTGTGGGAACCAAGCAACCCACCTGCATGACCAATGTGCAGAGCAAGGTGCGGAGAGCAAGGGTGCCCTGGGCTGGGCTTCCCAGGATCTGCTGTCCAGCTGCCAGGCACTCCTGAGCACGGAGCAGCCTCTCACAGAGGTGCAGTGTGCACTGAGAGCAACGTTCGACCGCCTGGTTCACCTGGCAGTGACCTGCTTCCAGGTGACACACTGCCAGCAGTGCAGGCAGAGACAGCAGGAGCTGGGAGCTGCGCTGGGGGATGTGGTGGGCACCTACCAGCAGCTGGTACAGGCTCTGCATCAGCAGCTCCGTGGGCAGGTCTGCCCTGAGTTGGGCACCAAGCTCCTTGCCCGCCAGCACACAGCCCTGTCAGCTGCCATCTTCTGTCTCCTGCAGCAGTTCAGGGCATCCCCATGGCTGTGACAGGTGCGGTGGGAGCACACGAGGGCACTGAGAGGGACAGAGCCCAGATGTCTGCCCTCTGTCCACCTCAGGTGCCCCCCAGGCAATGTTTAGCCCAGGATGGACATGGGAGGATTGTGCCCACACCCATTGGCTGGACTCCCCAAAAGCAGCTATGCCCCAGGTGCTCTTGGAGCACTTCAGTGTGTATCTTGCCCAGGGCTTGTCCCTTGCCTCCCACAGGCAGTGCAGGTGGTCACAGTGTTGTCTCAGCTGCCTTTGATGCCTAATGGCCTTTGTCACCCATGAGGATGAGTGGGAGCCTTTCAACCTGCCTTTTACTCACTCTGCTTTCCAGGCAGGCTCTGGGCTAAAGGGATATCAAACCCCACCCTGGCCAAATGTGAAGGACCCAGGTGGCTTTCTGCACCTTCTGTGGCCGAGGGAACACAGTGATCCCATATTCAGCTGCTTTTCCTTAGCCAGAGAGGGTCATTCCAGTCAGGGCAACAGCAGAGCTGCTCGTTCTGCTCCGTGCAGTTCCTGTGCCAGCTGCTGCTCTGCTGCCCCGCGCTGGTGAGCCAGACAGGCTCCGTGAGCTCCCACCCACCATCGGAGCAGCTCACGGCTCTGTGTCTGCCAGAAGAAAGGGTAATGCTGTGATCAGGGCTGTGCAGGGATCGTCACAGGCTCCCCCGGCGAGGACCAGCCCTGTCCCCTCCCAGCAGGTGGCACTCACCCTGGGCAGGTGTGAGCTGGAAGGTGGTTTTGCTGTGCATTCCCACGAGGCAGCACTGCAGTACCCTTGGATGGAGGGGCAGAGGCCAGACCCTCGTTGCTGAGGTCCAGCCTGGGGATATTTGGGGGGTGGCTGCCTTTCCCCAAGGAGCTGCTGCTGCAGCCCAGGGGGTCTGCACTAGGCAGCTCCTGGCTCTGGGACACTGAAGGGGATAATTTCCACATCCAGCTTGCCAAGAGCCTCCAGGGCACAGAACAGGCACTGGACAACACCAACACTGTCACAGTTGGAGCCCCTGTCGTGGCTTAACCCCAGGTTAACCCCTGGCTTGGGGTTAAACCACAACAGCCCCCAACTGCTCCTGCAGACCCACTGTCAAATGCACTTGGACACAAGCCCCAGGGCTGTGAGAGGGTCTTGCTGTGAGAGAGGAATGAAAACACATAACCAAACTTACCTCAGATGACCTTCAGGTCCTGCTGCCACTGGCCGTGAGGTTTTAGGGCTCTTTTGGCAGCAATGGCTGAGGTAATGTATGGACTCAGCTGTGCACCAAACACACTTCCTGCTGTGGCTGTGGCATGTGAGACTGCTCTGTGCAGGGCACAGCCAAGCCCAGGTACCTCCCAGCAGGGACATGGGGGTCAGGGACCTGTGTGTGCCAGGTGTGACGAGGTACCACTCATCAGTAACTGTATAGACACAATGGGGATCTAAACCTTTTATTTTATATTAGATGCATACAACTAGCCAAAGGCTTCAGCAACTCACCACATCTTCACTGGGTTTAAGCTGTTGGGATATAGCACCCTTGGGAGCTGCTCCTCATCCCGCAATCTCCTGCAGGAGCAGCACTGTCCTGTCCCATGGTAGGGGGTTTTCCTTGCCCACAAGCTTTGCAATCCTAACTTCACCTTACTGTCTGTTTCAATAAAATGAAGAAAACACCTTAAAGCTCTCCCCCGCATCCCAGAACAAGTGTAGGTGCAGGAGTCACAATCAATCAGCTGCAAAGAAGCAAAACTGAATTGCTGTCAGTTTTCACTTGATACCAGGCTCCACCAGCTTTTCTTTCCTGCTCAGGGGCACGGGGGATGTCCAGCACCACATTCCTGAGGTAGAAGGTATTGCTCCAACAAGGTCCTCACACTGCTGGAAACAGCTGTCTCCTGTGCACGTTCATGCTGGTGCTTCCTGCCTCTGCAGCTCCTCACCACAAAATAAAGAGTTCTCTCGGGCAGCAGTGGCGCACTGGGGTGTTTCCACCTGTTCCACTATATCCGGTAGCACGTAGCCTTTTCCAGAAGAAACTCCAGCCCTCAGAGCAGCTGGCCAGCTCCGTGTCTCATAGTAGGTGGACAGGACATCAAAGACTGTCAGGAGCAGAGAGAGGCTGAGTCACACACATGCTGTGACAATGGTGCCATCGGCTCTGCACACACCCATCGAACACAAAGGAGGGGATGACAGCTGACCCAGAAAATGTCCCCTACTTAACACCTGATGAGCTGGTGCTTGAGGCTGCTTACCTAGGGGCAGACAGATATTTTGGAGAGGACTTTAGGGAGCTCTGGGCAAACCAGTGGCTGTGTCAACTAAAGTGAGTTGCCCCCATCACTGTTTTGGCTGACATGTGCCACCTGCCATGTCCCCCCGTAGTCAGCCACACCTGCTGTGCTCCCACTATCACTCCCAGGCACAGACACCCCAAACCTTGGGCACACAGAGCCCCCAGCCACTTCCTCTGCCTTGTGTCCATGGAGGGGCAACACAATCCTCATGTCAGGGGTAAAAACTATGAGGAGCCGGTGTGGGTCATGAGCCCTTCTGCAGTCACTATCAGTAGAGACATTGACCTTGAACATCCTCTGCTGTGATCAGGTGTGCCAGCCCATGGGGGTACAGGACACCAACACTCCTCCCTGCCATTGTCAGACTTGGCTGAGGTGGCACAGGCCTCAGAAGTCCCGTCCCTCTGTGGCCTGTCCCAACAGCAGCCCTCCCGGCTCCCTCCACCTGACTGTCCCCTGCCTCATGCAGAGTTTCCTGGGAGCAGGGGATCACACCCAGCCTCTGGATCACACCAGACTCCCGTGTGACCCTCCAGCCCCCATGCAGCCCCTCACCCTGGTTGATGGCCAGTGTCTCAGAGTGGTAGTTCCTGGTGTTGGGGGCTTTAACCATGTACTCTCGGATGGGGAGCCGGGCTGTCTGCAAGCACTGCTCCCGTGCCCTCCTCAGGGTCAGCTCCTGCAGGGGACACGTGGACATGCTGACACATGGCCTCACACACGTGCCCTGAGCAGCCACAGAGCCAAAACCTGCCCTGGGGCTTGCAGCACCCACGCTGCTGCAGCCTCTCCCAGCTCACTGCTGGGTCCAGGCAGAATTTGAGGAAGCAGAATTTAAGGAAAAAGGGACGGTGGAGGCAGCCACAGCACTGGGATATCTCTGGTCATGGGGCAGGCACCACGCACCTTCTGAATGCTCTCATCCACCAGCCCTCCCAGCACGTACACTTTATCCGGATCGATGTCTTCAAGGACTAGAAACAGGACATGCACTGGCTCACCACCACAAGCAGTCAATCCTGCAGGACAGTGCTTTCCCAGCAGACCCCACTCCCAAGGACAGCAGTGGGCAGAGCCCCCTCACCCTGGGGCTGTGGCCTGGGAGCACAGGTCCCACCAGCACCAGATCTGAGCACACAGCATGTCTCATACAATGTGAGACAGCCCATGTCAGGAACAACTTGCCTGAAGCATGGAATGGCCTTCATGCTTAGAAAAAGAAATTTCTATAAGTCAACCTTTTACCCTGGTTCTCCTTTGCCTAAAGCATGTGAAATATTTACCGTTCTCAGAGTCAGGAGTGAGATAAACAATGGCCTCCAAAGGAAACAGGTCCAGGTAACTCTCTGGAGTTGTATCCATCTCGAAAACACAAGACAGAGTGAAGCAGCTCATTAGCCTAAAGTATATCTGCCAGAACAAAGCATCCTCCCAGACACAAAGATATCCCAGGACTGTCACTACTGCTCTGGACATACAAACTCCTAAAAGTCATGTAGATCCTACAGAACTCCAGTGACCTGGGGTTCTTCTTTTTCTGGGACAATATTTCTGTTCTGGGTACTGATCAACACACTCCATTAAATTTTCTCCTCATCAAAAGTTCTCAGGTTGCTTTGAGAAAGGGAGAGCAGCAACAATTGACGAATTCTAAATAAGATGCAGAGCACAGGGCTGAGCTCTCCCCCGATCCCGCGCCAGACCCTCTCACCAGGTATCCAGCGAAGCCGTCGTTCATGCGGAAGCACTGCTCATAGATGGGCGTCCCCGCCGCGAACTCCGTCAGGCACAGCCAGAAGGGCCGAGCCGCGCGGCGGTTCGCTCCGTAGAGCCTCCGGATCTGGGAGGCGAGGCGGCCACTCTCCTTGGGGACAAAGCGGGACGGTCACCCCGAGCCTGGGGCTGGCGGTCCCGCCGACCTCCCCGTGCCCGCAGCTGGGACAGACACACGCGGAGTGCAGCCCGTCCGGGACCCCTGAGCAACCCCACCGAGCAGCCCCTGGGACCCCCGCGCACCTTCTCGGTCATGCTGCCGCCCACGCCGAGGTCCACGCACAGCCGCGGCCCCGCCGCCCGCGCCT
>JBBMKD010000115.1:8123070-8140532 GCA_037834095.1 Argya squamiceps | reverse complement strand
TGGCGTCACCGCGCCGCCGTGTGACGCCACCACGCCGCCGGACGGGGCGGGGCCGGCGGAGGGTGAGGGACCGGGCGGTGCCAGCCATCCACGTGACTCAGACCACGCCTCTGCGCGCGTCCGCCAATCAGACGGCGCTGTCCATCTAGCCACGCCCCCGGGGCGGGGCAGAGGGAGCGCGGATGGGAGTGTCCCGGCTCCAGGCCGGCCGGGTGTGCTCCGATCCCTCTGTTCGGTTCCGCCCCGCACCGCACCGAGCCGGGCTCTTTGTCGCGCCTGCGGTCGCGGTCGAACCCACCCCGGGCCCTTGACCCGGAGAGCTCGATCCGCGCGGCTCTCCGGGAGAGGCGGATCCGCGCTGCCCGCACTGCCTCTCCCAGCGGACGGAAAGCGCCGGCGGAGTCTCTCTCCTGTTCCGGAGTTGAGTTAGTTTTGTTGTAGTTTGGTATAAAATCGTCACGGCTCGTTTTTATTTTGTTGTTTATGGCTGCACAAGGCCGGGCAGCTCAGCGCCTCGTTACCCTTCGCCCCACGGGCCCTGCAGGCAGCGAGCGCCGTCGGGGGCTGAGGCAGCGCGGGGGCTCCGTGTCCCCTCAGCTCTGCCCACGTTCCCTCTCCCGGGCCGGTGCCCGGGCTGGGGGTGCGGTGCCGAGGCGGTGGCGCTGGGATGGTGAGGAACGCTGCCACGAACCCCTGTTCCTGGCAGAGCTGGTGAGTGAGGAGTTGGCCTTGGGTGCTTTGCTTGATCCCTGTCCTGGCTGGAGGGTCCGGCTGGTGTCGCTGAGGTACAGAATGGGTCACACCTTTCCCAGCGAGACCCGTGTCCTTGGCAGGACCCGCAGGCTGTGGCACACACAGGTGCTTTTTTTGTCCAAAAGCCCCTGGCTAAACCATGTAATTCTGACTGCCCTGAGAGAGTGGAAAGCCAGAACAACCCGTGTGGCCTTGCTGGCCCATGAGCATGAAGGGGCTAAGGGTGGACAGTGGCCAGACCCCATGTGTCTGGGCAGCACTGGTCAGCTGTGCCCTGGACAGGCACGTCCAGCATGGATTTGCATATTCCTGTCACCGTGGGGTCCTTCTTGGTCAAGCTTTGCACTTTGTGTGCTGGCTGGACTGATGAGAGGACATAGTCTCAAGCTGTGTTTGGGGAGGTTCAGGTTGGGTATCAGGAAGATTTTTGTCTCAGGGTGATTAGACATTGGAATGGGCTGCCCGGAGAGGTACTGGAGTTACTATCCCTGGGGGTGTTTAAGGAGAGAATGGATGTGGCACTTGGGGCTGTGTTCTAGCTGATGAGGTCATGACTGGTCAAAGATTGCACTTGATCACCTCAGTGGTCTTTTCCCGTCTCAGTGGTTCCGTGATTCTGTGACCTTGTCCTCACCTTCAGAGGTGCCAGTGGAGGTTGGTGTCTTGCCGGTGGAGCTGTGGTAGCTCCTGTGCCACCTCTGCCAGCCCAGCCTGGGCTGCTGCAGCTGCAGGGCTGGCACGAGCAGTGTCTGGGCTGCCTGGAGCACAGACTGGCCCAACCAGCCTGGCATGGAGCTGTGGTCCTGCAGAGAGGCCTTCTGGCAGCACTGCCCGGCCTCCAAAACCAGGAGTATGCAGGATCTGGAGTCCTCCAGTCCCTGTTCCAGTGGTGGAGGGGATGGTGCTGTGGGGGTGAATTTGGCAGGCTGAGGCTGAGGCTGGCCCCTGTGCCACACGGGGAGCAGGGTGAGGTGCTGCAGGGTGAGGTGGGGCAGGGCAGGCTGGGGCCAGCACTGCCCAGCGCTGCCCCACAGCTGGCTGGTGCCCCTGCCTGCCCACCCAACCTGCTGCTCTGCTGCTCCTGCTGTGCACAGGGTGACCTGTGGAACCCCAGGGGGACACTGGGGACAGCAGGTGACAGAGCAGCCAGCTGCACACCCCTCACACAGACCTGGAGCTGAAGTCTGTGCAGCAGGAGCTGCAGCAGGACAAGGGAGTCCAGCCTTTGGCCAGCTCTCCACAGGGCTGCATCATCTGACAGTGCCTTTCAAGGCTGCAAAGGGAGAGCATTCATTTACTCATGAGGGCAGGTGAAACTGTAAGGAAAGACCTTTAGGGACCTTACCCATGCTGGGCACTGCATACAGGACAGCAAAGTGCTGTGCTGCTCTTCCTTTTCCCTGCAGCTCCTTTCCTGTGGTTGGCTAGCCCAGATGAAAGGCAGCTGCCTGCTTTCTGCACACAAGTGGAAGTGTTAATATGGGGGCAGACTGGGGTCACCTGGTCAGGCCCACTTGAGCCTGTAAAAGCACAGCTGCAGAGACTGGGGGGCTGCAGTATCAACCCTGGCCATACCCCTCACTGTAGCCAGTCCTGCCTGGTGCCTGCTTCAGTCAGAGGTCAGCCAAGAGGAGGGGGACACACACTGGACACTGAGCTGAGGTTTTCATCTCATCCTGCAGTTGCCCACAGCTCTCAAATCTGTCCCTGTGCCAGAGAGTATGCTAGTGGTGAGGGCTGGGTACCATCACTGGCCAAATCCCCAGTGCTGGCAGCTTGGAGTTCCTCTCCAGCCATCTCCCCAGAGCAGGACCATCCCCAGGGATTGGGGCAGCTCAGGGTTCGGGCCCATTTTTCATTCCACGACTCTAAAAGACTGTAGATAGAAGTTTTGGAGGTGGGGAGGAAGGGCATTCCCTGCCCCAGCTCTCAGTGGGAATTTGCTCAGGTAGGAATTACCAGCTGGAGTAGGAAGCAGGGGTATTTCTCAGCAGGAATTACTGGCTGTGGGTCGTGGGCTCAGTGCATGGGGGCATGGCAGAGCTGGCCAGAGCTGGGGGTCCTGGCACTGCCCAGGCCAGGGTCAGCTGTGTGGTCTCTGCAGGCAGCTGAGTGTGCCCAAGGGAGATGGGCCATGGTCACGTCCCACTGGGCTCCACAGAGGCTGAGACACTGAATGAAGGGCCTGTCTGCAATGGGCAAATAAAAGGAGGTGTAATTTAATTACCTTCTGATCTCTGCTGTTTGTCGAAGTGGGCTATGCAAAGGCAATTTGTAATTATTTCTTAACACTTGTAAGATGTGGATTTAAGACGTGATTTTGTTTGTCTGGAAAATATTGAACACCTCTGCTGTGTAAATATTTAACAGCTTTCTTTGGGGAAGGCAGGTAGTGATGAGCAGTGCCAGTGACTCCAGTTTGCCAGGCTGCAGGTGCTCAGGGGCTGCAGGAGGGAGAGCTGTTCCCTTTGGCCACGTCCTACAGCTGCAGGTGCTTGCCCTGCTGTCTGCAGGTCCTCGTGCTAGGGAACAACATCCTCCACTGCAAGTTTTGGGCTGTTCTTGTGCCTGTCCTCGAGCAGCCTAACCACAGACAGCCACGTCCACTCCAGCTGTGAGGCCAGGCTGGACATCCTCAAGGGAGCCAAGTGCTTGTCCTGGTGCCACACAAACCCCAAGGGATCCACGTCCCAGGACAGGTAACGCCCACCTGTTGTCAGCTGTTCTTCAGCCTGTTCCTTAGCCTGTTGTTGATGAATCAGGCTACAGCTAACCCCGAGTGCCAGGTACAGCAGGGGATGCCTGACCATCCTGGCACAGTGTCCTGCTCTGTCTGATGGTGCCAGCCTTAAAATCACTGAACAGAGAGAGGATCCAGTGAGGCTGTTTCTGAGCACAGGGATGGGTGTCCTGTGGCCAGCCAGCTCACCCAGGCTGCTGAGCCAGCACTGCCCACAGTGGCTACAGGTGCCAGCTTCCTCCTCCTGGGCTGTGCTCTGAAACAGGCTGGTTGTACAGAGGGTTTTTCTCTTGGTTAGAAACTTGACCCTCTTCTCTCCAGAGTGGAGTAATCAAGTAAGTCTTGGTGCATGGTGTGGGAGAGGACACAGTGGCACTGTAAGACTCACATTGCTGAAAGGAGGTTAGGACATGCAGGCTTCCAGATTGGTGATGGTGCTCCCATTTGCTCTTCCTGACCCCCAGAACAGGAAAGTCAGGTGGGTGAAATAGAGATCACTCTGAGCACCTTAGTCCCACTGTTTCTCAATCAGGATTCCCAACCCAGCTCCCTTCAAGCAGTTTTTGGGCAGTCCCAGTATTGGCTCTCATACTCTTGTTGCCCAGAACTTGCAGTCCCTTAGAGGTGTTGGCTGTGAAGTCACAGAAAGTAGTTTTTTCAGAAAAGCAGGACGTTCAGTCTCAGTTTCCCAAGTGCTTCTGTCGCACCTGGGTTTTGGAACACCCCCGGCATGGTGTCCTGTGCCCTCCCTGCTCTGCCCTGTTCCCCCTTGGAGGGTAAACCCTGGGAGCATTTCTGTGGCTGCTCTGGCCCCACTGCAGTGCCCCAGTCTGTGGGGGTCCCTCCTTCCCAGGTTTGACTCAGGGTGGGTTCTGACCCACCCCAGGACACCTCACACCGAGAGGGGACCCTGGGCTCCAGCTGCACCAGCAGGGTGGGAAGGGGCTCCACAGACACAGGAGCATCTTCTGTGCCATTCTGACCCAGAGTGGGGGGTTCTCACTGGCTTCTCTGACCTCCTTTCTCCACAGCCATGCAGGGAAGCTGACAGCTCAGGGATGGGGTCTCTCATCAGACCAACTTCATCAGCACCTAATCCTATAAAAAAAAATGCTGGGAGAACAGTTGTTTGTCTCCCTCTTTCCCACTGAGGCAGCTGCTGGGGTAATTTACAAACAAGAAGGTCCATAGTGATGCCATTTTGGTTTTTGCCTTTTTTTTCCTTTTCTATGTTTTCTATATTCTTCACACATATATTTGTAGCTGTGTAGCCTACTGTATTAATGGCTAGTTTTCCCAGTTATTTTCCATACCCTTTCCCTAGGCAGAAAGACAAATTCCAGAGCTCCAACCCTGGGAGCACAACGCCTCAGTGCTATCTTGATTCTTCCTGGCTACCAAGGTTGAAAACAGTTTTTTCAAATACATTTCATGGACAAACTACAGCTAGTACCAAGGGAGGGATCCAGAGAAGGGGCTTGACCGGGGTGGGGAATTCCATCACCACTGGTCCTCCCAATTGGTGCTTTTTTTGTCAATTATGCTGATGTGCTGAACTTAAAAAAACTGTATTCAACCTGTGTGGGTGGGCTTTGTGGACATCTTTCCATAACTTCCCCTGAAAGCCTTCAAATAAAGATCCCCTTTTACATTACCTCCTTACTAAAAAATTATCTTGAGTTTCATTTCCAGGTTAGGAAAAAGGCAACAGTACAGGAAATGTGCTCCTGGCAGGACCCATGGCATGCCTGGCTGGGCCCCAGCCTGGGCAAACCCCTCATCCTGGAGGGGATTCTTCACCTGGGAGTTGCTCACTTTGCAGTTGCTTTGTCAGCGACTGTCCGTGTTTGTGGTGGGAGGGTCAGGCATGGGGACTGTGTCCCGTGTGTGTCTCTCCAGCAGACAGCCAGAAATGCCCCTGTGGCAGTGACCAGCAGTGTCTGGGCAGAATTAGAAGTGGGGTGATCCTCCTCCTCAGCTCAGCCTGGGGTGCCATGTCCAGCTCTGGCCTCCTCAGTCCCAGACACACAGACACACTGGGGAGTCCAGTGAAGATGCTGAAGCATCACTGCTAAAAGGAACAGTGGAGGGAACCAGGGCAACTCAGCCTGGAGCAGGGAAGGCTCAGGGGCACCTTGTCCCAGGCTATAGAGACCTGCAGGGAAAGTGCCCAGGGACAGGCACACAGGAAGGATCAAAGGAGGCTCCCTCTGAACGTGGGGAAACACTGCTTCACTGTGAGTTTGTGGAGTTCCTGTAACCAGAGACACTCCAAAGTCACATGGACACAGTCCTGGGCACCTGGCTCTGGTGGCCCTGAGCAGGGAGAGGGACTGGACAAAGAGACCTCCACAAGTCCCTTCCAGCCTCAACCAGTGCTATTGATTACTTGGAGCCTGCAATTCCCACAGCACTAACGATCCTCTCCCCAGACCACAGGATGTGTGTCACAGCTGAGGACAGGTGTGAATATGGGTCTTTGAGGTCCCAAGAGGATGCACCAAACCCAAATTACTGTCTGAAGCAGCGGCATCCCAGAGATGATTTCCTCTGACATTCCATGCTCTTTTCACACACCAGTTTGGGGGTGATCCTGTTTCTCACAAGCCCTCCCAACTCCTACAGCCTTACAAAGTACACAGCTCCCATGAGGCTGATCACCCAGGAGAGTAAAAATTCAGAGAAACCAGACTAAAGTATCTCTCCAAAGGGCTGGGAAGCCACAGTGGCCTCATACTCATTGCTCTCCCTGAATGTGATACCAGCTCCAAATCCCAGAATTCTCCTTTCCCCAGGAAAATAGCCAGGATAGGAAAAGTGACAATAACCGTGAAAATCTTTACAGTTTTTGAACACACAATTACACTGACACTTCAGAGAAACAAAAAGGTGTATGTAAGTCACACTCTTTGTCTCCCTGCTTCTGACCTTGAACCTGGGAGGGGCCATGAACCAGAACCAGCCACACAGGTGTCAGGGGAGAACCTGCCACCTCAAACTGTTCCCTTGTGCTCCACCACAAGCACCATTTCACACCCTACCCCAGACAAACTGGGGGGGAAAAAAACCCTCCATGGTTTAATTACATCTTTTTCTATATAAATAGAAAAAAAGCAGCATTTTATTGAGGTGAAACCCTCAGCCTGGGTTTCAGCAGGGTGAGGGCTGATGCTGGACCCCAGCCCAGCAGATGAAGGCATTCCCATGACATTCTGAGGGAGGGGCTGTGTCTGGAATTCTCAGCTCATTTTCTTGCGCTTCCGCTGTCCCTCGGGTGCCTTCTGTGTGGGCAAGGGCAGAGAGAGAGTGCCCAGCTTGTGGTTCTCATCATTCTCCATCCCTGGCATCCCCTTGGCCTTGGACACCCTGAGCCGCAGGGCCTTGGCAATGTCCAGTATCCTGGAAAACACCGGAGAAATGCCATCAGTGGGGCTGAGCCCCCATGCCATGACCCCACAGGGACTCACAGCCCTCTGGGAGAGGCCTGGAGGTGTCTCTGTGGAACAGGGATGCCATGGAGGAGCATCAGGACTGCCAGGCAGAGAGTCCTCCAAGGGACAGAGAACTGCTGGTTTTTCCAGCAGCTCCCAGCCTCCTCCATGCTTTTCCCCACAGCATCCAAGGAACACAACCCTGTGTTCCCAGCTGCAGGGCAGCACAACCCAAACCCAGGCATCAACTGCCAAAACCCACATGGATTCCTGGAAAAGCTTAGTTCCAGAAAGAAAAACAAAAAGGGAAAATGGATGGAAACCAACAGCAGAGACTGCTCTTAAACCCAGTACTACCGATCAAAGAATGAAGAGGATGACTGTGGGCAAAACAAGTGATGGCATCAAAACAGATGAGGAAGTCTGAAAACCAAGCAGTGACCAAGGGCTTTGGTAAGACCCAGTAATAACTGAAGTTTTGGCCAGAGAGCCTGACCCAATGAATGCTGCAGGGCCAAGGACTGGAGCACAGCTGGAGCACAGCTGGAGCAGCTAGTTAATTCCTGGGAAATGCAGCCCCTACACCCACCCACAGACAACTGCCTATCCTTCCCTGGAAAATTAAAGCCCTACCCAGGTCCAGAGCTGCTCCAGAGCTCTCCCAGGGTCTTTCTGTGGGAGGATCCTGGCAGGTGTGAACAAACAGGATGACTCACCTGCTCTCTGGGAGCTTCATGTCGTTCTGCAGGACGGTGAGATCTGTCTGGAAGTTGTTTATGTGCAAAGCCAAGGCAATGACATATGCAGTGATTTTAGCCTTCATGGATGCAGAGACTAAATTCTGGATGCTGTGTGGGAAGAGGGGGAACTCGTGAGATGTGGAGTGTAAGGGGATCCTGATGGTGTCTCTGTGGCCCCTCAAGCTGAGCTCTGCCATATCTGTGCCTCAAGAGCATCACACACCATCCCTTACCTGCCATCGTTGTAGGTCAGCGAGGTGAAATTCTTCATGAGTTTCCTGCTGATGATGTGTGGGCATTCAGGACCCATTGGATCTAGGGCAGAAAGGAACGTTGCAGTGGAATGAGGAACACACACTCTACCTTGCACTGCCCACCCACCACAGCAGCACATGTATTATCCTGACAGTTATCTTGGAATATCAGAACACCCACGTGGAAAGGGACCCACCAGGAACACTGAGTCCAGCCCCAGGAATCCCACCATTTATTGCCTCTTCCCAGGAACACAACAAACCTAAAAGGAACCTCGGTGCTTGATTTCTAGGTCTCCTAATTTTTGAGGCCTGAGAGAATCCAAACAGCTTTTTTTTTCTTAGTAAAAAATTCCCACTTCCATACTATACAATCTAAAATGCACACACACCTATGCACATACTTCTTTTGCCACAAAATACTGTTAAAGCTGTGACCACACTAACAAATCCCTACTATCACCAAGTCTAGTCATTCCCACATCCTCCTTAGACAAGTCCTATGGGTGACTCCTGTGTCTCCAGCAATACAGGAAGATACTTAAAGCCAGGCTTGCCACTTCCTCCTCCCTCAGCCCTGCCAAGGACTGACAAAAGACAAAAGTTCTAAGAGAAGTCTGGAAAATCTCAATTAAACTGTTTTGTGTGATGCTGTTTCAAAAGCAGGACCCTGGGTATGGCAGAGGTGTGATCCACACACTCAGCTGATGAGCAAAGGATGACGAAGATATTCCCAAAAGTATGTGTTTATGAGCTGAAAACTCTCTTACGCTTCTTCTTGATCACTTTCAGGTGACTGAACTTGATGAGGGTGTCCAGGAACCAGAGGCAGCGAGCTTTGTGGTCTCTTCTCTTCTCATCAGTGGGCAGGAACTTCAGCTCCTCCAAAACAAAGGAGCAGTGGCTGCAGGAAAGAGAGGGTGAGTTCAGCTCCCTAGAGGGCCCCTGGCTGCTGTGTACACAGCTGTTCCACACATTCCCCAAGGCAGGTGCTGCTCTGCCATGCCTGTATCCAATGTCCTCCCTCTGCCCCAGAGCCAGGGAGCCCTGCTGCCCCTCAGCCAGGACGTGGCCACTGGCAGTGGTGTTACCTTCTCTCCTCTGCTCTCTTGGCCATCTCCTCTGCAGTCATGTTGGCCAGGGCAGCTGCTGGCACCTGCAGTGCCTCGTACTCAGCAGGAGACAGGACTGGCAGGATTTTAAGGAAAAGAACAAGCCTGGGCTCTCCCTTCAAGGTAGGGCAGTTCTGTCCACACTCACTTGAGGAGAAGTAGGCAGGGCAAGGGGCTGGAACCTGTCCAGGAGCTAAGGCCTCTAGGAAACGGTGGCACAATACAGCTCACCTCTGAAAGTGAGTGAGCTGACCTCACCAATATTCCCCGTGGAATGCTGCCCACCAGGAGGCAGAGCATCCTGCTCTCCACAGGGAAGAGGTGGATATGGGACCTGCAGGCCCCAAAACCCCAGGGCAGCATGACCTTGCTCCCAGCTCTTGGCCTGTGAGGGACCAAGGCTCAACTTGCTGCCACACATCAAATGGCTTCACTGAGAGTTAAAGGGGTGAGAAACCAGCGTGACACAGAAAAGATACTGTCCTCAAACTTGTAAACGTGCTCCGGCCTGTCGGCGTCCTCGTGGCACGGTGGGAGGAAGGCAGAGATGTTCTGCACATCATCCTGGGCCATGTCCTGCATCAGAGCTTGGGAAGGAAGAGGGACAGGAGCATTAGGATCATGCTAACCCAAAATGCAGAGAACAGGAACACAACATAAGTCCTTCCTCTAGAAACAAGTTTACTCAATGAGTCAACACCATCTCAGTCACAGCTGGAGTTTTAAGCATTTACAACTTCTATCAAGAACCTTCTGGTTGTAAAAATTTAGAAAGGCCAGTCCAGACTAGAGAAACACCTAGGAAAGAAGGGCACCAAGATGTCTGCTCTGCTGCAGGTGGGCAGAGCATGGTTTTGGCACTTGTGTTCCAGTGGACACCCACTTGGCACAAAGCAGCTCTGAGAGCACAGCCAATATTCACCCTGGAATAAAAGGGATGAAAGGTGGTGGGGTCTACAGTCAACAGACATCTCTCCTGTTCATGGCAGTGACATTCTCAGGATCCCAGAAGTACTCTGGAGGGATCTTGTCTGCCATCCTGCCCAGATGTCCAGTCAGAGCAGCCCCAGCTCTCTCCTGTCACAGCCTGGAAGCCCCCAGGGATGGTGAGACCACACTGTGCTGTGACCTGTCCCAAGGCTGCACCACTCTGAGGTATGAAGGTGCCTTTTCAACAGCCATGCCACAGAATTCAGACCAGGTAAAGGCACTGCCTTTATCCCTGTGAACTCACATCCCACAGGACCTTCCAAAGCAGGCAGTACAGACACTGATGTCACAGGCACCTTCCCTCATTCAGGCAACTCCAACACCAAGTCCAACAGGACCAGAAAGCAGTTCCTCCACATGTGCTGTCTCAGCTGTTAGACCAGCTACTTCCTCATCACTCGAAGAAAACCCCTCTTCCTCCTGCCACACTTGGCATGGACAGACAGAAAAAGGCACTTCAGGTTGTGCTGATTACACCCCAAGACAGAGTCCTCTCACCTGTCACTCCCTTGGCATCTATAACGTTTGCAGCTGCTTTTGTCACAGCCGTGCTCACAATGTCGCTGCCCACGGCGTTCATGCGGCGAGAGCTCAGAGCTCGCTTCTGCTTGCTGGTTCCAAAGGCCTCAATGCATAAATCCATCTGCACAGGACAGAAACACACACTGAAACACCCTGTGCACCCAGCCAGGAGAACACAGAACTGCTCCTTCCACAGCCACGGTCTCCAAGAAAACTTTAAACTCCTCACATGGCAAACCCGCAGGCGCAGGATACGCTGGTCTGCGAGGGGCAGGAGGTCACTGGGATGGTGACCAGCCTGAAAGAACCAGGAAAATATTCCTGAGCCAGACAATGACTGCACTGTCTCCTGGACACAGGGAGAATGCTGATCCTGCACAGGTTTACCCTGCAGGACACCAAACCCCCTAGCCTCAAGACAAGCATCTGCCCCTGTCAGCTACATATTCACAGCAGAACATGACACAGCTTTTAACTTTACCTTCTCCCTGTAGGATTTGGTCTGATAATCCTTTGTGTCGTCAGGTATCAGGTTATCTATAAAACAACAAAAGTTAGTGTTGGACAGCAGCAGCAGCAGCCAGGACAGGAACTCCTTTAGCTCTGTGACTGACAGACTTGGCACAGCACATCAGGATCTCCTCCTTGTGACCTGGCTATTTAAAGGGCACACAAAAAATGAGAACTTAGAATAAAAAAGGAGCTTTTGCTACAAAGCCCATGGGTGCAATACATGGACTATGGCCAAACCCACATCCTGCTGCACAGGGTAAAAATCAGCTACTAAAAGATGTGATCTTTTGGGTTCTCATCCTGGGTTCAATGGCAAAAAACAGTCCTGCTGGATAAAACCACCTTTTTTTTTTTTGTTATCCAGGGATCCAGTTTCTGATGAATCTCAGGCCTCCCTCAGCAGAACACACCCAGACAAGGCTGCACTTGAGCAGTGGCACTCTGTGAGTGACTCCCACCCTCCACACTCCCTGCTTAACTTCCACCCTGGACTCACTGTGCTCCCCCCTCCCACTGTCCCTCTCAGCATGCACAAGTGAAGGAACTGTCCTTGCTCCATGCCAAGGGAACAAGGCAGGAATGAGAAGGACAAAGCAACCCAGCAGCTGTGACTGCCAGCACCACCCACCTGAGAGCAGGGGCTGCATGTTGAATATCTCAGCATTGTAGACCTCCATCTGCCCAGAGTTCTTGTCTAACACACCAACAAAGTACCTGTGGAGAAGGGGGGCAGTTGATTAGTGAGAGGCAGAGCAGTGGAAATTATTTAAATTACATGGTCTTCTCACATCCTGGCAGCTCTCCTGCCTTGCACACACCAGTGCTACAATAAACCAGGTTACCTGTAAGTTATGTGTACATACAAAACCAGAAAGACTTGCTACTCTAAGTACACGCAGAAGTCCTGAAACAGCTGAATTAGGTGAACTGTGGATGCCAGAGTTCTGCTATTATCTTTTGCTTTTTTTTGCTATGCCAGGATTTGATGGCCATAGCTTGAACAACAGCCAAATTTCTCTGCAGCTCCCAGAGCTCAGGATCTCCAGAGCTGCAGCCAAGCACCTCTTTGCCCCCAGAACCATCTCTTCACCAGTGTTCAGAGGTAAGAGCACTCAAATCTACCCAGAAACAATACTGAATTAACACCCATACCACACACATTTGTTAAACTGCATTTATGTCTCCAAACTCGAGAAGAAACAACCCCCTGGTGCTCCTTTTTCAGTTGCAGCACCTCAAACTGGACACTGCAATATCTGAGGATCCAGTTCTCCTCGTTTCACTGCTCTGACAGAACAGAGGTTGGTATGGGCATGTTTTGACAGAGGTGAAGTCAGTTCCTTGTACAGAATTACAAAATATCTCAGCTGGAAGGGCCCCACCATGGTGACCCCTTCAGCACTGACCAACTGATGATAAAGGCAATTTCTTAGTAACAAAACTCCATCCTGCTGCTACACTAATCCATATCCTCCCCCCAGACCTCACAGGATGTTCTCAAACGTGTCTGTGATTTACAGACCACAGCTTCCACAAGATGTGCACGAACAGCCGGAGCTTCCTGTCCCAATCCTCCGTGCCCCTGTGGAAACCTCTGAGGCAGGTGCAGGGAAGGGAGCAGGAGCTGTGTGTCTGGTGCTCCCAGCTCCTTTTCCATACCTGCAGAGGGAGTTGCACTTCATGACGTCACTGCCGAAGTTGTGCCCCACGTAGCAGAGCCGCTCTGTCTCCGAGACCTGGGAAAACGTGGAGAATTGCTGGAGGAGAGGGCTGAGGGACCTTCACTGCCCCTGCTCTGCTTCCCCCAGGGCGACCAGGCTCTGCATTCCAGTGCAGAGTGTACGTACAGCAAACCTGCACAGCCCCTCACAGCGATCACCCCTCGATACTTCAGTCTGAAATGTGGCTTCCAATGACTCATTTAAGCCCCACTGTTGTCAGGTGCCTGCAATTCACCAACTGAAAAGCCACAGCCAGCACTACTAGTCTTGGGATTTTAAGAGATGGGACCACTTCAAGATGTTTCAAAGCATTATTTATTGCTTTTTATTAACTATTTATTAGTCTCACTGAAGAGTGAGAATGTCTTCACCATATCCCAAAAGTGTGTGGTCAGTGGTCCCCAGACCACAAGTTACAGGGTCTTTTAAAGGTTAATTCGGCAATAAACTACTGACACAAAGTTCGTTTATGTCTTAATTAATTAATTAAAACCCCAATATTTAACTGAACTGTCCCACACCTCTTGCTGCAATGGGAGCTTTCTTATCCAATCGTATGGTAACATACAACTACTTGCTACACCTTTAAACTTTTCTACTATTTCTGTAACTACTTCTATATCCAAACTTTAAAACCCTAAAACTTTCCACTACCTAGTTTAATATGTTTCTATCTAAACTACAAACTCACATTTTTACTTATGGTCTCTAAACTTGGAAGCCTTTTCCAAGCTCTCAGGTTGAACCCTGTATATTTTTTTTTGTATTTGGGCCTGCAAGCACAAGATTTTGAGAATTTCCTGGGCCTGGAACTCCCACATACCAGGAGTGCACCAGACACCTAAACGTATTTTGAGTGCATTTTGAGAATGTGTTGGTTTTTCTGCTCTGCTGCAGTGGTTTTCCTGCAACGATTTGGGCTGAAAAGTCATTTATCCCTTGAGTGCAGTAGCTGTAAAGATTAACAGCAGCATCAGAAAGCACCTTCTGATTGTACCCTCAGTTCTCTCTTCACTGAGAGATCATCTATGATATAAATTAGCTGAACAAAGACATCTTTGGTGAAGACTTCCCAGTGTGAACAGAACACAATGGACGTCATTATCAAATGCACCGACTAGCTGGGAAGCAACTCCCAGATGGTTCAGCTGTCCCTGTCCTGCCAGCTCCACCCTGCAGCGTTCACCAGCCCTGTCAGAGCCAGAGCTTCCTCTGGAACCCAGAGATACCTCGGCACTTGGAACACATGCCTGTGAAACGTGCTGGCCTAAACTTTGATCGTTTAAAAAAAATCTGCTTCAAAGCTCAGCACGGATTTTCACAGAATCCAACACTGGTTTGGGTCCTAAGAGACCTCAAAGCCCATCCAGCCCGACCCCTGCCAAGGGCAGGGACACCTCCCACTGTCCCAGGCTGCTCCAAGCCCCAGTGTCCAACCTGGCCTTGGACACTGCCAGGGATCCAGGGGCAGCCACAGCTTTTCTGGGCACCCTGTGCCAGGGCCTCCTCACCGTCCCAGGGAGGAATTTCTCACTCCAACCGGAGGGAGTTGCTGAGGCCACAGCCCTGAGTGCAGAAGAGAGTCAAACCCCCCCGCATCCCGCAGCAGGAATCGCTCAGTGGGGATTACACCCGGGAACTGCCCGGGCTGCCGCCGGCTCCGCTCCTGCTGTGATCCCTTACGGGCCCCTCAGCCCACGGGGCTAATTAGTAACACCTGTGACTTTTACCCGATTATGGCCGTTATCTGGCTACTCCTCATTGTGCACTACTACCACAACATCCTATAAAATTACTGCGACCCTCGCGGCGGGCCCTCACCAGGATCCTGCGGTGCCTCTTCCGGGGATGCGCCGTGTCCCGGTTCCGGTACACGGTGAAGCTCAGGGAGTCGGGCTGCCGCAGCTTCCCGTTGGCGAACCGCACTGCGGGAGAGGAAGCCCGTGAGATCCGGGGCCGGCCGCTATCCCCGAGGGGAGCCCGCGACCCGCCCCACGCCCCCAGCCCGGTCCCGCTCACCCAGCGCCGCCGGCCTCTCCGCGTCGGGGTCCCCGCGGTAGCGCCAGGTGGCGGCGGCGGCCATGGCGAGGCACTGAGTGAGGGCTGCGGCTGCGATGCGGGTCCCGGTGCGGCTCGCGCTCCTCCGCCTCTTCCGCCACCGCCTCCCGTCGTGGCAATAAGCTCAGCGCCGATTGGGCGAGGTGAGACTCTGCCGCCGCGTGAAAGTAACGAGGTCGCCGATTGGCTGTCAGCAGGGCCCGCGCCGCCGGCGGCCGGAAGTGACGCGCTCTGTCGGCGCGGCGGGGCGGGGCGGGCGGGGCCGGAGCGGCGGGAGCGGGGCCGGGGCCGATCCCCATCCCAGTCCCCATCCCTGTGCCCATCCTGAGCCTCGCACGGCCCTTCCCGCACGGACACCGCAGGTGAGCGGGGCGGGGGGCGGCGGGGAGGCGGAGACCAGGGACCCCAGCGTCGGGGCGCGACGGGGGCTCTCCGGACTGCCCTTTATGTCCCGTGTGCGACACAAAACGGAGTCTTTGGGTGTGCCTTCACCGGTGCTGGTGCACCGCCGGAATGCAGGTGCCTCTCTGGGAGGGGAACAAACCTTGGGTGTTGCAGGTGATGCGTAAAGGAAAAAAAAAGTGGGGGAAAAAGGCACTGTCTTGAGAAGAGCACCTTTCAGCAGGAGACCCCTAGTTATCCAACAGTCAGTTAACGTTCCAGTTTTCAAAGGAGTTTTCAAAGGCTCTGAATTACTTAATTTTTCCCGTGCTGAGTGTTCTGGGTGACAACTGGTGAATGATATCCCTGTTCTGACTCAATCCAAGGACACAGGGTGGGATTCTTGGGATATCCTGTGCAGGGCGGTGAGCTGGCCAGCAAAGGCAGTGATGGGCAGGAAAAAAAAAGCAGCAAACACATCCATGTTTGAGGATGGAGTTGAATCAGCAGGCTTACATTTGATCCCTGCTCAAAAGAATAATTCTGGCCATGTGGCTTTTTTTTAGCTGCTTTATGGTCTTATGTCCATTGATGCTGTTGCCTTGCTCTTGGAAAATAAACATGAGCACAGGAAGTTCTCTGTGTGTGCCTTGGATGTGCAGCCTTTCTGCTCACTAAATCTTATGCTTTGTTTTTTTTTTCATGAGAAAAAGTCAATATATTGCCGAGGGTCACCTGTGTAGTCTTGAAATGAATCTACTAGGATATGACTCATGTTCTGATAATGAACATTTAAGAAGAAACCACCCCTGACTCTTGCCTACTTGTCTTGTTGAGCATCACATTGCTTTGCCATCAGCCCCAGTGTTTCTGTGGAAGGTTACCCAGTTGTGTGAGCAGTGTATCAGAGGGGGCAGCAGGTTATTATTGTAATCAGATTTTTTTGCAGACCAGGATAAAATGTTTAACTCGTGAGTGTGAGGTTACCCCTGTTGTCCAGTTTCCAGCACAGCTGCCTGTGACACGGGTGGTGCTGAGGTCAGCTCTGTGGCAGAACCTGGATTTTCACTGCTTTTCTTTGTCCTCCAGACAAGGCTTTGATCCTGTGACCATGTGGTGTTGGTAAAGTCAGACCAGTTTCTGTTTGTGTTTCAGTTCTCTCCTTTTGTCTTCATAGCCTGGTTCACTGCAGCCCAACCACAGAATCATACAACAGTTTGGGTTGGAAGGGCACCTTGTCTAGTTCCATCCCCTGCCATGGGCAGGGACACCTTCCACTGTCCTAGGCTGCTCCAAGCCCCAATGTCCAACCTGGCCTTGCACACTGCCAGGGATCCAGGGGCAGCCACAGCTTCTCTGGGCACCCTGTGCCAGGGCTCCCCACCCTCCCAGGGAAGAATCTCATATTCTGCTACCATCTTTCAGTTTGAACCCACTCCCCCTTTCTCCTTCACTGTCATAAATAGTCTTGTCCCACCTTCAATGTAGCCCCCTTGAGAGGTGGAAGGCCACGGTTGGGTCACCCTGCTGCCTTCTCCTCTCCAGGCTGAGCAATCCCAATTCACTCACCTTTTCCTCCCAGCAGAGCTACTCTCTCCCTCTGACCAACTTGCTGGCCCACATAGCGGCGTTCTCTTCTGTTTTGCAGGACCATGGATTTTCCGGGGCACTTTGAGCAAGTCTTCCAGCAGCTCAACTACCAGCGCCTGCACGGGCAGCTGTGCGACTGCGTCATCGTGGTGGGGAACCGGCACTTCAAGGCGCACCGCTCGGTGCTGGCCGCCTGCAGCACGCACTTCCGCGCGCTCTTCACCGTGGCCGAGGGCGACCAGGCCATGAACATGATCCAGCTGGACAGCGAGGTGGTGACGGCCGAGGCCTTCGCCGCCCTCATCGACATGATGTACACCTCCACGCTGATGCTGGGGGAGAGCAACGTGATGGACGTGCTGCTGGCCGCCTCCCACCTGCACCTCAACTCGGTGGTCAAGGCCTGCAAGCACTACCTGACCACGCGGACGCTGCCGCTGTCTCCGCCCAGCGAGCGGGCGCAGGAGCAGAGCGCGCGGCTGCAGCGCTCCTTCATGCTGCAGCAGCTGGGGCTCAGCATCGTCAGCTCAGCGCTGGGCTCCTCGCAGGGCGCCGAGGAGCCGCCCGGCGCCGTGGGCACGGCCCTGCGGGGCGGGCTGGAGCAGCGCGCCGCCTTCCCCATCCGCCGCCTGCACAAGCGCAAGCAGTCCTCCGAGG
>JBBMKD010000115.1:8111877-8122970 GCA_037834095.1 Argya squamiceps | reverse complement strand
CCGAGGAGCGCGCCCGCCAGCGCGTCCGGCCCGCCATGGAGGAGCCCGGGCCCGACGTGGCCGCCGAGAGCGGGCAGCCTGTTGTCCACTCGCGGGAGGATTTCTTCTCGCCAGACTCGCTCAAGATGGTGGACAACCCCAAGGCCGACGCCGTCGCCGACAACCAGGAGGACAACACCATCATGTTCGACCAGTCTTTCGGCGCGCAGGAGGACGCTCAGGTGCCCAGCCAGTCGGACAATGGCGGGGGAAACATTTCCCAGATGTCCATGGCGTCCCAGGCCACGCAAGTGGAAACCAGTTTCGACCAGGAGGCTGCTGCTGAGAAGAGCAACTTCCCGTGCGAAAATCCGGAGGTCAGCCTGAATGAGAAGGAGCACATGAGGGTGGTGGTGAAGTCTGAGCCCCTGAGCTCCCCGGAGCCTCAGGATGAGGTGAGCGATGTCACCTCCCAGGCAGAGGGCAGCGAGTCCGTGGAGGTGGAAGGAGGAGTGGTGAGTGCAGAGAAGATAGAGCTGAGTCCCGAGAGCAGTGACCGCAGCTTCTCGGACCCTCAGTCCAGCACCGACAGGGTGGGAGACATCCACATCATGGAGGTGTCCAACAACCTGGAACACAAATCTTCTTTCAGCATTTCGAATTTTTTGAATAAAAACAGGGGAGGTGGCTTTGGTGCCAGCCAGAACAACGACGACAACATTCCCAACACCACCAGTGACTGCAGGATGGACAGTGACGCCTCTTACCTGATGAGCCCAGAGTCGGGGCCCACCGGCGGCCACTCCTCTGCTGCTGTCTCCCATGTCGAGAACCCGTTCAGTGAGCCCACGGACTCCCACTTTGTGAGGCCCATGCAGGATGTGATGGGTCTGCCGTGCGTGCAGACCTCCGGGTACCGGGCGGCGGAGCAGTTTGGCATGGATTTCCCGCGCTCAGGCCTGGGCCTGCACTCGCTGTCGCGGGCCATGATGGGCTCGGTGAGGGGCGGAGCCGGTGGCTTTCCCGGCTACCGCCGCATTGCCCCCAAGATGCCCGTGGTGACCTCTGTGCGGGGCTCGCAGCTGCAGGAAAGCTCCTCTGGCTCCCAGCTGATGATGAACGGGAGCACTTCGTTCGAGGGCGGGCACCTGTCGCAGCCGGGCCCGCCGCAGCTGACCAGGGCGTCCGCAGACGTCCTGTCCAAGTGCAAGAAGGCCCTGTCGGAGCACAACGTGCTGGTGGTGGAGGGCGCCCGCAAGTACGCCTGCAAGATCTGCTGCAAGACCTTCCTGACGCTCACGGACTGCAAGAAGCACATCCGTGTGCACACGGGGGAGAAGCCCTACGCCTGCCTCAAGTGCGGCAAGCGCTTCAGCCAGTCCAGCCACCTCTACAAACACTCTAAGACCACCTGCCTTAGGTGGCAGAGCAGCAACCTGCCCAGCAGTTTGCTCTAACCTGCTGCCCCGGGCCCGGAGGAGCCTCGCTGCCAACGCAGGCGGGCGGACGCCGGCGTGCCACGGTGCCACACACAGTCTTGGCTCTGCCATTGGGGATATCCGGTACCTACCTCGCGGGTGTCGCCGCCGGGAGCCGCACGGCGGGGATGGGGATGTGACCCCCGGGGCACAACGGCCCCTTTGCAGGGCAGAGGGGTGACAGCACGGGGGTCTCCTGAAATAGCACGGTTTGAGAACAAGAAACTGACGTGCACGTTTCTTTTTTGTTTTTTTTTTTTTTTTTCTCTCTCTCTAAAGCATTTTGTAACAGTGAAAGCATTTAAATGATTACTGTAACATGAGTCGCTGCATTATGTGAGCACAGTGGTGCAGACCCCTTACCTTTAAAAGAGAGAAACAGCTTAGCCTGCACCTGTCTGACATAATGCTTTAAAATATGCTACTTATGACAATAGTTCTAGGATTATGAATGTATGTTTGGCTGTTTTGTAGTAAAGGACACTGTGTAATCAAGGTGCTTAAATTAAATCCCAGACAAGTAACTTTTGGACTGCCAGGTGTACATATAACTTTAATACAGCAAGATCTGGATGTTTGGCTGTTTCTTTTTTTTTTCCGTAGAAATGAGTATTAAGTGGTAAGTGAAGTACTGTCTCTTGTTTGTGCTATTCCTAGCAGTATTTTAACCAGTTTGTATCTCCTATGTTACAATTCTATATACGCAGAAGTTTGAACAGAGCTTGTCTTCGTCTGTTGTTCTGAAGGAGAGGGAATTTGTGATGGCTTTTTTTGCCACGTAAGACAGTATCTTGCTGTTCCCAGATGCCCACAGTCCATCTGGTCCCCGTTACGGCGTGAGCACGTTGTTTTTTTCTCTTATCTCCAGGCTTTAATTTCCTGCCCTGCGCCCTTAGTGACTTCCCTTTGCAGCTGTGGATCTGTCCTTGGATCAAATCGCTCCTAGGTCAGGGACAATCCTCGTTTGCCATATTGCACAGAATCATAGAGTATGCTGAGTTGGAAGGGACCCCTCAGGATCATTGTGTCCAGCTCCTGGCCTTGCAGAGGATACCCCAGCAATCCCATCTTGTGCCTGAGAGTAATGTGCAAACACTTCTTTATCTCAGGCAGCCTTGGGGTTGTCACCCTGTCCCTGAGGAGCTTGTTCAGTGCCAGACCACCCTCTGGGTGAAAAACTTTTCCTGATGGCCAACCTAAACCTCCCCTTGACTGAGCTTTAGCCTTTTTTTAAGTCCTGTCACTGGTCACGAGAGTGAAGAGGTCTGTACCTGCCCTTCTGCTGCTCCTCAGGAGGATGTTGAGGACCCCAGTGAGGTCTGACCTCAATCTCCTCTGTGCTGAGCAAACCAAATGCCCTCAGCTGCTCCTCATAAAGCTTCCTTTCCAGACCCCTCACCAACCTCATGGCCTCCTTTGGACATTCTCATTAACAGCTTAATGTCTTTTATATGATGGTGCTCAAAACTGCCCACAGCACTTGAGGTGAGGCTGCCCCAGAGCAGAGCAGAGCAGGACAATCCCCTCCCTCACTGGCTGGTGATACCCCCCAGGACATGATTGGCCCTCCTGGCTACCAGGTCACTGCTGGCTCATATTCTGTAAAATGTCCTTGTCAAGTCCAGGCTTTCCACTTAAGCTAGTGTCATTAAAAGTACTTTTCCCCATACATTTAAAAAAAGCTAATGTAAATTTAGTTTTAAAAAACAACACTGTACACGTGCAGCAGAAATTTATCGTTCTCCATGTGAATCATGTAAATCTCTTTAATTTCCTCTTCTTTGTTGCCACTGTAACTTAACACTGCCTGCAGTCTCCTTTCTTCCTTGTCAAAGGTGCACATGAACTGGTGCTCAGCATTCTTAGGTTTTAAAATAAACTTTCAGAGCACTTCTGCTGATGATAAATGTCACTCAGCTGAGCAGGGGCTGGGCCAGGGCTGCAGAGTGTCCTTCTGCTCAGGTGAGACAGAGGATTCCCTGCACCTGCCCTGTCAACGTGTCGTTTGCACCTTGACCATCTGAGGAATGCAGAAACATAGGAGATGGGTAGATTAATTCCTTTAAAATGTTAATATTTTGTTATAGGGTTTACTTACTGGTCATGTTTCTGGCTCTTGATTTTTTTTTTAAGCATTAAAATAACACTTCTTTTTAAAGCAGTGGGATATGCTGTGTTTTGTTTCAAATAATTTCAGTATTGGGGACTAACAGCATTGAACTGCATAAACACTCTCCCAAACAACAATAAAATGCAGTATTTTGTACTTTAGTATTTTCTTGTGTTGCTTTATTAAGTAACACTCTGTTTCATCTTCATTGCATTTCTAGTGTTTTGCTTTCTAAAAACAAGGGTTGGTTTTTTTTTCATTTTCTGTTTCCTGTAGCACATCCAAATTTGTTGAATTGTTACAATGTTTTGTGCAAGGAGACTAATTAGGAATTAATATGAGCCGATAAACACTTAACTGGACTTTTGAACTGTTTTTATAAAAAAATTAATGTGGAATATCAGTGCAGGAGGACTTCTGTACTCTTTCTTTGAGAAAAAGTTTGTCTGGAGCATTTTTGGAAGCAGGAGCTTTAAAATTCATTGTCAGTTGATGTGCAGAGGGGCAGTTGCAGGCCTGGAGCCTGTGGGTGCCTCACGGCTGAGTCTTCCTGAATGAAGCAATAAATTCCTGGGAATAGCATAAATAAACACCTGGGGCTGAGCTGCCTGCTCTAGGGGAGGGTGTCTCACCCCACAGCCTGGAGAGCTTATGCCACTGAATTGTGCCCATAATTGAACTTTGCAAGTGGGATCTCGCATGGGGGTGTCTGTTCCAAAACACCTGGAAATAAACCCTACTTTTTTGTGTTGCTGTGTCTGACTGGCTTCACTGGTTTGGTGCTCTCCACACCAGCCTGTACAAAGAAAATTGTGACTGCAAAAGGGATCGTAAAAATCTGAAGTTGGTAATAATTTTGTCCCCAGTAGGAGTCCTTTGTAAGAATTTACTTTTGTTAATGAAGTATTATCTACACAGCACCTGTAAAATTCATGATCCATGGCCACTGCTGCTCTCTTGAGTTCCTCATGGGAGAATGTCACAGGTGCAGGAGGTGCTTGTCTTGAAGGAGTTCTGAGATGGACACCTGAGCCCAGTGCTCCAGTCCCTGTGGCAGCTGATGTACCTATTTCTAGGTATCTATTTCCTAATGCATGTGGGGAATCTGACACCTACTCAGACCCCAGCTCAGTCCCTGTCATCATCAGGGATCACAGGAACCACTCAGATATTTGGTCACCATCCTTGAGTGTCACAGCAGCTCCACCAGCAGCAGAATCTTCAGTGTCAACACTAAGGAATCTTGGAGACCAGTGAGCTCCCCCACTGGGTTTTCTCAGCAAAGTCATTCCTGATTTCCAGTGGGTAGTTTGGAAACTCTCCAGGCCAGCTGCGATGCCCAGAGCACACTCCCTTCCTCCCCACCACCATGACCACAAGTCTTTCCTCCTCTGTCCAGGTTACAAGAACTACTGACAGGCCAGCACAAGGCAGTCAGCCATGCTTGTGAGTCAAAACTTCCTGATGAATGTGTCAGAATTCCTCCCAGGCGTGATGCAGGGCAACTTCCAACAGCCATTACTGCTATCAGAGAGTGCTTCATTGAGCACCCAAGAAATGCCAGCAGAGTCCAGCACAAAGGACACTGCTGTGGGACAGGAAGAGACACACTGTGCTGGGTGAGCTTCAGCTCCTGTTACAGGCTTTGTGCCCTGGCTCCCTCCTCACACCAGGATTATGGTGCTGCCAGCTGCTCACCCCAGGACACGTCCCTCCTGCCCATTGCATGCTCCTCACTCCCTTGTGCTGCCATCCCCAAAAAGCACTGGTTCCCTGTCTGTTCCCTGCTAGGGTGAAGGCACAGGGGAGAAGGCACGGGTGGCTGCAGGGCAGTGGGGTGTGTCCTGCGTCAGAGAGGTGGGAAAACCCCATCTCAGCAGGGCAGGTCAGGCACTGGCACCACTGTTCAACCTGGACATGCCACAGGGATTCCTGTGTCCTCTTCTGTGGGCCTGGACACCATGGAGTGGTGTGATGGGACTGGGAGGAAGAGGAGGGAGGAGGATGGCTAATGGAGAGCCACAGCTCAAAAGGAACCTGAGTCCAGGTGTGCTCTTCAGCGTCTTCCCTGGCATGAGGACTGGGAGCACTCTGAGCTGGAAGGAGGCTGGCTTAAAACTGGTGAGAGTGACCTCCACATCACACTGTGGGGACACCTGTGGGGTGACTGGGGTGGGCAGCACTGCATGGCTGTGACTGGTCTGTGACAGGGCTGTCCTGTCTGCCACATGGTCACGGAGATGGGAGGGCACACAGGGAGGGCCATGGCAAGGCCAGTGCACACCCCGGGGGCAGATCCATCCCCATCCAGCAGGACCACAGGCTTGTCAAAGCTGTGGCTGCCCACACCCCGAAAGTGTCCAAGGCTTGGACCAATCTGGGATCGTGGAAGGTGTCCCTGCCCATGGCAGGTGGAATGAGATGATCCATGAGGTCCCTTCCAACCCAACCCACTCCATGATTCTGTGATCAGTGTCACTGAGAGGTGGGCTTCAGCCCACCAGCTTCCAGCCCCCATTTATGGAAGTGGGACAATGGCTGCAGGACACATGAATCCCCCAAAGCCCTCAGGATGTGCCCATCAGGCCTCTCCTGGCAGCTGTAGGCTCAGCCTCTCCTCTGCACCGAAAAATGTCACTGCACATCTGAGAAACACGAGGGGAGCAGCAGCCAGAAGCTACAAAGGGGTAGCAGAATCTCCCAGTGAATTCCAGTTTGACATCCACTCTGGAGCCGTGCCTGGAATTGGTTATGGATACAAAAGGCAGAGCTGGAGGTTCCTGGAGAGCTGCACAAGCCTGTTTTGTGCTTTCCTTTAGACCCCTCAAGCAGAGGATCATGTGGTGCCACTGATGCCATAGGACAATTTGATGTGTGGGCTGCAGCAGCTCCTGTGGCAGCAGCCTGCATGGACAGAGCTGGTACCTCTCCTCCCCTCCTGGCTACAAGCCCAGGTAAGGCACTCCTGGCCTCTCGTTGTAACCAGGTTTTGAGGACAGATGCTGCTGCAGCAGCTCCCTTATGGTAGCACCAGCATGGCAAGCACTCCCCAGTCCAGGGCCAACCCCTCTGGCACCCGCAGTGTGCTCCACCACATTCCCTGTTCTCAAGTAACACCAGCACGACACTTTGGCAGCTACTCTTTAATGGCTCCTGACGCCGCTGCAGGGGAGGGGACACGGGCTGTCCCTCAATGCCACCTCTGTCCCACGGCGCTGCTGGAGCAGGGCCTGGCCATCACAGCTTCAGCTCGTGGGGCATGGGCTCCCCCCGCAGCCCGGCCAGCAGGTTGTTGGCTGCCAGCACGGCCATGGTGCTCCTCGTGGCGTACGTGGCGCTCCCGATGTGTGGCAGGATCACTGCAGGGACAGGGAGGGACACTGCTCACCTCTCACCTTCACACTGCCCCACAGCCCCTTTCAGGGCTGTCAGGCACAGTGTCCACGTAGATGTTATTTGTGTATTAATAAATATGTGATACCACTGTTATAAGTAATGTATGTCCTGCCTGGTCTTGTTTCGGAGCCCTCAAATCTCCAAGTCCTGCAAATATTTCCAGAAAGTCTCTGCTCTTATCACTCCTCACACTGTCTACTTTGAGAAACAATGCACACAAATAAAACATGAGTTTTAGCAAAAAGATAAAACAACAGCTGTAAGTTTGAATTTCAGAAACACACACTCAGTCACAGACATTTCCAAATTTTCATGGATGTCCCTATGGTTTCTTTTCGGAAGATACTTTTCCTACTCCAGAAACCCCCTCCCCCTGGAGGGAGGACATCCTGTGTGACACCAGCCAAACAAGCTCCTTCCTAGCCATCCTTCCTCACCTGCATCATCCTCCTCCAGAGAAGACAGGTCTCAGTCCTAGACCTGCGCCTGCCCACCTTCCCATGCCTGGAACTATCCTGGAACAGGCTGCCCATGCTCATGGCAGCTGGGCCAGCCCAGCAGTGCTCCCAAGACCAAGACTCCTCCAGGCAAACTCAGCAGCCCACTTTTAGCCAGTGGGAAACTTTTCCAGCACAGTATGTGCCCAGGAGCCCACAGAATACCTGAGCTGGACAGGGCCTGAGCTGGGAATTGGTTTCTCATCCATGCACCTGCTGATACCAGATCCTCCGTGAATTTCACACATTGAATGAAGAGCCATCACGAAGGTACTAAACCTGAGCTTATCTCAATGGCTTTCTGGAAAATTAAAACAGCTCCCACACTAGTTTGACATCATGTTGATGACCTTTTACCCCACAGCAGCTCCCTGCATTGTACAGCAGCCCACCTAAATATACCTCATCTGCCTGTCCCGTGCTCTGGTGCACACTGCCACCAGTAGACTAATGGGGAACAGGGGTCCCTGTCACACCTGTCAGTGTGCCCCCAAGGCAGCACCTGCTGGAGGAGGGGTCTGGCCACTCCCCCAGACACTCACCACAGTTCTTGAGGGACAGCAGGGGGTGGTCAGTAGGCAGTGGCTCTGGCGTTGTGACATCCAGGCCGGCGGCTGCAATCTGGCCACTGGCCAGTGCATCGTACAGGTCCTCCTGGTTCACCACGGCCCCCCTGCAAACGGGAGGGGTGAGAGGCTGGTGTCACTGCTGAGGGGGCCCGCAGGCTCCCAGGGGCACAGAGGCAGTGGGCCCCCAGGGCTGCCTAAGCAGAGACCCTCTCTGGATGTGCCTGAGCCTCCCAGCAGTGAGCTGCTTATGCTCCAGCTGCCCACGGTGGGGTGAAGAGCTGGGTGCTCCCTGAATAATTTATCTTGCCTTTGGCTCAATCCCAAGGGGCCTTGGGCAAATGTTCCCAGTGGCTGCAGCCATGAAGGCTGTACGTGCTGTCTGGACTCACTGCCCAGCAGATTCCCCTACACTCACAGTGAGGAAGGGCAGCAGCCACTCTCCCAGGCACAGGTCTGGGCTGCCAGTACCTGCTTGTGTTGACAAACACAGAAGTCTTCTTCATCCTGCCAAAGAAGTCCTTGTTGCACATCCCCTGGGTAGCTGGTGTCAGGGCACAAGTCACCACTACAAAGTCAGACTCCTCGGCCAGCCTCGTGAGCGGGACTGAGGGAAAAAACATGGAAACATCCCACTGCAGCCAACACCTTCCCTCAGCAGAACTCCAGGGGCAGCTGCAGGCCCTCCTGTACTCCCAGCAGAACACCTCGGTATTCAGCCCATGGGGACAGTCCGCAAGACCCTCCCCTCCTAGGAGCAGCTGTCACATTTTGCCTCTGTTCACTGTGTCCAACTTCCTTGTGGGAGTGAAACTGACAGAAAATCACCAATGCATGGACACAGGGAAGGGGAAAACTGGCAGGATCAGCTGCAGCCTGGAGTTCTCACAGTGGTCTGATGAACCCCTGCATGTCCAGCCTTTGCCTGGCTCGGAGGAGGCAGAGTCCTCCCCTCCCTGTCACCCCCCAGGGCCTTGTGGGGCACGTCTGGGACATGGCACTCCCTCCTCTGCTGCCCCCTCACACTGGGTATGCCCAGGAGCCCCCAGAGTCCCCAGCTTATGCCCTCCCTCCACTGGCCCACCCTGCAGGTGACAAACCCTGTGAGTGACCCCCCTGGAGCTGTCCCAGCCATGGTGCTCCATGACTGACAGCACCCCTGCCCTGGTGCCGTCCTTACCAAACTCAGCCCCAAACTCGGCCGCACTCTCCGGTTTTGGGCCACTGCCAGTGTAGAGAAACTTCCTGACCCCAAATGGCTTCAGGCGCCGGGCAACTGCCTGTCCTGAGGGAGGGAGAAAGCTGTTGGGCTGCTGTGGCTCCACAATATATGTGGGGACCAGCACGTGAAGCCACTGAAGGGCTGCTGCAGTGGGATCACTCCTTCCTGACTGTGGGGTGGGGCTGGAGACGTTCTGCTGTGGAAAGGGGCCCATGGACACTGACCCTGTGACTACCCATGGGAGCACACTGCCCTGGGGAGCAAGGACAGGAATGGCTGCCTGCTGGCAAAGTCCACAGCTGGATGGAGTGTCGTGTGGACTTTGCCACTGCATTTGTTTGACTGAGGACCAGAAGGAGGTACAGACTGCTGCAGGAGTTGGAGGTGGTGGAAGCACATGAACACCTGAGGCTTTAAGGCTGAGGCTGATGAGCCAGTACAGCTGCTGGGAGAGGCTCTGCACAGCTCCCCTCACTGTGCTCAAGGAATTTAAATAGGTGAGCACCAGGTCACCACCTTAGCTGAGTCACAGAGCCCCAGAACAGCCTGGGTTGGAAAAGACTGCAAAGACCATCTCATTCCAACCCTCCCACCTCCAGCAGAGGCACCTTTCAGCAGCCCAGGTTGGGGGTGAGGCTCCAAACCCACCCTGCCACCATTGGAGAACAGAAGTCTGCCCTCTGAACTGCACTTACCTATCCTGCCCAGCCCAATGATGCCCACGGTGCTGTCAGAGAGGCCATATCCACACATCCACAGGGGCTTCCACGTTGTCCAGCCGCCACTGCCAGAGAGAGTGGGACAGGGACAGCTGTCATGGAAAGCTGTTCAGAGCCCAGCCCAGACGCTCGGTGTGAGCTACACGAAACTCTGGCCTCCACCAGCAGGCCATGTGGCACAGCTCCGGGGCCACCCACGGCGGGCACTCACCTCTTCACCTGCTGGGCCGCCTCGGGCAGCCGGCGGCACGCCGACAGCAGCAGGGCCACGGACAGCTCCGCAGTGGCGTCTGTCAGCACGTCGGGGGTGTACCCCACACGGATCCCCCTGCCAGGCCAGACCGGGCTCTGGGGCAGCCCCGGGGTGCTCCCTGGCATCCCCGGGCCGGGTGCCAGCACTTTGCCTGCCCCAGGTACCCAGGGACATCGCTTTGGCTCTCAGCCCTCCTGCCACATCCTTTCCCCAGGTAGTCCTTGCTCAGCCCAGCACCCAAACACTTCTCCAGCCCCGGAGCCACTGGGGTGACCCCAGCCATGACCCAGTAATGGATGGATGCAGGTAGCTGACCCCACCCAACCCCATGCTCTGTGAAAGCCTGCCTGCTAAAAGTTGGATGTGGGGTGTGTCAGGGGAAGGGGTCCAGAATTAGAGGGACAGCGCAGGGGGGTGAAGACACGGGGGAGGGAATGAATCATGGGAGGGTCAGAGCAGGAGGTGTCCGAGCTGGCCGGGGACAGAGCAGGGGAGGAGAGGGGCAGCGCAGCGTTACCGCTTCTTGATCTCGTCCAGGGCGAGGTGGTCGAAGCCCACGGACAAAGTGCTGATGACCTTCAGGTCGGGCCCTGTAAGACACGATCGGCGCTGCCGTGCCTGCCCCGAAGGCCCGGGGGATAGCGGGGGGGAAGCAGGGGGCCCCGCACGCACCGGCCGCGTCCAGCACCTCGCGGTCGATGCGGTCCGAGAGCAGGCAGAGCAGCCCGCGCGTCCCCGCCACGCCCGCCAGCAGCTCGGTCCGCGGCACCGGCTCCTCCGAGTCCCACTGCTGCACGCGGCACCTGCGGCGGCACCGGCGCCGTCACCCACCGGCACCGGGACCCGCACCGGCACCGGCATTGGCACCGGCAC
>JBBMKD010000115.1:8093156-8107191 GCA_037834095.1 Argya squamiceps | reverse complement strand
CTTCCTTCCTTCCTTCCTTCCTTCCTTCCTTCCTTCCTTCCTTCCTTCCTTCCTTCCTTCCCTCCTTCCCTCCCTCCTTCCCTCCCTCCTTCCTCCCTTCCTTCCTGGTCCCTTGCTGCTCCATTGGCAGGGCTGGTGTAGTCCTGCCACCACCCCACCAGTTCCTGGGCAGAGGGACGAGGGGCAGCACGTGGGAGCATCAGGACCCTGCCTCTTCCCACACTGTCCCAGCTGGAGCTTCCTCCTTGCCCTGCTGTGCCCACATCCCTGTGTCCTTGCTGCAGCTGTGCCCCGTCTCCCCCTTGCTGAGACCATGTCCCCATCGTGCCTGTGTTCCCATGTCCCTGCTGGACCCCGTGTCCCTGCTCTGCCCGTGTCTCCGTGTGCCACACCACTGCCTCAGGCTCTGCAATGCTCTGGATCCCATCATCCAGCTAAAATCCCACCTTCACCGCGGGGCAGGAGTGTGCTCAGGCTGTCAGACTGTTGCTACAAGGTTATATTTAAAGCATTTTCAGAGGTTTCCTGTAGACAGGAAAAACATACTGTTCCCCTTGGAGATTTCAACCACACTGGTTTCTTTAATCCTCCTCAAGGCATAGGCTGGGATTTTGTATCTGGGAGCAACTGAAATGATGCTGTTCTAGGAGTGATATTTTAATTTTCTCTTAGAAGAGGCCTTTAAAAGAAGGCTCAGAGCTCTGCCTGGAGTGAATTAACAGTGGCCATATCAACCTTAGAGCCCCGTGCAGCCTGTGGGGTGAGAGCTTGTCCAGGACCACTGGTGAATCCTATAAATGGGAATAAACCCACAGCCTGTGTCTGCAGGGTGACAACTTTCCAATTGCCAAAACACAACTTCCTCTTTTTAATGCTTTCAGTGAAAGCACAGCAGTGTGCTTGGGGCAGTACCTGCAGCGGGGCAGGGGGGAGAGGGACAAGGCACAGCAAAGGAAAGCAGGATGAGGATAACCACAGAGTATTTAGACAAAATGCAGAAAAAAAGGCAGGCAGATGGCATGAATATTAGTGCATGAAAATGACTAGCACTCTGAGAATTTCCCAGTGTACTTCTGACTGGTTTGGGCTTGCTTTTATAATTAATTTATGGAAAGCACTTAAATTGGGAATAAACACAATCTCACAAATCCCTCCTAATCTCTGCCCGTATTTTTGAAATGATACCCTGAAGGTATAGTTCCTCACAATGATTAAACTGCTTTTCTTTTAAGAATTAAAAGGGACCTTTTCCATGTGGTCTTGTGCTGTGTGAGCAGCCAGGCCCACATTCTGACCTGCTCTAGATGCAATATACTGTTGGGAGTGCCCGGGTAGGGCATTTCCCCATTGGACTGCTGGATGCCAAATCTGCCAATATTTTCATTTTGGATTCATGTATTTTAATGCAAAATATGACCTGGTGTGTTGTCAGCCTACAACTCAGAAGCACTCAGCTATTAGCATAAATTTAGAAAGCTCCTCGAAAATGAAAAGAAATGTATTTAATTAAGTGGCTGCTTTTCCCTGTTGGTGGAAGCCACGCTCCCTCTGTGGGTGGGATGTGTGGAAGGTGCTGAGGGCAGCACAGCACAAGGATTTGGGTCTCTGGGTGCAGGCAGAAGCAGTGTGGAGCAGCTCTGCACGAGAGAAGCCTGGGGAGATACAGCCTTTGCCCTGTGGCTGCCCTACCTGGGCTTCAGGTGCTGCTGGCCCTGCTGCAGCTCTCAGAGTGCTGGTTGGGCCTTGTGTCCCAGAAGGGAAGAGGGATGTGAGGGGATGGCGAGGCAGAAGGGAAGAGCAGTGAGGGACAGCAAAGCATGGCATGGGAAGCTCCACACTGTCTCCAGTGGGATATGGGTCACCAGGGTGCTCATAGCTGTGGGGTTGTCCCCAGAAAGGGTCCAGGAGTGACAACATGAGGGTGTAGGAAGCAAACAAAGATTTTATTACAATATTTTATTTTGTGCTTCAGCATGGAAATCCAGGTAAGAATCACCCAGGACACAGCCTGTCCCTTTGGTTTGGCCTGTGCAGCTCAGTCCTGCATAGGAGAAGCATTTTCCTCCAGCAGCCTCTCCATGTCACAGCTCATGGAAGGACACTGTGGTGCTGGGGAGCTCTTAACCCTCCCAGACATGGGGACATGGGAAGACTGCCCATCTGCAGCTGTGGGGTGCTGGCCTGCAGGTCCCAGGTGAGTGATCCCCGTTCTGCAGGCTGGGAGTGTGTGCCAGCAGCTCCAGGAAGGACCTGGCACATGGACACCTGGGCAGCAGGGGATGATGCTGTCGTGCCAGCTGCCACCATAGATGCCATCAAAGGCACGTGGCTGGGACCTCTCACTGCTTGGGGGTGGCCAACATCCTGGCCAGGAGGGCAAGATGTGGCAGTGCCACCCCTGCCGAGTCTCTGTGCCAGTGCTGTGCAGAGTCCCTGTGGCACTGCTCCTCATGGTGCTGGTCTCCACAGCAGCCCCTGTACATCCCTCAGGGTGCAGCTCCAGCTTGCAAGAGTGGGCATAGAACTGGGGTTGGTTTTGGCAAATTCTGTATAATATATGTATAATGTATGTATAATACATGTGTAATGTATGTATAATATAAGTATAATATGATATAAGTATAATATCATATCATATAATATCATATCGTATCTGTTACATATGTAAGATCTATTTTGCAGAGTTACTTATTGCTCTCCTGCTGCAGTCATTTGTTCCATCACAACCTTCCCAGGGCTCTGCACGCTTTTTTTTTTCCTCAGCATTTCCCTCCTACACACAGGAGTGTTAAGTTCTAACACAGTTTTTATGCTCTTTGGGGAAAAAGAGAGAGAATGTGAAAGACTGACTGCTATCTTTGTTTTCAAAATAATGCTGCAGTAATTAAAATGCTCGGAAAGTTGTTCTGTTCCCAGAAGTAATAAATAGTTTTGACTGTTTTGCCCCATTAATTGCACATTACTTAAATACGTGTATTTTATAACATGCGTATTCACTCACCTGCTTGCTCTGAAAGTTAAATGCATGTTTGAATATGCATTATACCCTTTAATGCACAGTAATTATTTGGTACATTATTATAGGCTGCTCCTGAGCCACCCCCTTCCCAGGGAGCAGGGTTTTGTGTTGGTTCCAGAGGGTGCCTGGTGCCAGGTCTGGGGGCCACGGGACCAGGAGCAGCTCTCCTCCCAAGGGACCTCGTGCGCTCAGGGTGACTGCCAGCGCCAGCTGGGAATGGTCCAGGGAAGCTGCTCAAATTTCTTTTTCCCCAGCAGATCCCAGCTAGACAGGCCCAGTTTCAGCTGTCCATAGTCAGTGCAGGCTCCAGACTCTGTGACCAAATGGTCAGCTCCTGCCAGCCTTCACCAGGAGCTCTGTGCTCTCAGGCTTTTTAGGAAACATTGCTTGCATCATCTCAGCACTAAAAGCTGAAGCCTGCCCAGCTGAGGGCAGCAGGACCACCAGTGTTTGGGGCAGAGCCATGAGGGCTTGGGGCATGACAGGACAGGCCATTGTTCTGGTGGCTGTCACCTCCTAGCATCACCTGGTTCTGCTTTTGGACTGTAGCACATGACAGTGAGGGATCAACAGTCTCCAACCCTCAGGGAGACTGGGAACAGACTTTGTCAGGTCTCTTGATAATTGAGGGATATCCAGAGTGTCTGAAAGCTCACCAGCCATGACCAGAACACCCAGTAAATCTGATCTCCCTGATCTCTCTTCCCTGCCATGTGGAAAACAGCCAGCAGCTCCCACCAGCTAAACTGGTGGTGGGTTAAAGACAAAATAACAACCAGGCACAGGGCACCATGGCCCCAAGCAGGCATTTTCCTGCTGCATTTCCTCCTCCTGCTGCTGCTCCCAGCTGCTTCTGGAGCCCTCACCTCAACAGGGGGCTCTCACCTGGGATGTGCAGGCCAGCACCCCACAGCTGCAGATGGGTAGTCTTCCCATGTCCCCATGTCTGGGAGGGTGAAGCAGTCCCCAGGATGGTCCCTTTGGGGAGCTGAGCCCTTGTGGGGTGCTGAACTCCCCACAGATGCAGCCCACGGCACACAGCACTGGTGGGGCAGAGCTGGGGCAAACCCAGAGCAGAGCTGGGAAAGAGGAAAGGGGTCGACATCCTTTGCCTGGCACGGTCCCAAAGCAGAGGAGACCCCAGCCTCACGTATGCAACCCTCCAGCAGATCCACGTCTCTGCAGCTGCCTCTCTCAGGTGGTTCTGTGAGTGTGAGGGAAGGGCATGGACCTGTTCACAGCTGGCTGCCACTCGGCAGTGCCAGGGCTGTGCCCTGTCCCCAGGAGCCACAGCTGGTGGCCCGTGTTGACAGCAATAGGTCCGGCTGCAGCTTCTGAGGAACAATATGCTCCTACTGTATGGTACCAGATTGTACATCAAAACTATTATTTCCAACATCTCTGGCTTAATTGTAAAACTATAATACAAATGACATTGGGGGTTTGCTGGAGTTAAATTTTAATAGCAAGCCAGCGCCCTTTTAATGACATTTTATACATTTAAATTGGGCATGATCCCTTTGGGAACAGTAATTTTATTCATGGAGATTATGTCTAATTTGAATATAAAAACACCACTAAAAAGATATTGGATTTGCTATTTTTCACTTGCAGGAGCTGTGGAGTCCAATCTTCCCAACTGACTGGGCTTTGGTGGTTTGAAAAAGCCCTACAATCCCCCACGCCAACTTCCTTCCAGGAAAGTGCAGTATGAGATCCATGCGAGTCCAGCTGCCCCGTGGCTGGCCTGGGATGGCTCTGGTGGCCCTGAGGTCCAGGCAACAACTGGGGCTGGAGAGCTGGGGCTCTCTGTGCACTGCTGTGGGGGGTTGAGGGGCAGGAGGCCACGGGGCAGCCACCTGGGATGGGCCATGGTGAAAGAGTCCTGGGTTACGCTCCAGCCCCTGCACACATCCTGGTGCAGCTGTGCTGGATCCTCTAAGGATGGCAGCTGCCTCCACCATTGTTCCTCCTTCTTGTGTTGGAGCTGCCCAGAGCCTCCCAATTCCAGTGCCAAACTAATGTGTGACTCCTGTCAGATTGGCAGGTGCCTTGGTTGGGGTGGTCCTTTCCTCCCTCGAGGGCAGGAGAGGGCCCGGGTGAGGCTGTGCTGTGCAGCAGCAGCCCCACGTGTTCTTTCCAGTGACAGCAGAGTCGCAGATTGATGGCTGACAGGCACAGCCCTGCAGGGACTGTCACCAGCCCACCCTAAACCCTGGCTGTACACCAGGGACTCTCAGTGGCTGGTGCTAGGTTAGAGAGCGCTGAGAGACGCTGAGAGACAGAACAGAGGCCAGAGCCGAGGGATGCCCATGGACACCCGGGTGCCTCCTGCAGAGGCCGGGTTCTTTGCCAGGGAAGGTGGCAAGCAGAGGTGTCAGCCTGCCGGGAAGTACCCTGGAGCCCCCTTTGTGGGGGTGGTAGGAGCTGAGGCCAGTCGCAGCCGCTGCAGTTGCCCCTGGCTGTGCAGAATGCGTTCCCGCTGTGTGCGGGACTGCCGGAGCAGCGGGGACCGTGCCTGGGTGAGCTCCGCGCAGGAACACGGCTCCTTTCCCGCCGGACACCGCGATAAGGCCACGCGGGTGGCATAAGCTCTTGGCTCCTCAGGGAAACAAGTGGACAGAGCCGTCCGTGTGAGAGCAGGAGCCTGTGGAAGGCGGGGGTGCGGCCCCCGGGGTCCCAGCTGAGCCGCACGCAGCCCGCCCTGGCTGCCAGCCCAGAGCCCCGCGCCGCGATAACGCCGCTGCCGCTGCCGGGCGCCGCACGGAGCGGCAGCCTCATCTCCGAGACGGGATAAACTGTTTGGCCTTTGGACAAGATTATTTCTGTTCAGAACACGATTGTTATCACTTAATTGAAAATAATTATCCAATGCAAATTGGCTTCAAGTTGGCAGCTGAGTTGAGGAGATGGCGCATTTCCAAGCTGTCCTGGGGAGAGCCGGGTGCGGTGGGAGGGCGAGAGGCTGGGACAGGCCGCAGGGCTGAAGGGGGAGCACACTACAGGGGCAGATGTCCCCTTTGCAACACCTGTACCCCTCCAGGAGAACAGCGGGGGCCTGCCCAGTCCTTTCATAAACTCTCTGGTTTGCCTTCTCCACAGCAGCCACCGAGACAGCAGTGGGAGTGTAGGTGCTGGAACCAGCTGCTTAAGAGACCTCAGCTCAGATGTGAGAGTGTTCACCAGGCTGTACCCCACCTGGGCCTGTCTGCACCGAGGATTTCATCAAATGGAGGATGCAGATCTGCTGCTGTTGACTACAAGAACTGCAGTCAGTCCATATAAAGGAGGTGGCTGGTGCGATAGTGGGGCTGGGGCACAACTGGGATGTGGGAACCACTGAAGAGCCCAGCAGGAACAGCCCCCTGGAGCTCTGACCCAACCAGGCACTGAAACCTCAGCTGGGCTTGTCCTCTTCTGCTGGACTTGTTCTGGCCACATGCAACCACCCCATCACTCCAAACGTTACCTGTGTCTGTGTGTTCTTGCCAGTGAATAGAGGAGAACATGTGTCTCTCTGAAACCTCCCCCACCCCAAACCCCTTGGTGCCTGCTAAACCTTCTCTTCCAACCATGGGCACTCCTGCCTGCAGGCTCCATGAGCCGTGGTCAGCCTGAGCACCTCCTCTCCGGCGCCTCCCTGCAGCCACTCTGCCCTTGGCGTTGCCTCTGCTCCCTCTTCCTTGTTTTCTGCCTGAATGGATTTGGATTAGGCAAGACCTTCCCAAATGCACACAATGCCCCTGCCAGTGCACAAATACACCAGAGAATACCAGCTTTCCATTGCAGTGTTTCTACGATTTGACCAGACTGGCACAAGGTTAATTAAAAAAACCCCAATGTTTAAATGCAGTTTCATCAGAAGAAGTGCACAATGCCTCTGCAGGAATTTCTGCCAGGACTTTTCAAACCTCGCAAAGCACAATTAGACGCAGTCAAATATTGCCCTGGTTAAAGACTATTAGTTTTCCTTACATTTGTCATGAATTAATTTTTTCCGCCTGTATCAACAGTGTTTCCTTTATAAACACAACTGGCTCCTTTACATTGAAAAATTAAATTTGCTCTGATAATGAACTGAGGTGCTAATAATCATTTTGCAATGCAAAAAAAGTGCAATTACTGGCTGCTGTGCCATGTGGTGCCACAGTGGGCTGTCACTGACCCTGCTCTGCCATTGTCACCCACAGTCCCATCTCGAAGGTGCAGCTTGGGAGTGCCCATCCTTGCTGGGGGCTTGTGTGTCAGCGTCCACCTGCTCGGGTGAACTGAACTCAGGTTTGCTCAATGCCCTTGAGCAGCTGCTCAGTGACATGTGGGGTGAAACAAGGTCTGCCAGGGGGACTGAGGCCAGCCTGAGCACATGGGTCAGTGTCCTCACCGTGGACTGCTGGTGCTGGGTAAGGCATGGCCCTGTACACGTGTTCTGAAGTGATGGTCCCTGCAGACTGCCCAGCAGTTGGACAGAGAGACTGATGTTTTGAGACAGACTTTAGGGAAAGGAACATTTCAAGGAGGAGCCAGACCTGTGCTATGTCACAAAGACACATCCAGTTCCCTCCCACAGGTGTGCCACAGACATAGACACCTCAAATCACAGCACTCCTTCTTTCCTCAACCTCTCTGTGTAGTGGCTGCAACAAATGATGGACCCAATATTCCCTTCTCCCCTCTTCACTCCTGGGACACCTGCCCCCATTACCCAACAAGACTCTGACCTTCTGATCCATCCATCTTGTCTCCTCTGCAGTGCTCGGTCTGAGCTGAGGCCCTTTATTTATTCACACAATGTAGGTTTCCTCATGCTGCCTCACCAGTGCACATCAACTGTGACCTCGAGACACCGTCCTCTCCTGGGATGAGCATGTTTTTCAGTCCCAGGCATCTCTGGAGTAAGGACTGACAGTTCTTTAAAGGAGGGGGGAAAGCAGGCGGGAGGAGTGACAGGCTGAAGTACATTGTGGTTTAATGGAATAAAGCAGAGCTGGATGGATGGAAGCAGCTCAGTCTGGCAGTTGCCAGGCCTGGTGCAGGATTCTAACAGAGCACTGCCCTTTCACAGCACCTGATGTGCTGATATTGATGATGCTGGGAAATCCACCCCTTTTTGCCACTTTCCTTGTCCTCTCATCCTCACTGAATGTAAACAATCTCCTCCTGCTTTATTCTCCTGCTGAGCTCTCTAAGATCCACCAGCTGCCCCACAGAAGCCTCACAGGGTGTGCTTGGGTGGCACTGGTTGCTGATGACAGCTGCCCATCAGCCTGCTTTGTTCCAAGTGGTGCCAGCCGAAGCTGCAGGCACCAGTTTATGTCACACCTGATTTACCCAGGTGCTTTCCAGCAACAAGCCTTGTCCATGTCCCTGGAGCTCTGACCCAACCAGGCACTGAAGCCTCAGCTGTGCTTGTCCCTCTTCTGCTAGACTTGTTCTGGCCACATGCAATTAGCCCATCACTCCAAATGTTACCTGTGTCTGTGTGTTCTTTCTCAGCCAGCCTTGTCCGTGTCCCTCTTTCCTCACTGGTGGCATTATCCAGACCTGCCAGTTCTCCCCTGAATGCCCTGGTGGGTGCAGATTTCTGCAGACCCTGACACTGGTCAGTCCTGGAGTCGATGTCATTTCCTGCCAGGACCCAAACACACCCCTGGACGGTGCCCCAGGCTGGATGTGCCCCTGCAGGATGTTGTTTCTTTTCCTACAGCGCCAACACCACCACCCACCAGCCAGACCCTGGCCTGAGGCCTGGAGCATGTTCCCTCACCCAGGTCTCTTCTGCTTCCAGGGTCACTGCTTCCCTTTTTTCCCTTCCCATGGTCCTGAAAAACATGCTTTCTCCATCTTTTACTCACTGTCCTGTAATCACAAGCAGCAGACATCTACCAGAGCAAAGGCTCTGCGGGGCTGGGTACCTGCAGGATTCTGAGTGACATCCAGAGGCAGTTCCACCACAATCTGACCACAACCAGCAGGTGCTGCCAGCGACAGGCAGGAGCCACAGCTGGCAGCCAGACTTCTGTGGTCCCACCCAAGGACCTGTGTAAGCCACTGTGCCTGAACTCCATGCCTTCCCAAGGCTGGGCAGGCTCTGCCCACCAACACACAACAGGGTTTGAACAACTTCACAGCAGTGTCCAAGGTAAAATATTCTTCTCTGAAGCCACTGAGCATCAGAGAGAGAGGCTGGGACTCCTGGCTGGTCGGACTCCTGCTATGCTGGACAGGGATCTGGTCCTCAGGGGAGGAGTTAGGAAGAACTCTGCCTTGCTCCACCCTCTGGCACTGCATGGATGATGTAAAGGCACCTCTCCAGGGTGCAGGAAATGCACCCACCTCAAGACAACTTAGCTGGCCAGATGACCAAAACAATCACTGAAAATAACCCTCCTCCCTGTCTGCCAGGTTTGTGCTGGTTTGGCTAAAGGCCAGTGGTGACTTTTGCTCAAATGAATCATGGAATTCAAAACCAGAAAGGGATGTACAACACAGCATCTGGGGAAAGAGCTGTTTCCATGTTAAAAACAAGTTTTTCAGGGGTGGAATTAACTTAATATTTTTTCAATAGAGAAAAAGCTGATTTCAGTATCATCAGGAACTTTTCAATCAAACAAAAAATGAAGTTAAGCAAAACTTAATTTTTGTTGCCAAGGTCATGCTGAAGCAAAGCTAGACATTAGGTTTGCAAATACTGTGCGGGTGTATCTCTATCACAAATACCTCAGAAACAGGATGACAGGGTCACCAGAACACCTGTCTTCTCACTGTTGATTTTGCTAAACAAAAACCTGATGAATTTAGGGAGTAATAGCATAGTATAACACTGGCATAATGAGAGTCCTCATGGCTTTCTTGGGTGCCCATATCCCTTTCCAGATACCCTTGCAGGGTACAAATAGTCTGTGATTTTAACACAGGACTGCTGCATGAGGAGAGGAGTTGCACCTCAGCGACACTGTGCTGTTACCATCAACTCCTCACTAAGGAATGGTACAGCAGAGAGCACATCACAGAGCAGTAGGGTATGGATAATTTCCTTTTCACAACAGTAGAGTACAAATCCATTACTTTTTTTCCTGTACTCTTGCCAGTGGTGATGTAGTTTCAGCTCAGGAAATAGGACATGGTGCTGTTTTCAATTATGTTTGCAATGCAAAGAAATGAGGAACAAACTCGTTTTTTTCCTATTTCTCATGTAAAGTTTTATTTGTGTTAGTCCTTTGATAAAGCATTTCATTCTTACAAACCTTAAAACAACATGCTGAATTCCAGTGTACAAAAATAACTGTCTTTAAAAAAACCTAAATTTTAGCACAGTGTAACTGGAACTAAGTATGTTCTTCATACTCCACTCTTTTTTCTCCAGAAACAGCCTCCACATCAAAAGAAACAAGAAAAGATTTACTGTGAGATGTAAACTCTGTTCCTGGCCCACCTGCTGGCTCATTCCTACTCTGCTGACCAGCTGGTAAGGACAGGAATGGATCCCCAAAAGCTGAGCCCTGAGGGCAGTGGATTGACGGCACCACTCTGGAGAGTGAGGTGGGTGACTGCTGCATCCCAGAGCACAAAGCAGAGACTTGGCTGCCCCTTCTAAAGGGAGGGAAGTGCCCAATGCCCTCCTGCACTCTGGAGAGCACCAGTGGCTGGTGAGGGGATGTGCCTTATACCCACATTCCTGCTTTCCACCCCAACCCCCCCGACCCAAGTCTCCCTGGCATTGGCCCCAAAGGTGCTGTGCTCCCACAGCACAGCCACATCTCACTGGTGAAGAAACAAACCCTGCCAAACCCCGTGTGCCCCCATACTCCCAAGCAAAGAAAATAAACATACAGTGTATTCCCAGACCACCCCTGGCAGGAGCACTGGGTCCTGCTTGCCATGGGGACAGCTCACAGAGATGGAGTGGTCCCCTCTGGCTGTGGAGATGGCTGGGATGGGTGATGGTGCCCAGCATGCTGGGTCAGGGACGGACTCAAATTCATGTGCTAAGAGAGGGACAGGAATAAAGAGAAGGCAGAGCCAGGGAATCCCAGTGCTGCCTGCCATCACCAGGATTTCTGTTTGGACTTCTTCTTCCGCTGTTTTATAAGGAATAGATTGTCCCTGCTGTCAGGACCAACATTTTTCTGCTTTTTCAATTTATTCTTCTTTTTGGCACCTTCTAGAGGCTGCTGCACACACATGGCCTTGCTGCCTGAGAATGCCTGGAAAAGGGACTTGTGGCGGGCCCTGCTGCCCTTGCACCCCTGCTGCTTGTACCCCCGAGGGAAGTCCTCTGGTTCACAGTGGATTTCTGCACCCCTCCTGTGCTTCCCCTCCTGGGGTTTCTTTGCCCGGGGCACCTTCATCTTCTTCTGCTCACTGTTCTTGCTTTGCTTCCTCTGTTTGATCTTTTCCTTCCAAAGTTTGATCTTTTTCTTGTGGCTGGGCTGTTCTTCCTCAGTGGTGCTCTGTGGCTGGGCTATTCTTCCTCTGCTCACCTCAAGCTGTTCTTCCTGCAGTGGTGTTTCAGACTGTTCTGGCAGGAGGCCAGCTTCCTGCAGGTCTGGAAAGCAGAGAGGATTATTTCAATACCTAAAACCCCTAAAACTTGGCACCTGAGCCATCACAGCTCTCCTTAGACAAAAATTTATCTCCAGCAGATTTTTTCACTGTGGGTTTTTCCTGTCATCAGGCTAGAATCTTAACAAATCATGATTTAATCCCATTCCTGCTATTTCATGGGATTTTTAATGTCAGCAGATTTTTCAGAATTAAAACATCTGACAATGCTCACTGAGTGACTTTGACACAGTCAATTTCCATGATAGACACGGATGAGTAAAATCACAAATCTTTTACTACCACCAGGCTACCTCTTCAAATCCATGCAGCTTTTTCCCAACACATGAAAATAATCCCACAATGTTTCTAAAATGCACACGGAACTGAAAAGTGGGAGGGATCTCTCAAAACACACTGTACCTGCCACCTTTCTTTTTAACCTGTTGGCTCTCCTCTTGATATCACATTCATCATCATAGTAGTAGACAAAGGGAGAAGTGGGGAACATGTTTCCGTGCATCCGCTTCTCTGAGCACTCCTGCAAAACACATTTCAGGTCACTAGAGGTGGCTGAGTGGTGATTTCCTGGAAGTGAAAATGGGTCAGGCCCTCCAGGTCCTGGTCTGTACTTGTGGGGGATGTGGTCAGCACTGACATTTTCATGACCAGCTCGTAATCCCTCCTGCCCACACTGAAACACTGGTGCTGTTTGAGCACACAGAGGGAATCCCCTGTCTTCCAACATCTGTAACACCCACAGAACAGATGATGAAGACCAGGTGAAGACAGGTAAACACCAGGCAAGCTGCTGATAGAGCTTTTGGATATAAGGACAGGCCTGCACTGCTGCCAGGCAGGACCCCAACACTTGCTCTGCACACACCTGGCCCCTCAGAGATAAACAGCACCAAGGCAGGGCAGCCCTGGCACCTGGGCAGTTTTGGGGGAGGATCCCTGCAGAGGTGGGGCAGGCCAAAGGGGTGGCTGGGCTGGGGAAGGAGGGGAGAAGCCATGGGGAGCCAGAGCCTGCCAAAAGCCAGGGTGGGTGGTCTCACTGTGTGCCATTCCCTCACAGGGACAAACCATAGTCAGTTCCTGCAGCAGGCAGGGTGCAGGCAACAGAAAGAGGAAAAAGAAGTGGAGAGCCCTGAACAGCTGAGGTGAGGAAGGGGCTGACTGGCATCACGTGCATGCCAGCCTATTTCCCAAACACTTGGAATAGGAATGTAATTTTTTTTCACTGCTGTACACACAGTTTTATCCACGCCTTGAGAGGTTAACAGGAACACTTCCTATGATTCTGCCTTTTCTCTGGGTACCATGTGATATTGACAGGTGCTTTATTCTCCTTTATCCTCCATTGCAAATTGCTTGTTACCTGCTGTGCTTTGCTTCATCATATTTCTCCTCTTAGATACTGCTGAGATCACAGAAACATGGAATCCCACTATGGTTTGGCTTGGTAGGGATGTCAAAGATCATCCCATCCCACCCCTGCCATGGGCAGGGACACCTTCCACTATCCCAGGTTGCTCCAAGCCCTGTCCAGCCTGGCCTTGGACACTTCCAAGGATGGGGCAGCCACAGCTAACCTGTGCCAGGGCTTGACCACCCTCACAGAGAAGAATTTCTTCCTGACAGCTAATCTAACTCTAGTCTCCATCACTTTAAAGCCATTCTAGTGACATCTGGGCCTCACCAATCTCCAGGAGCTGTCAGGAGCTTTCACTCACCTGATTGCCTGCACCACAGGACCAGCAGCTTTCCTGCATGTGCTACTGCTACCACTCAGTGCCACCCTGGCAACCCCTGTCCCTGCCTGCTTCTCTTTCCCTTCCACAGGCACAGCAGATCAGAGATATATTTTTGATGTATTTTGCATTTCTCAGCGTATTTTTGGCATTTGTTTGGCTGAAATTCAGTGAAGAATCCATTTTCCTGCAAGTGTTTTGCCTGTTTTTGGGGAATGGTGTGCACATGGGAAGATCTGTTATCTCTGTCCTCTTGTGTTGCTATTGGCTTATCCCCTTCCATTCAGTCATTGCTCAGGCTGTTTCTGCTTCTTGTACACTACTACAAACACTTTCTTATCTGCCTTAACTCTGAAAGATAAAATGTCCACGAGTTGCTTTCCTCCCTTTCTGATTTTGTACAGTTTCTGCCATTTTCAATCTAAGTATTTACTGTCAGCTCCTCACCCATAATTTCTAATTATTTTTACAGCAGCCTTACTTGTATCCATGTCTGTCTGTCTTCCTCCAGTGCCATGTTTTGGACAGTTTAATAAAAGTAAACTAAACTAAAGGCCCAAGCTTTTAACAAAACATAGTGGATAGTTGAAGGGGCTGATGCACAAGAGCAGGCAGAAGGGAAGAGAGGAATTTGCTGGCAATATGCTGTTTATAAGCCACAGGAAAAAATAAGCTAAACCCATCCAATGCATGATTAGCGTTCATTTTCTAGAATATTTGT
>JBBMKD010000115.1:8010656-8088156 GCA_037834095.1 Argya squamiceps | reverse complement strand
GGTTTTTTCCTTCTTCTTTTTCCCTTTTTTCTTTTTTCTTTTTTTTTTCTTTAGTCATGATACATATTAAATTACCAGTTAATTAATGAAATTTTATTTTTTGATTGTACAGTCTGGGAAACCAAAACCTTTCCCAGAGGAAGAAATTTAACTTGCCCGGCCGACAGTATGAGCACTGTGAAGTGATCTCTTTCTACAGAAATAAGACATTTCTACAGTGCATTTTAAAGAGATGCAAATAGCACCTACAATTGACTGTGTGAAAACGCTAAAGGAAGAGACAAAACATAAAATATTATATATTTAAAATAAATGAATGCAATCTTTTAATACTCTCACAAGCAGAAGAGAAAACCCTAAAATATTAATTCAAAAAGTCTTCTCTAAGAAATGGACAAAAAGCCCTCAAGTTCATAGAGAAAATGAATGTATGCAAGATAGTGAGGATAACAACAATACAATCCCTGAATGCCTCAAAATCTTCATGGTTTAAAAAGCACCCCAATTTTCTCCAAAGGTGGTGGCATCTCTCTAGCCGTCCATGGCTAATTTTACACGGAATGCAAAACGTTATTTAAAAACGATGGCGCATTAAACTCCAACTATTCCTGATGTGGCTCTCAAACTACAAACCTATCTCCCCTTCTATTTTAATTTTAAAGTAAGTTAGCAAACACTTCGTTCCTAATCCCTGGGGACTATCTGTATGGTGACACAAACGCACAAATTTATGACAGTAACATAAATGCTCCTCCGAAGTAATGTGGAACATTAAGTGAAATCGTTTCCTGGAAAGATATTATAGGTATCTATATTTTATTTGCCATCTTAAACATATCTGGGTCTTTATGACCTTATTTTTAAAATGTATTTCCTTTTTACATTTCCTGGTGCAAATGGACTGCATAAATAAGCAATGTGCTATGAGGCTTCAGACTAGCCGATAAACCCTTTCAATTTTCATGCCAGCTTCTTCTTTTGTAATTCAAATCTGGCTGAAAACTGGCAGCTCTGAAAACTGAAACAAGCACTGCCACAAATACCTTGTAATGCTATCGACCTTGTCTGCCCATGCAGTGAGAAAGGGGGATGCATATGTGTCTGCAGTCATCCAGATAACACAACTCATTTTTTTGGGGGGATAACAGAAGCTGGACCCGGACTGCGCACCCAAAGCAGTCATTACCAGGCAGGCTGGAGAATAAGTCTCTTCAAAATACACAGCGCATTTAAAAACCATATACAGGGCTCAGCCACTGCTTTCATTACCAATTTTAATTTAGCTCCTTCAGTTTGCTAGCCAGATAAACTCTTTAGTGCTGTTTTTTAATCTATTTGCCACATTTTATGTTTAAGATTATAGTAATATGGGACAGGAGAAGGAATCACTTTTGGAGGAAATAAAGAAATAGATCCGCTTATCGGCGCCCATCAGAAAGTTCATTAATCAGCCGGGCTTTGTGCCCCCTAAATTGAAAGGTTAAATAATCCTCTCAGGAATATTTCTCGGCACCGCCGCCAATTGTCCGGAGAGAAGCTGCCATTCACCGTGCTCCAGATCGGTGACAGGGTATTTTACCACCGTTTGGGCCCCAAACAATGACGGACAAATGGCCTGGCTCACAAAGAAACCTTTTAGTACACGGATGGAGAAAGGACCACAAGCTTTGAAGTGGGGTGGGGGAGGTGGGGAGAGACTGTGCGGAGAAGAAAGAGGAGGAGGAGAAGAAGGAGAAGGAGGTGGAGGAGGAAGAGGAGGAGAAGGAGGAGGAGGAGGAGACTCATGCACTGGGACATGTATATTTTATTTGAATGTTTATTAGGGGATTGGCCAAATGTTTATATATATCTCTATATATCTATATATCTGCCAGGGCACGGCACCGGCTGCCCCCACACTAAGCATATGCATAGTTACACATACATTTATACATTAATCTGAAAACAAACATTTGCAAAGCCTGTAAAATCAGAAGATGAACAGAACTAAAGCACAGTTATATTTATTAGCTAATACACGGGGGAGCCTGACTAACCCCAAGGTTTTAATTTTTACTGTCATTCTGGATGATTTACAGCTTCCTTTCTCTCACTTTAATCTTTATGTCATCTACTGATCATCCTTCACCATCGCACCCAAAAGGAGGAAGTACTATGTCTAAATAACTTTCTTAGGGAAGCATTCTTAATAGGTATTTCTTGATAAATAGACTCTTAATGAATATTTTTTGGAATTGTTTTTTAATCACAGCTAAAATGGAAGTAAACATGGGAAAAACTTAGTTCTGCTGAATAATATGAGATGCCAAGTGAGCAGTGTATTGGTTTGCTAGAAGTGAGTTTTGGGGTACATTTTAAATAAATAATAATTGAACCTTTTTCCTTTAAACTCCCCAGCAGCTGGGCTTCAGCCTGCAGCATCCTTCCCTGATGGACAATTTCACAGAAGCACTTTCCTTACATTACCAACATGCCAACAGCACGTGTTAATGTTTATCCATTTTCTCATAATTTTTTCATGCGCTCTCCATTAAAGAGCATCATATATATTCAGGAATAGCAGTTATTTGCACCTAGATTCATGACGAGTGACATTCATCCTGAATATGTCCTTGCGGAAATGTGACACAGCTTGTATACAACCCCTGACAAACAAAAGCTTCCCCATGTCCTTTTTTCACACCTGTTTTTTAAAATTGTTTTCAATTCCATGAAGTTTTTACTTTAATATGACTTGGGACTTCCTGAATAGTTTAAAGCATCTAAAAATGGATCAGAGGGTATCAGGTTTCTGCTCTCTCACACCATGTAAATATGCTGTTGACCAAAACAGTTTCCTCCAGACCAACTCTTGAGTACCTCAGTGCTATCATTTTTCCTCTCTTTCCTTCCTGATGCCACCATCAGAAAATCAGAATGGATTTAACTGGCTCTCATCGGGCATCAAAACAACTCAGACAGAAACTGGGTATCTCAGGTATCAAATCCAGGGCAATTAATTTTAAAGAAGATATTTCATGGTTATCGCACAGTCCACAAAACCCTCCAGTGTCTGTACTCCTGCACAGGTGCTCATCACCCCATTCTTTAAGTGCCAAAAGAAGTTATAAAGATTCTTTAGAAAAAGAATTAACTGCATAGTCAAGAAACAACACAAAAATACTTTCTGTTGGCTACGAGGTGAGCGGAGACTACAGGTAGAGAAACTGCAAGTTTGAGGGGAGCAAAAAGAAAAAAAGGAAAAAAAAAAGACAAGCCACTTTTGGACACAGTTGTAAGAAACTCTGAACCAGGCAGTGACTGTCCTTCCTTTGTGAATCCCTCACCTGCTCTGGTGTAAAAACAATGCCTCTTCCTCACTGCCTGACCAGCCCACACCAGACAGCATTGCCACCATGCCACTCCACGCTGGGCAACACTGCACTGTGGAGACACCAAGGACCAGGGAAAGGGGCCTTGTCAGGCCAGACACAGACTGGAGTGCCCATTCCTTCATGGGGGGGCTTCCTCTGCCCATTGCAGAGTTGCTCTCACGGCTGTAGGGGTATGTTTGTCAAATGTTAATTTAACCCAAATTCAACATTCAAAAATGAGTCAAAACCGAAGGCCCAACTTCACTCCCCCGTAGTCAAAAATTCTGTGGGATGCCTCCTTCTGTAGCCCTCGGTGGGTGGCACAGCATGTGTGCACACACAGTGCACCTCACACACACTTCTGAGGCTTCTCTGCGAGCACCTGCTCATGGCTCCGTGTTCCTCACCACTCTGTGCGGGCCCTCGGCTCCTTTAATTCCCTTTATACTTGATTCCTCAACATTTGAAATCAAAATCAGGATAATTCTGTCACGGGGATAGAAACTTTTCTATACACATGACAGGACCTAACAAGATGTATTAATATCATTGACATGATAGACCCTCTCAGAATTAAATCAGTGAATATTTTTAGGGAACCCTAATCCGTAGATTATTAACATGATCGAGCATAACTTGAGGAAGTTACTGTCTTAGCGGCACGAGCTCTGGGCTGCTGCAACACATGAATCACCAGAAAAATGAACCACGCAGCGCAAACAGATTTACTGACTTTTCCACTTTGCAATACGAAAATGCACCAAAATCCATTTTATGGCATTTATGCATATTATGTGCAACTGTGATTTTTCCCCACATTTTAAAATGTCTGTTAAATTTGCAGACAATTTTTGGTTTCCTGCAGAATTTTGAGACTGGTTCAAAGGTCTAACAAAACTTTAAAAAGATACCTTCATAGCAAGTTTGCAGAAATTATGGAGAAATTCTCAGAATGTAGGAACTTTAATATTAACATTCATACATGCCACTGACTGCAGAAAGAAGGCACAGAATTTTTTTTTCTCAAAGGTTTTTAAAATGTATTGGAAACCTCACTTTGGCTTGAAAATTTTATCTTCCTTATTTAGGTGGTTAATATTTAAAATAATGATAATAATGTAAATGCTTGTGTAAGTACACCTTTTCAAAGTAAAGGAAAGAGAGGTAAAATTTTTAAACTGAATTTGTAAGCATCTAAGAAAAAAAAAAATCTTAATTCTTTCCCTTAAGAGAACTGCGGCTGAGTATATGAAGGGGAAATATTTCAGCAGCAAACCTTTCTTGATTATTCTTTTTGATTAATTAATCACTCACTCAACAGCTTTGGTGTTTCACAAAAATAACCCAAACCTATCTAGTTTGGGGTGTGCTGGACTGGAGGGACATATGAGACCAAATGCCATGTAGTGCACAAAGAATATCCGAGGCATGTGGGGGGAGCTTAGCTAACCAGAAATTTAAAATAGTAAAACATTAACTTCCATGCCATGCTCTTTTCCCATTCCCTTTCACAGTCAGATGTGAAAGACACTGCTTTTGCAGCAAACATGGTTCTTGACACCACTTCCACACGCGTGCTGAAGCCGGGGTTCTCTGAGCGATGCCGCGCTCCAAGACAAACACCACAACTACGTCATTCGGAACCCCAAAATCACAGAAATGTTCAGTCAGCTGTGCTTTCTATTCTACTCTCTCCCCACTTCCAGAAATATACAAAAATGCAATTTCTGGTCAAGATGTAATCTCTCTTTAACCCTCAATTTAAAAGAACCTTTTATTCTGTTTTCTGGGTAGCAGGTGCAGAAGAGCACAAGACACATAAAGGTTAGAGAAAGCAGAACACTTCCTACCATGGTTACTACATGATGAAGTTAAGTGGCAGGTGATACCAGTGCCGCTGGAAGGTTCTGCATCCCACCTGAAATGTCCACTCAGGTCTTTGCAGATAATTTATAAAGGGTTATTAAAGCTACTTCTTTTCCCCATCATAATTTAAATACACGTTTCAAATAAAAATTGGGAAAGAACTTTTTTCTAGCATGCTTTTGTACTGAATGCTATAGCATGTGCTTTGAGCTCATAAACCTAATAGTTATTTCAGGATCTGAAACTGTCTTTGTTTTCTGAAAAAAAAAAAAAGCAAAAAAAAAAGCAAAAAAAAAAGCGCTATCGGAAAGACTTATCTTTTGTGAATATGATTCCTTTGCAATTGAAAAAGATTTGGGATTTAGGTTTCTGATAGCCTCAAAAAATATCTGAAACTTGAAAGAGAGCAGCAACACAGCAAATTACAATTAGTAGGGGAAAATAAACAGTAAAATCCTTTTGCCCAGCACACTGACCCCCTCTGACCTGCTGGCTTTCTCCAGAACAGCTGTGCAGGATTGGCAGCATGTCAGGAGCATCCCTGATACTGAAAACCACTTGCAACAGGGGTCAGGTTTGGACAACACAGGGAGTTTAAAATCAAAATATATGCCTGTTGCTGGCAAAGCTCTGCACCAGCTCCTCCCCCAGGTATCGGGGCAGGCAACCTCTCAAAGGGCAGAAAATCTTCACAAACCTAAGCACCTACCAAGATATGTGACCGCCATCATGCTTCATGTGCCCCAAAACTCACAAGACCCAGAGCCATCTTTACCCTAAATTCATATCCCTGGGAATTATGAGTTGCCTTCCCTGTAAAATATGCTGCTGAATGGATACTGAAGCAATGGCACATGAGGGTCCAGTCTAGGATTCCAAAATATGAGAAATACATGGTCTACTTCATAAACAGACTGTTTTTGGTTTTTGTGGGTTTTTTGGTGGTTTTTTTTGTTTGTTTTTTTTTGGTTTTTAGAGCTGCTAGGGATAGCCTTGACACACCTGGAGAGAAACTGGCCAGGTGCTGAAGCATTCCAGAGGAGCGTGCTGATCCCATGGTCTGTGGCTTTGTGTCATGGCCAGTGGAGCCAGCCCTGCGGCCATGTCACAGCCACAGCTGCAAGGAACCTGGGGATTAACCTCCTCCCCAAAATACTCCTAAATCCATCCCTTCCCTCACTGCTCAACACCTAAAAAAATCTCCGGAAACCAAATACCCTCTCTGTCTGGCTTAAATATTTTTTGCCAGGGTTGTATTATTTTTAATTTTCCCTTTCTGGAAGTCACACTGTAACAGATAGAAATTGACTTTCAGGCATATGGCTTCCTTCACTTCAGAAAAAAAGTAGTAAACCACGAGGAATTTTAATAATGCACACAAAGAAATCTGAGCGCAACATTTAAACACAAAAGACGCATGTCTCTTCGTGTCCTTCATACACAGGGCCACATCAGCCAGTTTTGGTTCACCTTCCTTTATGTAAGTGGATTAAAAGTAAGATTAACAAACTGTCAAAAAGTGTGTTAAATGATAGGTTCTGCTAATTAAAAATTCTGATGGTTCTAAAGCTCTGTTGGTGGCCATCTTGCTCTGGGAGATTTCACACAGACGAGGTTAGTGAAGGCAAGGCGCAGGGGACGGAGTCAGTGTGGCTGGCTGGAGCGGCATCAGGGCAGGAAGGGGTTATTAAAAATGAGCAATCCCTACAGAAAGAAAACACTGTGTTCTAGTGAGATTTCTGTTTTAACACATGCATCAAAAGGCAAGAGACACCTCAGGAAAACAAAAAACTTGCTCTGCCCATTTTAGGGACAGAATTTCTTTACTCAGTTGATATTTACTGAAGAAGATTCTAACACTTGCACAGTCCATTCCTGTTTGGGTGTGGTATACTCATCTTGGTTCTGGGCCAAATGGGCTACATCCATTTCTGTATGGCACAAGCTGCTGTGACAAGGCAGATGCGGTGAGATCTGCAGCCAACCCGTTCTCCATCTGACGCCAAAACACACCGAGGCCCGTGCACCTCCTCTGGCTGCCCCACCAGCACTGCCACCCACTGCGGGGAGGCCGGGCTACACTTTGGGGCCTCATGGCAGAAGTGCAACCTCACACCCAGAGAAAAACAGGGTCTCTGTGCACTGAAAATAAATAAATTTCCTCTTTTTTCTCCAGTGATGTCATCTGCTGGGTGGAAACGCAGCAAACAGCTTCAGTAGGCCGCTCAGGCCACAAAGGCCCTGCAGAGCATAGGACGGGAGTGAGGCCACAGCTGCTGGTCACTGTGGGCAGCCCAGCCCATGGCACTGCCCAGATGGCCAGCACAGAGTCCAGAGCTGCCCACGCCAGCAGCAGAGTGGACAAGGGCTGTCCACTTCAGAATGTCACCCCCAGCGCTGCCCCTCCACAGCCTGGACACACTGAGGACAGCAGCTGCCAAAAGGCCACATGGCAAAGTGGACGGGCAGCGGGTCAAACTTGAAGGGAAGCATTGTATTTTTTAAAGAATAAACTACAAAACTGAAACAAACATAAGAAAATCATTGGGTGCCTTCTCACAAGTTTTTCCACCAGTTTTTTTAGCATTATTTAGGGTTTATCTTTTTTGTTTGTTAGAGGCCTATAACCTGGCCTCCACTTAAAATGCACAATAAATACCACAATATTTATAGCTCAAATCTGAAGTGACAAGAGAAAGGGAATGAGAAAGAGCCAAGTGCTTTGAGGGTGAAAAAACACTGCTGTCATTTAGGGTGGAGTGGGGATGTGATGTGATGGCATGTCTTGTGGAACACATGCCGTGTTTCTCTAGGTTTGTGGAGCACCTGGCATTTAGGAAGTCAGAGTTGTAAGCTAAGCTTCCTCATAACCCAGAACAAAGAGCTCAACAAGGCCTCCAAATGCCTTGTGCCCAAAAAAATCATGCATGTCATCACTGACACTCCAGCAAGCTATGATCAAAACTGTTTATCCCGCATCTGTCAAAGAAGTCTTTGTCCTGTTACTTGATTGACAAAAACCCCTTTGATTAACCTTAGTGGGTATGAACCAATTTACTGCAAATAGATATCTACACAAAAAAACCTTGAAATATATTTTGACAAATATAATTGCCCTTCTCTGATACAGGAGAAATACAGAGAGCAATGAGGATGAAAATGATCTGTAAAAGTTTTAAATCACCGCCTTAAAGAGGTTATTAAATAGTATTTTAAACCACAGGGGGAGTTGGATTTTTCCACTGACTTTGGGGTTTTTTTTTTCAGAATAATTTTAGTTAAAAGTGTTGAAAGAACAAGTTTAAAGAAAGTACTTTCAGCCACTTATAAAGCTTTGATTATCCCACAGCCCTTAGATTTAAGCTTCATTGAATGCCTTATGATAATCTTTCTTCCATCAAAAGGCAAATTAAAATATTCCACTTACAATCCTTTTTGCTATTTCTTCATAAGAGTCCTTGTGCTGGCAGTCTGTTTTGGTTGAAATAAGATGTTTCTGGCCATACAACAAATTATTTGCAATGTGCTCAAATTTGTCACCATGGCCAACGTCAACAAACCCCACCACCATCCCCAAGAGCAGAATGGGTTTGTTATTGAGTCATTGTTTGAGTGGCCCCGCACGCCGTGCAGGGGCTCTGAGGAGTCAATAGATGGCAGTCCATCTCCTAGGAAAGTGACGGAAAATGAATGAAATAACCAAAAGCCTCATAAAGGAGAGAGGTGGAAGGCCGTGATTCTTCACCAGCATTCACAGAAATTAACTAAGAATATATATACTTAATAGAACACAAAATATTTGGACAAACTCTTGAGACAGCCCTCTGTGAACGGTGCCAAAATCTGGTGTATTATCACAAAACTGGACATCCACATTTATCTGCACGTACATGGACCTGCATGTGGGATGCTCCCCATCAAGTTACCAAAACCAGTTTAAGTCTAGTGGTTGTATCCCTGGCTGAAGTGCAGGAAAAGCTCTTCTGTGGCCCCCAAAAGCTGGGCAGCTTCTGTTGGCCACGACAGCCACAACAGAACTTTGGTTTTAAACATGTGTTTTTCTTAACGCTGCTATCTTGTTTGTACCAAAATATTTATTCTACAACAGGAAAATTGTAAGATAATTTCTATGGTGAAATACTACTGTGCTGGTATTAGAGTAAAAAAATCTTGGCTTTTTGTTACAATCCTACAGCTATATATATATATATGCATATATATATAATATAGTTAATATTATATACAATTCTAGTTTAGAAGTTTTGTTTCTTGCCAGAACATTATTTACTTCTGTTCTGCTTTGGGTGCAAAAGAGAATATTTAAAGGGAATAATAAAAGATAGATTTTAAACAATTCAGATAATGCAGTTTCCTTTCATTTAATTATTGCAAATATCAACCATGTTTTTCACCACACAAATTTTTAAGTTCCAGGATTAACCCAACTGCTAATGTAACTTTAAGCCAAAGGTACTCTTCCCACGTAAAAAATGAAGGTGTACAAAACATTTTCCACATGTCAGACATGTGTATTATTTGCAGATAATCTGCAATTCACTGCATAGTAAAAATCTATTTATCAGAAGGTAGGGCCTGATGCAATACCAATTAATCTCTGAGTGTCCATATTTGACCACATTTCAAAATGCCCCTAAAATGCACCATAAATTTCCAAATGGGTACTTTTAATAATATGCCCGTATTTGTAACCACTACATTTTCTAACAAGAACTTGTTTTGACACCTTTTCTTAACTTTACTTTAATGCTTTCTACAAAATCCACAGAAATTATTTCCTACCTCAAGTTACCTCAAATTTTGCCCCAGTACAGAACTTAACTAAGTTTAAGCTACCCCTCACTTTTTTTTACAGACATAAATATTTTTTAAGTGTTGATGGAAACTCATTATTTGAGGAATTTTCAATGGCAGGTGAGACTAAAATTAAATTACATCTTTTATCTCAGTAAAAAACAGAACCCAGGATGTTACTGCACCAAATATTTCTAACTGATTATCAAGTTCCAAGTGTTATAAACATTTCAGAAATTGTTTTTACATGCATCCTTAGGGATTACAATGAAAGACAGCATTTACCTTTTTCCTTTATCCAATTTAAAACCAAACCAAACCAAACCAAAATACTCAGTCAATATAGGGTTTTTCTGCTCATAATGTTTTTCTTTAAAAAAAAACACCAAAACCAACCAAACCAACAAAAAGTCTTTATCAAATCTGTTTAAAAGTAAATTCTCAGGAAGGGTGGCAGATTTCCAGGGCAGATCTTTGTGTTAGAATCATTATGCACAAAACACAAATGAGAGGTTTTAAGCGCAGATTTTTTCTATTCATTGAATTTTGAAGAAAAAAGCAGAAAAAAGAGCATTCCACTGCCATGAAGAGGTGGAGGCACAAATTATAAAGCACATCCCATCTACTGCTTCAGAGAAAAAGCCAAAGATCCAAAAAGTAAAGTACTGGAGAAACTTTTCTACTTTGTTTTGAGCAGAGAACAGGGGCTAATTATCTGAAACAGCGAAATATGTGTGAGGCTGATCTGGGGAGCAACAACAGCGAAAGTTCAAAGGAATTACAAAACCCTGATTTTTAAAGGTGTTTTTATATTTGACAATTTTAGGAATTAATATATTCGAGAACTGTGACACCAGTGCAAGAATTTGTTTTACTGGTTAAATTCTGTGCCAGGTTTCAATATTAATCAAATTTGTATGCATTTTGTTTTATTTTTATATCTATTTTACATATGAGGAAAAATCTTAAGTAATAAACTGGTAAAGTGTTACAAAGTTTTATTTTCTTATTTCAGTGTTTAACAATCAACTAAGGCAGGCCAAACAAGCAGTCACAGCTATATCCTGACTAATTATAAATTATCTGCAAAAGTTTATGAGGTGTTTTTCCTCAAATTCATGTCTCCACTGTAACTGAGATTTATTTCACTCATCTAAGAAGAAAGCTTTGTCACACAAAGTGCCTAATTACCAGGATCTGGGATATCTGAGATGGGATTACTGCTTGTGCTATGAATCCCAACTTAAAATTTAACGCTCTTTCTATGTGTAAATGTGGTCACTGAGAGGAGAGAGGCAAAGCATTAATTTAATTATTACAGTATTAAAATGAAATCGTAAGTTTTAAAGATGCTTAAAAAGTAGTGACAGTGTTTCATTGCCTTCTTCAGTTCAAAAACTCTTCAGATGTTTATTATCTTCTCAGAGAAGATGCTTATCTATATTTTATGGTCAGCAGTTCACAGAGGAGTAAATAGGTTGGGTGTAGAAGAAAATAAAAAAGGTGTTTCTACTTACTGTTAGGTGATACTGCCTCCATATTTCTGGGCAAGCCTGGAAAATAAAAATATTGATCAGCTAGGAGCATGAAACAAGGTGCTTTACAGCCTGTTGGTTTTGGCATAACACAGTATCCACTGGTGTCGGTCACAGGAAAATAAGAAGCTTAACTGAAAGGGTCTGCATTTCAGCTTCAAAAACCCGGCTAGACAGTTTAATTGAATTTTACACTGGTTTAACACACTCCCTGCCATTGTCAGAAAGCCAGTAACAGTTTTCTCTCTGCTCTTTTTCTCCGAGGGGCAGAAGTTTGGGAGAGCAGTGTGCTCGTGACTGTAGGAAGCATTAATGCTGCAAAACAAACAGGGGCGGATTTAAATTCTACATTTTCTGATATTTTAAATTTACATAATGCTCTAGAAACTAAATCACAAGGTGCTTTCCTTTCACGTAGGAACAGAAATATTTTATCTTTTTCATATGTATCTCTTTCCTAATCAAAATATAATTGTTACATGTAATAATCCTCAGCAGCCTCATGTCAGATGAGTTGTAAACAAGAACCATAACAGATTGCTTTAATGTTGCTATTTTTACAATGACTTGCTTGATTTTTTTTTTTACTTTTAATTTTTTTAATTGCCAGACTTTCACACCAAGTGCAGCCCTTTGAAAAAAAAAAATCAGAGCAGGTTTTGGAGTCAGAGCAGTGACACAATTGACCTGAGGGACACATGAGAGATGGTAAAGAGGAAAACGTGGATCTTTAAAACAAAATCAGAACATACTGGTGGCCACTAAGGCTCAGATCACTCTCTCAGGGCTTCTTAATGCTTTTACAAAATATACAATATTTCTGATGGCCCCTGAGCCACAGACAGACACGGAAATCGTGGCACTTCTTGTCATTTTGGTGCACAGCTAGTGCAGCGGAGGCTTTCACTTCTCTTTAGAACCCTCTTATTAGAATAGCTCCGTACTCATTTCAACAATTAGCAACTTGGTTTGCCAACCTTCATTTTAAGTACTTTAGAAAGAAATATAGTATTCCACGGCTTCTCCATAATATGCTGCAGCTGCAATTTCAAACACTGAAGCCTCATGACTACTTGCAAATGAGTACTATTAACATTTCTTTAGATTTAGAATAAATTTTTCACTCATGCCCAAATTCTTGCCTTCTTTTATTTTGACGGAGCGTGTTAATTAAAAAAACCCACACCACAACCAGTATCTCTCAAGATAAAATCCAAGTTTTTGCCAGTCACCCTGTGGCACATACAGTGTGTTTTTCCCAGATGTGATGGAAATGATATTATTTATTATTCATTCCACCAGTAACATAATTGTCTGTAGAAAAATCTACAATCTGTTCTGTGTAATGGTTCAACATTTCTCCTCTTACTCAAATATTGTGTGTCAATATTTGAGTTTTATATTAATATTTCTATAAAGGAAATGTGTGAAGGACGTTACATTCCTTACCAAGGATCTGACAGTTTGAACACATTCAAGCTGTCTTTGAGCACAAACAAAAGGATTTTCCTCCTTCCCCAACTTAGCCAGGGTTCAGAGAGGCAATATATAAACACTCTGTAGCCTGTAAAAATATTGTGCCAGATCTCTCAGCATCTCCCTCAGACCTGAGGTTTCAGCTGTGCAGGACAGCTGTGCTGGTCTGACTCAGGGGTAGCAGGCATTTATTTACACATTAGTTCTGGATAGTTTTCGATTACCACAGTGTGCCCGGGCTAATATGGTTGAACAATTGCAATCAGTGAGTTGTCCTATACTGGCAAAATGCCACTCTGTGGTATGACCTTTACTCACACGACTGCTATTAAATAATTGTCATCATCATCAAAATTACTTTATTTTTGAATAATTGTTTGGTTGGGAATTTTTTCTGCTCTGGACACAAAGACATCACTTTGAGCAAAAATCTGTAGCTCTGAGTGAGAGCCACAGTTGGCAGAGCTCTTGTCAAAACCCTGGGAGAGGCACAGCCCCAGCGCCTTTGTGGTGCTGTCCAGAGGTAGGTTTTATCCTCAGTGATGCTTTCAGGGTGAGGGAAAACCAAAAGAAGGTAAGGACGAAGGAGGTGAGGGAAGGCTAAGCATATTCCTTCATTCAGGTGGTCACTTGGGGTCACTTCACCATTATGAAGTGGGGTACAACAGCTGAGGAAGGGTCACTGTTAAACAACAGCTTTTTAGAGATGTTGCTTTTAACCAGGAAACTCATTACTTTGCATCAGCTCAGGGTTATTGTCTGCATCTTATACTGTGGAATGACAAATAGTATGATTAACAATTACTACCAAATACTGGCTCCTTAAATGAAGCAGAGAGGTTTGCTATGGAAGAGAGCATAGCCAAACACAACCGCTGCCAAACCCATGATTTTCCTTATTTATTTAAAAGAACTTAACCATGAACGGCCCTCGTTCAAAGAAAAGCCCTCGTGGTACCTAGCTACTATGGCAGCGTGATGAACTACATTAAAATAAAATTGCATTTATTTCCTGCCCCAGTGGTCTGACCTTACTTGCATTTAGATGTACCAGCACAAAAGGTGCCTACTCCAGAGGGTAGTGCCACTGCCGCCGCGCGGCCACGGCGCGCAGGGGAGCGGGGGGCACCTGCCGACACCTTGGGCCGCTGCTCCCCCAAACCCACATCGCTGCCGCCACCGACCACGTCCACCCGGTGTGGATGGGCGACCACTCGTGCCTGAGGCTGACCCAGTGCAGGGCGCCATAATGGGAGAATCGAGACTGGCTGCTGCACGTTTTGACCCATATTGAATTTTATCAGGTGCTAATTATTGTTTTACCAGAACAACGGCTTAATGCATCTGTTGTTTAATTCCCACTTCCCTATTCTCCAATGTGAACATCAAAGAAAATAAAACACTCAATCTCAAACAGCCCCTGACAGCAGACCGGGACTCGAGAGCTCAATAGACGAGGCCCTTGCCACCAGTTCTCATATTTCCACAACAATGAGCAAACACAAAACCGGCACTAAGCGGCCTTTCCTCCTTTCCGCTCCCCTCGGCCGGTCGTCTGCCTCGCGCCGAGAGGGCCCTCGACGGCGGCGCTGCGGGGCGCGCGGCGCGGGGAGCGGATTAGCCCCGCTAACATGCGAGCGCCGGCCAAAGGCGAGGAAAAACCCCGCTCCTGTATTTGGCGTATGAATAACCAAAATGCACGCGCTGACAGGAGACCGGGACGGGCCCGCGGCTCCCCGGGAGAAAATGTAGCTGTGATGAGTGACAGGGCTTTCAGGAAATATGTTCACAATCACAGACAGTGAAGGCCATGACCTAGATCGTTTAAGAGCTTGTCTTGTCAAATTATCAAAAGCTTCTTCGTCTCTGAATAAAGAGTGACATAAGTGAGTGTCAGAAAGCTGCAGGCTGACAAGCCAAGCATACAATAACAGCATGCACGTCACATACTTGCCGAACACCGCCACGGCTAGCGGCAAATCTTAATGAGAGCGCGGCTGGCCCAGGAGACTTGGGTCCCTGCTGGCATAGCTACTCATCTCGCAAAAATCCTTCAGCTCCGAGTCAGTTATGGTCTGACACGACGACTACAATTACTAAACACAACTTTTTAACAGAATCCTCTGGTGCTTTGTCAAAGAGGCAGCGGCTGCTTGGAGCTGCCCCGCTGCAAGCCACCACAATAAAACAAAAGATTTGCCAAAACACACACTTTTCATCACCTCCGCATGGGAACTGCCGCGGAAAACACACAATGCTTCCCTTCAAAACCACTCCTGCACAAGCAGATGTCGAGACCTCTCCCCACGCTGCCAGTGCAGACAGCCTCTGGTGCCGGGCAGGCAAAGCTGGGAACTGCTGGAGTCACCCTGGCTGTTTGTAGCATGGCTGTATGCTCACCCTTGGGTGGATGTGGACAGCCAGAGTTGTGAAGGGTGGGGAAGGACACTGGGGAACTCACGAGAAAGAGAAAACATCATGCTCTCTGCCCAGGGGAAATGGGCCACATGGATGCCAGCTGCCCCCATGGAATGATCCCAGCAGCTCCAGCTCCATCCCAGCCCACAGCAGTATGCCAGAAACAACAAAGGTAGAAGGAACCTCCCCAGAGCAAAAAGGCCAGTGGTGGTTTGCATGTCCAGAAAGTTGTCAGAACATGCAGAGAAGATGCCAGTCAAAGCACCCAGCTGGTTCATGGGAAGGAGTGCTGACAATAAGGGTATTTGGGCATTTGGATGGGGCCATCAGACACAGCATGAATGTAGGGCACCAAGCACCTGGGCACTGCTGTCTGCCAGCTCCTGGGAGAGCCCCTCCAGCTCACTGAGCACCCGCATGCTGGTTTTCCCAGGTATACAGGGAGACATTGGTCCCTCTGCCTGCTCCCTGCTACACTCCTTGTTCATGGAGTCCTTCTCCCACCCCTGCTGCTGGCACGTGAGGCTGCACACCAACCACAGGGCTCATGACATCCACCTGACTGTCATAGAATCAGTCAAAAGCAGCTCCTCTGATGACCCTTCCAAAGAAACCATGTGAGGTCATGCTGCTTTCAGTGTAACTCCACCTAAGAGGCCTCTGTATGTTCTCACTGCTGTCTCAGGAGAAGAGACTGATCTAACAGATCATAAATGTATGACCCTAAAGTGTTTTAAGTTACTTTGAATGTTTCCTAGCCAAACTAGGTGAAGTACCTTGAACTGCCTCACATTCACTTCTGGACCAAAGTGGAAAGTCAGTCTGACAGACTATGCACAAGTGCCTGTTTTGTACCCTCTGTGTTACAGTAAAAGGGAGTAAACTTGCTGAGAAAGAAAAATTACAACTTCCTTTGAGCATCCAAAGCATTTCATAACATATGTTTGATAACAAGAAGATCCAGATTTCCCTGTTTTACAAGGAGTCACATGGGAAAGACAAGGGGTGATAGCTACAAGATGCCCCTGGGGAGATCTCAGGTGGACACAGGAGAAAACTTTTCATGATGAGAACAATCACCTCTTGAGGGAAGTGGTGGCTTCCCCAGAATGGGACACTCTTAGGATTTGGCTGGGCTGTCTTTTGTAGACCATGCTTTTGCCAAGAAACATTGGGGATGATGCTGAGGTGATTCATGAAGTCCCTTCCAACCTGATGCTGTAGGATTCTGTGATTTATCTTCCATGACCTGCTCCCATTTCCTCTGGAAGCAGAGCAGATCTGCATCCCTCAGTAAGGAGCTTCCAGGTCTGCTGCTGACCACACAGAGTCACCTTGGACTGTCTCTTCCCTACCTGCCTTCTAATTGCCTTCATCAGGTGTACTGGAAGAAATTATGAACAACTGATCCCTGATCACTGTCTCCCATGACAGATGATTCTGAAGCTCTTTACAGACCCTTCCCTCCCTTTACAGACCCTGTCACCTCCCTTGCAGGCTGAAGAGTTGTGGCCATGCTGAGGGGTACAGAAGGGGTACAGTGACCAAAATTGTGCCCATGTGCTACTGCTTTCCTGATGATTCCTAATATTTCACCAGCTCTTTTTTTACAGCTTGTGAAGACTAAACTGATTTTTTGTGGAATCATATCTCATAACTGGAATCCGAGGCCTGAACAGTAAAATACAGAATCTGTTATTCCATATGCCAAGATGAGATTATGTTACTTTACATTTATTGCCACTCAATTTCAATTGCCATTTTATTGTGTTCTCCCTCTGATTCTTACAGTTCTTGGGCAGTTCTGCACAGCTGGCTCACAGCACTGACTATAAGCAATTCAGTTTTCTCAGCAAATCTAGTCACCCTATTGTTCACCCTTTTCCATGTCACACTAGCATATCCCACCTTTATCCTCTTACTCCATGCCTGTTTAGTTTGCTTGAAAGCTTTTGGTCAGGAACTTTGTAAAATGCCCTTTGGAATTTGTAGACTATGTCAACTGGATCATGTTTACACACATGCTTGTCAACCTGCTCCTTTGAAGAACTCCAGACATTCCTGAGAAGTGGGATCTCCTTTACAAAAGCAGCCTTGAATCACCCCATGTATATTATATTTATACACCCATCCCAACATGCCACTGCCACGGTTCCTGCCCCCTGGCCTGGTGCATGTTTGCAGCTGGCAGTCTGGGACCCCCAGCTCTCCCTGGGACATCCCCTACACACTGTCCTTGCATCAGTAACTCAGTTACCACTCATGCACCAAGCACGAGGTGTCTGCTGCCACCACTGGCTGGGCCATTTCACCCTCATGCTTCTCTGCAGGTTTTGGGCAGTTGTTACCCAGTTTTGCTAATGGGCTAGCACTCACAGATTTATAGGAACTCTCAGAGTCTTTTCCATTTGACAACTTCTCTGGTGCTCTCCTCCACAAAGTAAGGTTTCAGCATGGGAACGTCCCTGGTTTTTTTCTACTATGAACATCCCAGGTGTTCATAGTAGAAGAAAATACATTTAGGCCATCAGCAGCAACCTTGTCCTGTCCAAGAGTTCCTTTTGTGTCTTAATCACCTCTTGGCTTCTTAGACTTTCTGCTCTGATCTCAGGAAAGTTTTACTGCTAGTTTTCACTCCTTTGCCTTTGCTCTGCCATGCCATCTCTCTCTCTCTGAGGACTAGGCAGGTGAGCTCCTGCTCTGATACCCCAGGATTCACACAGGTGAATGACACAGGCAGCCTCACACCTCCCATGCAAGAGCACACAAGAACTGCCAGAAGTTTTAAAGAAAAACCTTTCTGACTTAAGATGGATCTAAATACATGCTGTGATGTTCCTGATAACCTGCACAGCTCAGGTAGGATTTAAATGTATGATACAGCACTCATGATTCTTTAAAAAGAAAATCAGTTTATGAGAACTGGTGTCATAAAATGTGTAAAAGAGAAAAAATGGCAAAGAAAAGATACTTCATTTCAGATTGCAATTTTGTCTCGCTGCCAACCAGAATGAGGGTGCAGAAATGTATAATTCACCTTCTACAAAAGTATTGTGGGGACATTAGCTATAAACAAAAGTACATCTGGAACACATTCAAATATCCTAAGAAACAGCAACTCCCAAATATGCTGGTTGTCCTTTGCACATTTCATGTACCACAGTGACATGCTCTTTGACCAAACAGAAGAAATAAAGGCAGGAACAAGACATTTAGAAAGAGATTCAAATATTTCTGAGTTTAAAAAAATCCAGTGTTTACAGAATCCCACAGGTGTATTTGAAGAAAAACACATCATAGGCCATATCTATAGATAGAAACTCAAGTGTGAATGTATGTCAAAATTATTACAGTTTGCCTTTTATCCTTTTTTGTGTTTAATTCAAGGGAAAAAAATATAATAAAAACTTGAGTGCTACATATAGGACTGAATTTTGGGGACATATAAAACCATAATAACATAATGCAAGATGAAAGAAAGAGACAACTATGTTCTCCCTTTAATTTTCCTCTATATTTCAGTTTAGATCTTGTCAAACCCAAACCTTTCAAACTGCTTCTCTCTAATACTATTTTCACTGATTAATATCTGATCATAGTGGAAAAAACACAGATCTGGAACTCCTGATGCATCAGAGTTACTCTTTACTTCTTCCTGGTATACTCGCAGATATTGCGTCTCCTGATTTCAACCCACCTACACTTTTCATTCCCCAGGAAAAAGGACGTTTTTGTCCACTGCTGCTAAACTGAACCAAACTAAACACCAAGTGTTGACAACGCTTTGGTTTGTTCTCTTTGAACTATTCTCCATGAAAACAGTGTAGAGCAATGACTACACACAACATTTTCATATGCTTATACAAATAGGCACGATGTAAAATCAAAGAAATACGAAGTGATTGTAGCCATTGCAAATGCAGTTTTTGACAGAGCCAAACCAAACCATGCCCGATCTCTGTGCCAAGGGCCATACTCACATCAGCATAGTGGCCCTTCATGTCGCAGCGGTTGCAGTGCTTGTTCCAATAGGCTCTCTCCAGGCATTCCTTGAAATAGTGCCCGGGCAAGCAGCAGTTCAGACAGAAACGTGCTGGGCAGCTGTGCTGCAGATGGTCTCTTCCTGCACACAGACAGCACGGGGGAACTTTCTGTGGAGGAACAAAAATAGAGTCATGTTAAGTGACAACGTTTCAATAGATCCTGCCAGCTCTGCTGCCCCCACATGAAGATGTGTCAGGGGTAGCCGGGTGGGCACTCGGCTGCCCACTGGCACAGCCTCATGACTCACACAATTCAGCACCTGGAGTGACAAATATAACATGCAGAAAACTATTCTGAGGCCAAACCTGTATCTCTGTAAAGCCAGTTTTCCCAGCGAGTGAGTGTATTTCCCCCCGAGGGTCGCGTGGGATATTGTCATTCTGAGTGTCCTCATGGGTAACAGCCTCAAGGACTGAGTTTTACAGATTCTACAGTGGGGGTTGATAAATCCAGGCTGTCATGCAATGGCTCCCATTTCTTGAAGTGTACTGACTGACTTTTAATCTCCTAACCACAGGACAAACTTTTGGAATATTTGGCATCTATCTGAGCTTCTTAAAGTTAGCTCCAGTTTTGTCTTGTCCATGGTTTTTAACACTGTTCACATCATGGCTCATTATACTTTCTGCTTTCACTCATTTAGCAGAGTGAAATGAGTATTTCACTCATTTCACTCTGCTAAATGAGTGAAAGCATTTATCAGAATACATTTCTGATTTCTGATTCCATAGACTGGAATTCTTTGTTGAAAGTACAACTGAAAAATATTTTACACTTACCGACCGTTTTACCATATGGAAAAAAAAATGGGGTTTTTTTGGAATTAGATTTTTTTTTCTCAGTTTACAGCTGCATAGTTTAGTGGAAGTTGTTCCTGCCTACGGCAGGGGGGTGGAACAAATAAATCTTTTAGTCTCTTCCATTCACAAACCATTCAGTATGATTCTATATTATATAATTCTACATATTTTTCCTTTATAAAAACAGTAAAAGCAATGACATTGCCAAATGGAGGGATAATTTTATACAGTAAACTGACCTTGTGCAAGCTATCCTGCAACTCAGAGCACTGCTTCAAAAAAAGGATAAACCACTGAAACAATGCTTCTAACAGCAAGCACAAAGGTATATCAGGAAAACAGCTGAATGTTCAAGTGATTTAAGCATTGCATTTACCTTTGGAGTGGGACAGTTCTTGGACAAATGTCCTGGTCTGTGGCAGTTCCTACAAGTAACGTTTTTGTCAGCTGTGTAGTACCGCATGCTGCTGTGCCTCACGCCTGCATAGTTGGAGATCTGTGCCTGGTGAAACAGAGAGAGAAATGCATTTACCACTTGAGATTCTGTGCTTTGGGAACTGGGAATTATAAAGGTCACTGCTGGCAGTGATCCAGCAGAAATCTAATGTTTCACATGTACGATTTACACATCCAGTTTTGGAATGGGTAATTCTGTCACAGAGAAACCTGCATTGTCTGGAAGAAAAGTTCTCATTTGAACTTCCGCTTCAGGACATTCTTTTTTGCTATTTAAAACTACAGTTGTGAAGCTTTTCCTCCATTAGCCAAGATACTTTTACTCACTGTGCTATGTCACGACAAACTGAATTTTCTCCAGAACACAAATATAATGAACATCAATTGCAAATGCAAGTTACATGTTCCCTTGCACACATTAAGGCAAACTGCTTGGACAAAGTACAATGCTCTACAAGTCTGGATGAAATCTGCAATTTGCAATTGTAAAGAAAGACTTAAAAAGGAAAAAGGAGGAAAAAAAAAAAGAGAAGCTGGAAACAACTGTCTCTCTCCCAGTGACCTCACACATACTTTCTGTGTAGGCAGTCAGAATTGAAAATCCTATCTACAACTGTCATTGCCTAATAAATATCACAAGTTTTAAAAAAAAAAATACATGAAATATTTGATGAGTGAAGAGGAGAGATATATAAATACCATTTCTTTTCAGAGACAGAATTTTTTAATGTTACTTGATTGTACGATCTGTACTAGATATTGGCAAAAAGGGAAGGAGCTGGACACAGCAGCTGAAGCTCTCTCCTCCTGGATGCTCCAGCACCTTGCCTGGGAAGACTGGGCTGCAGTGTCCCCACACTGCCCCTGCACCGAGCCCAGGAAGGCTCCACACTCTGCTGCCTCCCAGAGCTGCCTGGGAAGGGGACCAGGCTGCCCTGAAACAGCTCTGAAGCTCCAAAGAGACCAGCAAGGAAGAGCTGATGTCCACCTTGCACAGTCTGTGGAAGCACTCCAGCTCTTGTCATCTCTGTCCCTTCCCACCTTTAAGCCAGCCCCAACTCAAGAACTCTTTCCTTCTGTGGGAGGACACTGCTAATTGTCCCACAAAAACACCACAGAGGGGTTTTTCAATCCCGTTTACTTTATTCTGCTTGTTAATAAGCAACAAAATAAAGAATAATAGAAAAAATTGTTTGTCTTTATTTACCTCTAAGTCTTTATGAGAGATGGACCAGTTCACATCAATTTTTCCTGAAAAACAAAATGAAAATTAATTATATTTAATTTATATTAATATTTTTCTATAATATATTCAACATAATGATTACTGCATATTGAAACTGCTATCAGATTTTGATGTACTAAAGCAGAGAAGCTAGTTCCATCTTTGGTAAAGGAAAGGTACTGACCCAGTGGGCACCAAATTTGACTCACTTGACTATCAGCACATGTGCACCTATTGGGAGTTTTTCTGACACCACACTCTTGTCCTGACCTCTGGGGTTTAAATTCAGGTGGGGATTTAATTCTTCCAGAGGTATGGGCTCCAAAGGTCCTGATTTCAGCCACTGGAGTTGTCTCTGCCTCCGTTTGTGGGGATGCCCAGCTCCAGCTCAGCAGCTGCAAGCGTGGGAGCACACGGAACAACAAGTTACTGCAGAGCACACACTTTTTCTCCTTGCAAATTCACCAAGTCTGTGTCTGCAGCCCTGCATCCTGACTACTGTGTGCCAACACAACTGAGCATAACTTCAGACACCCTGACTGTAAGCTGAGCAAATCTATTTCCAAACAGGGTTTGGTAATGTGCAGTAAATCAAGAGGACACACTGAATTATCGACTGTCACACCATAACCTTCTCACATGCAGCCTTTGGGCTGGCAGGAGTGAAAAGAAACAGACCAAGAAGGAAATGAAAGGGCAATAAGCTAAAGGAATCGGGATGCAGCTAGAGCTGTTAAAAATTCTGCATGTGAACACGGCTCAGCGCTTTGGCTGTGCACACACAGCTGTGCTCCCACAGCAGCTCCTCTCCGCTGCAGGAGGATCCACGTCAGTGCAGGTGCTCACCTTACCTGTACTTTACAGCAGGCATTACAACCTGTGTGCAAATTAATTCTGCATCTTTGCAAACTTTTAAATGCAAACTGTCCCATCCTGATCCTGCATCTGAATCTGAGGCATCCAGGTCGCTAACACAAATCACAACGTCATCATGATTTACAGACAGCAAAAATGTCTCCAATCTTGATTGTACTATTCATTTCTAATAGAAGGTGGATGACTACAGATTAAAATTATATCACCTATAATTTTATGTCTTTCTCTTAATTTACTGAAAACGTCAGTAATTTTGGCTGAGGCATGTGATGTAGTATCGGGATACAAAGTATGTCACTCAGGTGCTTTAGAGAACAATACCTGCTTACTGCTGCTCTTCGTTCAGCAGCCAGGACTCACACCACATGTTTTCACTGAACAACACCTGAAGTATTTTTATTTCCAAAACTTGCTCATGCCAACAACTGTCAGCGAGACATTGATAACGCGCTAACTGGCCAGTTAAAAAAGTGATGTGAATGATGTATGAACCTGAGTTGTGGTGCACAAAGTGACTGCCACTGCCAGGACTCCAGCACCCACCTGCACTGTTACCCCAGCATCGTTTGGGATCACAGGGAGCATGGATGGGACAGTGACACGTCAGTGCCCCGTGGCAGGAGCAAGTTGTGGGTATACTAGAGAGAAAATCAAGCCTTTTGAGGCCTGATCATTAAAAGTAAAGAAACACTGTCATATTCGAGTGCATTATTTATGTCTTAAATGCCTTTTTAGGAAATTAACTCATAAAGAAAAAGGTATTTGTAATTCAAAGCTCTGCCTTGGCAGCCAGCACCGCAAGTGCCGTGTTGCACAGAAATGCACATGCAGAATGGTCACAGATCAAAATTACCAGCGAATTAACTCCTGTTAATCACTAGGCATGTCCTTCCTGAGGGCAAACCAGCCAAGTTTCTCTTCTTCACTGTCAAAATCCCCAGCTTCACAGGGGAAAACCATGATACAATGATTCAAATATTCCTAATACAAGAAGCTAAAACTGCTCTACTCAGAAAACAAATATAAGACCTTTAATGCTGAATGAAATATTAAAACAAAATCTCCCTTTACTAAATCTGTTTAGTGATCTAAAAGTTAATTCTAATTCACAATAGATTGCATAAGGCATTGTTTCCACACACAATAAATTTTTCAGACTGAAACACTTACGAAGAGTTTTGCTTCTGCAACCAAGGTGAAATCCTGCTGTAGAGACACATAAAAAAATCTGCAACAATATTTCTCGCTGACCACTGTGTTTTGCCTGGCTCTAGATCACAAAATAAATCACAAAACTCTTATCAAATTGACAGACACTTCCCCTTCCTTCTGATTTTGTTTGCTTGTTTAGGTGAATTAGTGTGTCCTGCAGGCAATCCCAGTGCCCTGTGGGTGGTTCCTGGCCACTCCTGCACTGTCCTGGCTGCTCCCTTGGCTCACTCAGCGGCAGCAGCAGCACCTTGGTGTGTTGGGGTGCCCTTATGCCAAGGCTCTCTGTAGCCTGCAGCCCTCACCACCTTCGTTTTCCTCCTCCTCATGCAGCCTCAGGCAGGGGCAGCCTCCCCCAAGGGTGCAGCAGTGGCTTTGCCCCGGGGCAGGTGGGCAGCTGGCACCCAAAATCAACACAGAATGGATGAGGGACCACAGCTGGGTTCCCAACCCCCGGGCTGCCCGAGGATGATGCTTTCCCACCCCACAGACCACGACCTGAGGCAGACAGGGCAGTTCTGGGCAGACACATGCTGTTTGCTGGGAGCTCCATCCCTCGCAAAGCCTGGCACAACACCTGCACCTGGTATCCTCCAAAACCATTGCCAGTACCACATCAGAGCATTTAATGCATTTTCTAAGGTGGACATACACACAGAATGTGGATTTCTGCCTGAAGGATAGGCTGTGATTGCTTTATTTTTGCATTTGCTTTAGTTTTATTTTTACTCTTCAGAATACAGCAGTTCAAAGACTTATTCAGAAAATCTCTGTCAATATTTCCCCCTTTTTCTGTGAAGAAGTTGCATATATGAAACTTACTTAAGTTACTTCCTTACTAAAGCTTTCTGTGAGTTAAATAAAACCAAGAACATCTTTGATATATTTGTGCTTTTAATCTTCCTCATCTTCATTTGTTAAATGTTATCTCCTTTATAAGACTGTATTAATTTCTACACTAAGTTTTCTATACTAAGATTAGGATGAATTCCTGTGCTATGATGATATATATTTCTATACTAAAAACCACAAGAGACTTTACTATATAAAGTTCTTGTACTTATTCTTTGAGAAAATGGTATTGTCAAACTGCAGATCAGGGAAGAAGAGGATGTAAAATATACACCATTTATATGAAAATAGAAGCCCTGCACAAGGTTCTCCCTTTATCAAGTACCACATTTTGGCTGTCCTCTGCCCCTGCACAATGGGATGAATGGCGAGCAACAGCTTTGCTTTTATTTAAAGAAAATTTTGAAAGATCATTGAGATTCACATGTATCCTTCCACCAGCATGAAAATGTAAATTTCTGAGCAGCGCTCGGGGTGAAGCCAGATTTAGGACCACTGTTCAATGTGCATTCAAACCTCCCCTCTTTCATCCCAGACAGGGAGAGGAGGGGAGGAGGGAGAAGGAGGACCAGCAGTCAAAACCTGAAATTGCCCAGAGGAACAATCTGCTTCCACGGAACAAAACACTGACTCAGAATAAACAATAAACGGTTCACAAAATTTCCTTATCTGCTGTGCTGCTCCACCAGGGACCCCAGCAGCTGATCAGACTGCCCTGGCCAGGCAGGGCAGGGCACTGCTGGGCATGGGCTGTGACCCACCCCAAAATCACACCCATATTTCACTCATCAAGGCTGAGAGAAAACACATCCTTACACAAACTGTGCCGGCCCTGCAAGAGTTTGTGTCATCACCTTCTTCAACAACAGAGAAGCTGCAGAGCATGGACATCACATTTTGAAAATAAAACACTAAATTTCCCAAAAGAAGAAGGCAAGTGGCCATGTGTCCCCTTTCTTCCAACTGGAAAATACATGATGAGATGTATTTTATTTATTTTATTTTATGATCAGCCCAGTGAAACAGGACATTTCAAGCTGTGGCACAATGATACATGGCCTGAAGGGCAAATACATTTCAAAGCTGGGCTTTAAAAATTGGATTTTGACTGCTAATTAATATAGCATATTACAGAATAGAGAACTCTAATTATATTCTAGTGTAAGATCTCCATGGCAAGTACTGTTTCAGACATATCTCTGAACAATATTTGCCATGCCAGGACACAGCTTCTGCTGCTAGTGGAAGAGCATTTTAAAATTATATGCCTTAAAATCTCTAAAAATCACTAGATCTGTAAGAATTTCACATAGTGACTTATTGCATACATCTGAAAATTCCTGATTATGTGATTATCACCTGAAGTGATTCAAGTCTTACGGTAATGGAGCTTGCTATAATGAGTTTCACATTTTCTGTGCCCAAGTAGCCCTTCTCACAAAAGAAAAAGGAAGGACAGTGTGGCGGTGCAGCAGCCAAGCACTGTCCCAAAACAGAAATTGAGGTGGCCTCCTGACACCAGGTTTTGTAAAGCACAGGAATTTGGGTGCCTGTGGAGCAGGACACACTGTACATCTTTCCCTTCTGGCAGAGTATTCCAGGAGCATACAGATAAATGTGTGTGTGTGTGTGTGTGCACAGTCTGTGAGTCTGTGCATGTCTATGTGTGTGCACGTGTGTATGCTCAGCCCCCACACCCATCTCCCTGGGCACTTGGCCTGCTGCTGACCAGACACCATGGAGAAGAAGTTGGTCCTGCTTGTGCTGGCTGAATCTCTCACTCCAGCAGCTCCAGGTCCATCCCAGCAGGGACCCCTCCCCTGAGGAGGTGCTGGGTGGCCATGGGGCTGCATCCCCCTCTGCACACCCCAGCTGCTCACAGCAGCCCCTTGGAGGGGAACAGCATCAACCCTGGTTTGTTTTTCTTAGACATTTCTAGGGATTTCTCAACTTTTCCTTGATAACAAAGAGATGATTTACTTAAAAACAAAACACCTGCTGTTTAATGGAATACCTGTCAATATCTCTTTAAGACAGCTTTAAAAGAGATCCGTAACTCCCGCAGGGAAATCAGTCGATGGAATTGTTGACAGAAGTTCAATTTGAGACATTTTCTCATGGCAAAAAAAAAGGGCTCTCTTGCTTCTCCCCTTCATACCTAAAATTATGTATATGCCAGTAATGCGCACACATTTTGGCAGTAGAGAAATCCCTGCAATGCTTTATTTTTAGCAACCTTTATCTGCCATTTTTGAAAAGCATCACAAAATCCAATGAACAATACTCAACCCATTTTGAAATTAATTAAAATGTAAGCACTTGACTGAAGCAAAGGCAGAGTTGGCCAAAAGCAAACCAGAGTTCAAACAGGAAAAGAAACTCACACACCTCTGAGCAGCCCTGCAAATGTGGGAAAACCCCCCCCAAGGAGCTGTAAAAGTTACTTTAAACAAACTTCAGCAGCTATGACCCATGGGGGAAGACCTAACCATCATTGCCAGAGGGGAAAGGTCTGGCAGTTGGGGTAGGACTGGTGCTCTAATCCCCCAGCAGCATGTCAGATGATGGGGCCCCATAGCTGGGCTGGGGTGGCCGCTCCAGGGACATCACAGACCACAGAGCACAACACAAATGAGTCAAGAGCACCTAACCAGGCAGAGACGTATTTTTGGTGTTAAAGCAGACATTAATAAATACAGAAATCACTGCAGTGTCGGTGCATCCTGCCGCTCTACTGGAAGTCAGGTTCCTGATACCACATTTTGACCCTGTTACCTCAAACAACCTCTGCAATGACCCATCGTGCACCCCCTCCACACACCTGCACCATCCTTCTCTGTCTCCCTCAGCTCCATTTATTCCAGCAGCTCTGTGTGGGTAAAGCGCCTCATGTACCAAGTGGGAATAAAAATGGGCAGTGAACAAAGCAAGAGACAATTCTGTAAATCATATTTTTGTGGAATATGTGTACCACCAAACTGCCAAAATACAGGGATACATGCTAAACATGAACACATAGGGTGCCCTTTCCATTATGTAAGTATGCATAATTTCCTGTCTGTTTTCTGTCTGTGCTGTAACACTGCTTCCTTCAGCACTGGCCACTGCTGGCCATGTTAATTCACAAAACTCAGCGGCTCATGATTTTCAAAGCTTAGCGCAACATTTGCAGAACAAAGTAGGTTTTTCTCTCTTTTTGGTGGGTACAAGTATGGGGACCACAGGAACAGTTAAATTCATGGCATGGTTGGTCTACCACACAGTCGGGGGAATTCTTTAAATAGAGCCTGTCACTCTCTTTGCCCATCAATGGGATTTCCTTCTCAAACTGCTGATTCGTTCAGGTACACAACAGAGGAAATTTCAGTTAACCTTTGTTTCACCCCGGGGAAAAATCTGTCTGAAAAGTATAAAGTGAATAGATTAAAAAAAAAAAAAAAAAAGAAAAAAAGAAAGAAAAACTACAGGGTTATTCTTCCTAGTGTTCACAGCAGTCAAAGTTAAACAGAGAAAAGGAGGCAAACATGAACATTTTATTCCCACCAGAGAATAAGGTATAATATATGATTTAGAAATCCCATTGTCTATACTGTGATTTCTAATTTAGGGAAGGAAAGGCTGAACACAAATCTATTGCTCTCATCGGGTGCATCAAGATTTCACTTTTTGACTATTTTCTATATGACTGAAAAGGGAATAATACTTTACTTTGAAGAGAAACTCTTTTTAGCTATTTGATTGAGTTGTCTGAAATACCTTTTAGATTCCAGCAATCCTTGGTGAAGAGCAAAATAATAAATACTAACTCAGAATTACATGTAAGAAAATGAAAACAGGGATAAAACCAGAAGTACAGTAATAAAATAAAGGGAAATTTCAGGGTTTGCTACTACCAAAAAAGGTCTTAGACTGGTCCAAGTGAATCATAAACCCCCACATTTTGAGACAGAATTATAATTTCAAAAGAGGAATCATAATTTTCGGTTTCTAGTGTCATTCACCTGACAAGGTGTCTGCAGCATTTGCTGTGGTAACACACTGAGTTACTGCAGACCTACACCCAACAAGCCTCTGCAGAATGGACAGACAGACAGACAGACAGACATGGAGCTCAGGACATGGCCACAGCCTGGTGTGCAGGGCTGTGAGGTCTGCGAGGCCTGAGCTCCAGTGGCAGAGATATCCTGAGAAGCCTTATGGGATCAATAGGTTGCCAAGGACTGATTCAGCATCACCGAGACTATTTCTCTGTTTAAGTGACTGTGATTTTGTCAGGGCTGCACAGCCCTTCCCTAGGCAGGTCATGGTGGGGGCCAGGGCTGTGGCTGCTCTATGGCCACAGGGAACCTTCACCTCTCAATCAGCTGGTGGAGAGGGGTGTCTGTGGCAGTGTCAGCTGCTGGAGCCTGCCAGCCCAGCCCGGGCACGCTGCTCTAGGGATTTGCACAGATCCTGCAGGGCTGGATACAATGGTGCTGGGTTAACTGCTGAGACATGAGCCTGAGGAAGGGCCTCGCTTCACTCCTCACCATTTACAGAAGATCAACAGTTGTGTCTCCTTTGCCAGCATCTTTTTTCACTAATACAAAATGGATGAAATAGAAATAGAAATAAAAAAGAGACAACGAAGTCCACAGAACCTTGCTCTTGTGGTGTCTGATCTGCCAAAGTCCCTGTGGCTAAAAGAAGCTGTGTAAGGTATGTGCCAACAATGTGACGTGTCTCCCTGCAATGAAATCCAGATTTAAAGCTTCTTGGAAATTAATTGCTTCTTGGAAATTCAATGCTTCAGTTGAATCACAAACCTAAAACCATTCACCAGTAGCTGCATCCTGGAGAAACAGCACAGCTCTCTTGATGCTGCCATAAACAATAAAATAGGAAAATAATCCCTGAGTTGGAATAATATTGATGTAGATGAATATCTGAAATTCGTCAAGCTTAATTGGGGATCTTAACTTTTTTTCTGAAATTCCCAAAATCTTTAACCCAGGAAAAAATAAATCACATTTCAATGCAGGCTGAGTGCCAGTCTTTGGGTATGGGCCAGAATTTTGGTTCAACTTTCCTTCATGCTGATAAACGGCCTATTGGGCAAAGGCAAACTAAATCATCCCAGCTCTGGTGATTCCTTCCCATCCTCACACTCAGAGCAGGCTCCCACAAACAGCTCTTGGAACATGAGGAGGACCACCACAAGGTGCCTGGGAGGAGACAAAACAGCTCTGAAGATGGCAGTTCTCAGCACTTTCATCTTTTCCTGGGAGGGCTTGAATGAGCTCCAGACAAAAGGATTCCCAAAGAGTCTGGTCAGAGTCAGGATGTGGGAAACTGCATTGCTCTGAGAGCAGAACTGCAGTTTGAGCTGATGCCAATATGGAGACATAGAGTGGGTGAAATTCCTAGTTTTCCATTTTGGTCCTCCTGATGATTATAGCAGTAGGAATCATAAGCAGGAGGTTCCTCAAAAATACTCCTACTGAGCAGAATACTTCTCCAGTTTGGGTAACCACCTCACAGATTTGCCATCAATTTGTTTGAAGAAATCTCCCCATCTTCCATGCACCCTGGGTGCCCCTACATATTAAGTCTTCTTCAAACTTGAGCTTTCCAAGAAAAGAGAGGAGTGATGCAGTGACACAGCTCTCCAGACAGTGGTTGGAAACACGATATTGATGCATCTGAGGATGTGCAACCTCACAGATGCTCCGTGAGAAGAAAGCTCCAGCGTAAACACTCTGCTCTCATTTGGTCTTCCTTTTATGACCTTACCACCACAGGCAGATCCTTTAGTCCATCCCTGAAACACTTCTACAGCAGGAAGCATTTGAAAGATCTTCTCCACACCTTGGTCATGGCTTGTAAAGCATGTACCAAGATGGTGCAGTTGGTCTTCCAAAAGTCACTACCACTGAAAACTGGTGGGTCCTAGCACAGACGAGGCTCTGCTTTCAAACCGCCATGAAGGACTGCAGAAATTTGGAACACAAAAGCAGCAAACAAAACTGCACCAGCATCTGCTGCCTGAAGGTCACATGTCTTGAGACCGGTCTTATGTTGGGCTCTGTGGGGTGGAGATTGTAATGCTGCAAAGAATGAGAAAGTACATGATGTCCCTTTCCATTGCAGCACTAATTTTTTGGTGTTACTTTGTTTCACATGAAAAAGACCTCCTTTCCTTGGGAACAGAAAACAACTGGAATAGAGCATCTTCTCAAGATAAGTCTTCTGCTCGCAATAGAATACAGTTTTGCAGAAACATGTCATTCTGTACTTAGAGGCACTATTTTGAGGTGATGAAAAATGAAGTGTGTTTGCCAAAGAACTCCTAAATCTCACCGGCTACAACAGTTCTGTCTTTTCAACAAGGACCAAAGCAGAAAAGATGTCTCTCTCTTTTTTTCTTTTTCTCTCCAAAGAAAAGTGGGGAAATGGAAGTGTTCTCTCTGTAATCAGCAAGTAACAATTCTCGGTGAGAGAATTCAGTTTTTACTTGTTCAAAAATTTTTCAATGCTGCAAGGAGATAAAAATGAATCTGAGACCCCAATTTCATCTCTGTTTCCCATGTATACAGGTACAGCAGGCTCAACAGTGGGGTCCAGACACCCCAAGAATAGGGAGGGTATTCCACTGCAGCATGGGAAGAAAATGCTTTTTTTACCATTAATAAATAAAACAAAACTATTTTTAAAAATAGTGCATACTTGACCTTTCTCTCACTATTTTTTACTTTCTTTTTTGTGCATGCCGTATAACCGCAATTGACACTTCAATGGTGGGGTCAAAAGCACCTCCTACAATGCTAAAGACATAGTTATTTATACTTTAATCATTTGTCTCTGTGGTTTTGGTTTCTTTTCTGTTTGGTTGTTAGGCATTCTTTACCCCTTTTTTTTCCTTACACAGATACCACAGCAATAGGAAAATCCCTCTCACTGCTACCAAAAAGCAACTCACAGTTTAAGTACGCTGTTGTAATGAACAAAACTTTCTTCCATATCTACTAAATTTAGGTTCTCCAGCAATATGAGCTTTTCATACACCTTGGAGCTGCACCTCTTGCCCAGGTGCTGCCAGGCAGGAGGCCAGGAGGGATGTGATCAGCACCACAGTGGATGCTGCTCAAGTGTTTTTACAGCCTGTGACATGCCTGAGACACAGAACAGAACACAGGGACTAGGAGAGCTCACAAGCCTATACCTGATTTTAAGCGTTGAATTCTAAGAATTTAACAAGCCTTTGCTGAAAATGAATTGGACAACAGCAGTACTGAATAGTTAACCTGTTTATAATTAGTTTTAAAACAGCACTTAGGACATTTAATATCACTTCTTCTTGACATCAATATAAATGAAAGGCATACTACATGCTAGCTCTTCCTACCTAAATTCAAATACTCCAAACCTCAACATTTTGCTGTTCTAGTAGGAAAACATTGTGCACTTCATATTTATATTTTTTCATTTAATTTATAACCTTTTTCTTGATTAAAGCTTCTTGGTTTTTGTTTCAGTGTTGATTTTTATTCTTTAAAATATGCAGTTATTTACTTCATGTCACTGAGCTGAAGTGAATGTGAAATATTTGTATTAGTCCAAGGAAGCTGATGCACGTCAAAAGTTGTAATTTAAGTCACTCGTTTCTGATAAAGACTCAGTCATCTGAACAGTTCTGCCCATGTACCTCAGCTGAAAGTCCCCTACGCTGCTGCAGAATCACGGTTCTACTTTGCAACGGACTAAATACAGTTTCTATATCACAAATACCTGAAAATCTTTGATTCAGGTTTTCCCCCTTCATCTGGACAAGAGGAAGGAATGTCTGAATCCATGACTGAAAGGCTGGCTGCAAAGCAGATCCTACTTCTACCTAGCAACACTGGGAAAAAACAACCAGTCCCATCACTGAAAAAAATCACCAAGGCCTCATTTAAAATGTGCAATCAACCAGATTTCCTGAGCAGGGTGGTAGCTTGTCAGTCCTTTAAACAAATAATGCAGACACTCTCTCTAACTCGCACCATCTTTCACTGGGCTGTGGGCAGGGAGGAGGGAGACAAGAAAAGCAATGGAACACAAGATCAGTGTTCTGAGCCTGTGGCCAGGGCAGAGGAGCCACCACAGGAGCTCACAAGGGTCAGTCCTGCTCCTAAAGTCTTGATGAGCTGGGAAGGGAGAACATACAGTTAAGGTTAGGAGAGACACCCCTGAAGGGAGCTGGCAGCATTTCACACCAAACATCAGAAAAGCCTGATGAGGCTGTGAAGGAGGAGCAGGAGGAGGAGGAGGCTGAGAACACCCCACGGCCACCCCCCTGCTGACAACCTGTGGGCAAGAGTGGGACCAGGGCACTGGGGGTGCCGCTGTGGTGGCCCCACTGGTGCTCCCCCAGGCTGTCCAAAGACAAGTCCTGTCCTGCTTGGCAAGTCTCCACAGTGGGATGACCCCAAACTGGGACAATGCCACTGCTGTGCGTTCACCAAACACTGTGCTACCAGAGACTGCACCAGTTTTGGTGGCTGGGTGCCAGATCCAGCCCAGGATCTCTTCACCTGAGCCTGAAGGAAGCCACAACTGCTGGAAGCCCTGCCTGTGGTGGGGCTGAGCCAGCACTGCCCCAGCATTTCAGCAGCATTTCAGCCTGTGGCTCACAGGAATGCCCCAGCACAGAGATGAGCGTGCAGTAAAGCCGCCACATACACATCTAGTTCTGTCAGCTGTGAGCTGCTGCAAGGGCTGGCCTTGATGCCAAGACCATGTGGTTTAGGAAAAATAATCCAAATCTTGACTGCCAATTAAAAAGCAGAGTTAGAGATTTCCTCCCATACACTTACATCCTTAATTCAGGGCAAGACAAGAGGCACAAAACTCCTAAAATGTTATACATTCTGGATGGCAGTAAGGCCCTCTGCTGAGTACAACCTCAAATGATTTTATTTCAAGTGCATGACATATTAGCAATAAAGAAATCCTGGGATGGTCAAGTTTGCATCTCCTTTTGCTATAGGGTAGTGATTCAGATGATTCAGTATGACTGAAATCAGACATGTATTTTGCATGTACTACACAAGTCTGAAAATCAGATATTAATTTTCAAAAAAATGTGAAGAAAGTACATTTGAGACACATTATTTCTACACTTGCTTTCATTTACATCTGTGTTTGTATAAGATCAACAAAATCCATTATGTGATTACATTATTATTATTATTTTAACAGGGAAGCATAGGGAAAAGATAATCTCCAATTTGTTACCCAGCAGATCTTCAAATGGTTACAAAAAATGAAATTGAGGTAAAAATATAAAAAGCCACCTACTCAACGTAAATGGAGGCAAGTAAACACATTATTTAAAGCAAACAGATTACATCACACCAGCAACATTCAAAATCTGGAAAACAAGTGGGCCAACTATTTAATCTGAGAGAGGAATGCACAGCTAGCCTCCCTTTTTTAGAAATATAAAGAATGATAATTTCATTGGTTGCCTGAAAAGAACATATCTCAGGAGCTGTAGAAACACTGATTTCCTTTTTTGCCATTGTCTCTGACAACACACTCTTTGAATTACACACCTGCCTCCAGCCTTCATTATTTCTGTTTCATTATAATGAAGATTATACTTTTGACTTCCAAGGCTGCTGCTTTGACAAAGCCCTGCAAAACCTCCCTTTCCTTTGCAGTCTGACAGTGCCATAACAAAACCCACAAACAATTCTGCCACAAATAGGATGTTTTACCCATAGCACCCTAACCTGCCACCACACAAAGAAGGAGTGCTGTGGAGAACCCACGTGTCATCACTGCAGGTGCCACCACTGTCACTGATATCAACAGGAGGACTCAGATTGGAACATCTCAGTGACCTAAGCAGGGAACAAACAACTGGAGAATGGGAGCTGCTTAATCGTAGACAATATTTGTACTGGTAAAAACGTCCAGAAGTGTTGAAATATCCAAAATGACCACTTTTTAATTCCAATATCCAATTTTTAAAATGAAATTTGAGTCATATGGCAGCCTGTGTGGGGACTCCCTGCGTGACTGACATCACACAAATGCCAGCACTGGGATGCTTTCATGTGGCCCTGTGGCAGGCAGTGCTTTCATGGTGACTAATGGGGACAGAACAGAATGCCAACGACACAGAAGAGGCTGAGGTGTGATCCCCTGGCTGTGATCCCCTGGCTGTGATCCCCTGGGAGTGCCCATCACCCTCTGGCCCACAGAGGCCTGGCTGGCACCCACTGACAGTGGAGGTGCTCCAGGTGTGCAGGTGCTGGCAGGTGGCACTGATGGCTCTGTGCCAGGTGCCAAGTGGCACAGCTGGATCTGGGCTGGACATTGAGCAGCACAGTTGGTTCTGCACCAGACACCAGGAGGCACAGCTGGTTGTGCACTGGATGCTGGGCAGCACAGCTGGCTTGGCACATGTTGGGCGGCACAGCTGGTTCTACACTGGATGTTGTGTGGCACATCTGGCTCCACATCTGCCCCTTCCAGACCTGTCCCGAGGTACCAGGTGCCCTGGACTGCACCCAGAGCTGCTCTCTGTGGCCACAGCTGCTGCTGGCACATGCTGAGGGATGGCTGCTGGGCACCAGTGGATTTTCAGTGCTGACCTTCTCATGCTTTTACTCAAGGCTTCTGCTTGTATTTGCTCTTTCAAACAGCATTTCACCTGAGTTAAAATTGCCAGCACCTATGGTTTCAACAAAAAATCAGTAGGGCTGCTGTGTTTAAAAATAAAAGTGACATTCAACTATTTTGTCAGGAACACATTTTACCTACTGTGATGTGCCACTTGGTTAGACCAAAGGAAGTACCATGGCAAACCCCCAGGGTTCTTCTGGGCAGTTTCCAAAGCTTTTGCACATGCCTGCAGTCTTTATTCATGTTGAATTACATAAGCTCCTTTTTTTCTCTCTTCTTTTTCTTTTTTTTTTTTTTATTTAGCTATTCATGCACTCAGACAAATGTTAAAAAATTAAGTTTCTGTAAACACAGTGTTATCTTAATAAGTTCAAATATTATTAGACTATTCCCTGGGGGAAGAAAAGCAATATGTTCCAAAGCAAGTGGCTGTATATTTTGCAGAAGGTGGCTACTCTGAAATTAAGAAATGCAAATGATTCTACAGTTTGTGTGCCTCAAAGTAAAAATACTGATATTAAATTTTAAAAAGGTAGCATGAGACATTGCTGCTTACGCCAGAGCATCGGGAGGATGCCAAGGGACCCAGAGCGATCCCGGGTCTGGGGTTTTCAATGGCACAGACTAGTGATCACAGGATGCTGGTGATACTCTCCAGTTACCCCTGGCAACCCTTCTCAACTGTAACGATGCTGCCCCACAATAGCTTTCACTGGGCAGCTTTCTCTTCACTTAGCTGAATGCTCTGGGACCATCTGTGTCGGAAAGCATAAAAGGCCAGCCTGCCTGTGGGCCCGTCACTCTGAACACCACCTCTCTGACCCCGATTAAATACAACTTTCAATCCCTTTTGTCCTCCCTGTTGACTTCTCCTATTAAGGGAGCCCTTTGACAAAGAAAGCGGAAGAGTGGACTAAGTGCCCCCAAGAAAGGTGATGTCTGATACTGCTCAACACAAGGATTAGCAAGCCAATACATAACAAAAGCAAGTTTGGGGGAGGGGTAAAGAGGAAAAGAAAAAAATGGTTTTATGCAGGTCTTTGACTAATTCAGTAGGTACACAGTTCAACAAATAGCTATACAAGAGGCCTGCTCCCAAAGAAACAACTACCAGGGAACAATAAATTGAGGAGATACCTTTCAGCATGGCGACGCAAGGCCGTGACATTGACAGGAGCAGTGGATGTGTCATTTCCTACCTATGGGTTCTTAAACTGCATGTCATGGGGAGAGGTGCCATGAACACTCAAGAAGTTACTTTAAGGACAGATCTTTTCTTACAGAAAAGTCTTGTAAAATATCCTAACTTGGGTGATTTGAGGTAACTGCAATGGGAGTGGGTGACAAAACACTGAACAACAGTGGCTGCAGGAAACCTAAATACTTGCACATCAGAGCTGATTGTTTTCAAAAGCATGTACTAAAAACTATCTGCATTTTGGAATATGGAAAATTTCTTTGTCAAACAGAACACATAAAAGTTTGCCACGCAGGTGTGCAGTAGCCATGGGGTATCCTAATGCAGCCTCTGACACTGAAACCAACAGCCAGCACTGGGGAGTGCACAAGTGGATCCCAGAGTGCAGAGGCAGGGAGGGCACAAGCAGGGACAAGAGCAGAGTGCCAGTGCAGCCCTCATCCTTGCCTGACCTCTGCAAAGGGGACCAGCCTCTGGCATAGCCACCATGAGGGATGGGCAGGAGAATGGGAACCTCGCTGTGCCCCCCAGGGACAGAGAACAACACGTCCCAGGGGCACTTGTGCAAGGTGTGGGGCAAGTCCTCATGATGTGAGCATCACAGAGAAAAGTCAGGAAGCACCTGGGTGCAGAAAATATCTCCACTGAAAAACCTGAGCCAAACAGAAGGTACTTCCTTAGAGCAAAGCAGCAGGAGGGAGGAGTGGGGATTTTATTTCTACGAAAAAAAGATACTGAAACAGTAGAGGTGATCAGAACAGAGAAATAATAAATGGAAATCCATATACAAAGCAAAATTTAATAGAACCCCAATGAGCCTGGGGTGTTTTTAATGCCAGCAGTAATTAAGCCAGGGATACAAACAGATCAGGTTGCTCATGTCAAAAAAAGGCAAGTCTACCCAGGCTTCTTGTTTAGAATATGCTCGCTGTACCATCATAAAACACAACCCCACTTCTAAATAAAGGTTAGAGTTGTGCTTGTGTTAGGGAAGAGCTGTGTGAGACCCAAGGGATGACCAACAGTGCTGACCATCACCCAACAGGCAGTGCCTGTAGCTCCCGAGATGGTTCTGAACCCCTCCAGGACAGGGTCTGCAATCCTCTTCAGCCATCAGGCTTTTACTGACAGCTTTATTACCATGAACTATCTGCCTTTTACATGTTCTTTTGAAATTTTATGTTTTATTTGACACAGTCAATTTAGACTACAGATGCATTTCCTTCTTCCTCTTTCTGTCTTTTTTTGAAAGGGGGGCAAAAGACATCAGTAAAGTTCCCAAATGGGTGCCACTGAAAATTAGTATTTCTCTATGGACTCCGGAAAGTAATAGATGGGAACCTGTTTCTAATAGTTTTACTTTCTGTGTTATCTGGAGAAAAACAGATTCATACATACAAAGTGGACTGTTTCAGAAGATAGTGCTGTGAAAAATGAAAGGCTGTTCCAAAGTAAAAAGTGATTATTTCAGAAGAAATGAGAAGCTCCAATGTCAACCCTACTGCCTGAATCAGCAAAAAATCAAAGCTTTGCATAGAATAGGAAATTGGAGATTTTCCCTAAATTTACATTTCTTTCTGCTGAGCACATTTTTGCTTCAACGTGAAAGAACTTCTTAGAGACACTCCTAGTTTCAGACATTGCTTTTTGCTACGGTGTTGTAAAATGCTGCTGTCTGGGATTGGAATTCCATTAGTACAATTGGAAGAATTTATGTATGAATGCTAGATATGAGCCACAACAGCCATGGATAACATCATGTAAATGAAATTTTTTTTTTAAATGAGATCTCCTCAGTCATATTGACAATTGTCCAACAGAAAACCTAAAGCCATATAAACTAAAAAATAAAAACTGCAGTTTCTGCTGGCAGAATCCATCAGAAACATTGGCAAAATACTCCCATATATATCTTTAATATTCAGCTCACTTCTACAATAAATCAGAAAAAACTAGCTCTAAAAATGTCATCCTAAAGTGCTGTACTGTTATTAAAACCTAAGTGATACATAACATTTGCATTCTATATGTATCATCATATGTATTCCAGGTATCATCATAATTACACAAACAAAAACCATAGTTTTGATATTACAATGTACCTAAAAGAGGCTTTTTCTCAAGACTATCCTCACAACCCTAAGCCTCCAAAAACCTAAACTGTAAAAAGTAAAACTGGCTCTGTAAGACATACAATTTTCAAAAACAAAGTTCAAGAACAGAGGCAACCTCAGCTGGCCTTATGAGCCTAACCTTTTGAAAAGAAACCTTTTTCTTACAGAAACTGATTTTTGCTGATAAGCATTCCTGAATTATCTGCTGGGCTTCTGGAAGATGCAGCAGATCACATGGGACATTGCCATGGGGGGATGGCTGGCTCCTGAATCACATGGGACTGCCTTGGCATGTGAGCCACTGCTCCCTTGCATGAACTAACCCAGCAATCCTTCAGGACAGAGAATATGCTCACATTACACTTTCTTGAATAGATAAATAATTTACAGAAAATAGTGTTGTATGAACTGCTGATTCATCCACAGCAAATACCCACAGTGGAATCTTAAAACTACAGGCGTGAAACCTCCTAGATTTGCCAAGACCTCGTAAAAACTCAATGAATAACCATTTCATAGCTCAATCCAAATTAATCTGCTCTGCATTTCCTTATCTATTTTGGCACCATGTATATTAATTGTGTACGATGATCTCCAGATCATGGCCTTCTACCAAACCATGCATTTTTACCAGACCACAGACCACCAATGTCTGCAAAGCAGATGCACAATCCAAAAGGAAAGTCCCAGGCAAAGAGCAAAGATGTTACTACAAGAGATGAGTGGAAGGAACACACAGAAAATAGTCAGAACTGTGAAAAATACAGCAGCATCAGAGGTGCTGAAAGTGTTGTTCCTGATTGTTGCCATCAGAAATGTTGCGTTCTGTCAGTGAGTGACCCGGCTGGGGTTTTAACTCTAATTAACTCTGCTTTAACCCCACACACAAGCCAATGTATTTCATCATGCCTAATATAGAAAAACATTAGCAGGAAACTCTACAGACATATATAAAATTGCCAGCAACACATTTTTCTCAGGACTATATATCCATCATTTTGGATATAATTCATATCCAAACAATATGAACTCAAATAGTATAAAATACTCTTTTTAAAATCATTCTTTCACAAGTTCCAGAGTGGGGTATCCAGAACCTCCTCAGGAAGGTTTGGGCAAGCAAGAGGTGAAAGGGCAGATTTAGGGGCATGGGATGGACTTGAGCAGAGAAGGGAAGGGATGTCATCAGCCCTGTGGTGGCTGCATGGCCACCTCTGGAAGCACCTCTCTGGCTGTGAAGGACACAGAGAGGAGAGTGCATGGCAGGACCACTGGTCCCCGTGCAGCTTCTTGTGCCATGAAACTCTAGTCTGCCACACCACAGAGAGCAGGGAGGAGCCAGGAGCATTGTGAAGGGCTTGGAGAGACAAAATACTGGAATCGCTACACATGAAGGAAGCTCACTGAAGCCCAGGCTGTATTTAAATACTGAATTTGATGTTTAATTCAGTAATTAAATACCTAAGTAATTTGTCCAAAGGCAGAGAAGGATGAGCAGCCTGGGGAAGAGATAGCAGCACTGACCCTTGAGTCACCAAGCTGCAGATGCACAGAGGGACATGCCCATCCCTAAGGCCTCCTGCAGCACCAGTGGTAGGAGCAGTGGTAGGTAGAGTCCTAGCTCTTCTGTGGATGGAGCCAAAGCAATCACCAGCACACAGCTGAGCTTGGTCAAGGGAAAATGGCATGCTGCTTCATGAGTAGAGACAGGAAAGAAAACAAAAATCAACCCCAAAACCTAGTTGCACCTTCAGGCCACACGATATGTGAATCTAGTGAGCGGGATTTTCCTCCACCTTCTTGTCTTCCAGCCTTGGAAACTCCAAGAAATCCTTCCCAACCTATTCAGCTGAGCTCACTTGTCACTTCCTGCTCCAGAGTGAACTCATGCAGGGCCAAGCCACAAACCATGTTTCACAGAGGGGCCACGGTGCTTGGAAAACTGTGAGGAGACTGAGTACAGAAGAGGCTCCATCACACACAACACACTCCAGCAGCCTGACTGCCAGTATACCAGGGTCCAGATTTCCTGGATTAGGCAACAACAGACACCAAAGGTATCTTCATGGATGAAAATTTCCCTTTTCAATTGAATTTTCACACAGTTTAGGTCTCTGCATGAGAAGGATATCTGACAGGAATTTGCTTCCATGACACGTGTCATACCAGGAGGGAAAGGGACAGGACTGTTACCTGTGATCTGACTGGAGACAAGGATGGATGGAGCAGGACAGCCTGAACAAGCATGTGCAGAGCTCACTCTCAGCATGTTTTTCCATCTACCTCTTCTAAAGCTAAGTCTGCACTGCTGAAATCTCCCAGCAAGAACCAACGGTGCCACCTGTGCCACCAGTCACAAAACCTCTGACGCTGGTGCTTTGCAGTTTATTGCTGTGTCCCCACAGCAGATTTATCTCTCTGCCCTTTATTCCCACTTGCTCTTATCACGACACACGCTGGAAAGAAAAGACACTAGTGTAACATAATTCAGACATTTTAAACTTTTCTCTCAACTGTTTCTGAAACATATCAGTTCCATTCAGGCTTAGAAAAGGAGCTTCAGTATGAGGTGAGGCGTGTCTTTTGTCAGCACCCCGTCTGCTCCCTGTGGCCTCGTAAACAAGCTGCTTTCTTTAGAAATACAGCAGACCTCCAATTTAAATTTATGGAAAGGCTGAACCAGAGGAGCCCACACTCAAATAATTTTAATAACCTATTAAGTTGCGACTTCAGATTCATTTTATAACTGTGTTCCTCAGGGAACTGCACTATCTGGATAAAGATAGAGTTTTTTCTCTTTTTAAGATAAATAGCATCATTAATCTGCAACATTTCTTTTCTATTATCTTTCAAAATGAGGAGTTATTTTGTTCTGATCTTGAGGTAATTAGCCTTCATTCACTAGCCAGAAAATGTCTGTGTTCTGAAAATTAAAAATGTGTCATTAAGTGGAATTTACCATAATGTCATTTATCTTTATATAGTTCATCAGTGACAGCAATGGGCCTGGGAATCCATCAGCTTTTACCGAGGAAGCATTAAAACAAATTGAAAAACAGAATAATCCCAGGCACTCTTTAACACAGTCAAAGCCATTTGGGTAATTAAATAGTGGTATTTAAAGTTTTAATTTAGATTTTCCCCTCTGTTCATCAGCAGTCAAATGAGATGTTCATATTCATAACTGTTTGTAATAAAGGGTTTCATAAAGCAAACAGAATATCAATGCTGTTAAAATTAAAGAGAACACAGAGAAACCTTTCAAGTACAAACAGGGAAGTTCATTCCTGCTGTACCTTATTTTCTGTGGTTACACTGTGAATAAACCCTCACTGTACCTGGCTTACTCTTCACACTGACAATGCCCAAATTCTGTGATGTCTGCGCTCCTGGGGGTCACAGCCACCTTCTTTCACACTCTCTGTCTTTGGGCATTTTGTTACTCAGGAAAGCCAACTTCCACAGTTTTGCCTCCCATTTCCATTGTTTTCCAAATGTTTGCATATTAATCTCAAACATCTTTTATCTTGTATATTCAGCTCTGGAGAGTGGATTGTTCTGTTGTGTTCCTGGAGTTACTGCAATGAGACAACGTGTGCCCGGGAAACCCGTATGCAGTATAAATAATGCTAAAAATAATTATTTAGGAATGCAAACAGAATGTATAAAATCTTTCTAGCATTGTTCTAGCTAGGAAGTATTAGGCTCTCCACCAGCTTTTGCTGAAACTAAACGAGAGAGAAAAAATTAAGTAGTTCTTTATGGAACAGTTTCAACTGAAATAAGCCTGAATAATGACACCTTCAGCACATGTACATCCTCACCAAAACTCTATTAGCTGGGATGCAGTTATTTAAAATAGGGAAAAACATTCACCTATGCTCTCTGCTAAGTACAGCTAGAGCTACATTAGGCTAAAACTGTCAATAATTTACAGTATTTTTGTTCTCTTGTTTAATGTGGTAAAAAAGGCCACAGGATTTTGATGTGTTTTCCAATGAAAAGTCTAATAATTTTTGTTTGCTTTCCTTTAAGTAAAGTATAAACCCCCCAAATCATGACTTGAATTGCAAGGTTACAGGGACTTAGACATTTTCCACAGTACTGCCTGAGATGTTTTGTTTTTTGATCCCAGAGCAGCGGGCTATATATTAGGCAATAAAAGAGGCTCTAACACAGCACCAGAAAGAGCCATCAGGAAACTTTGTAATTTTTCAGGTATGGAGTGGAACAACTCAGCATAGTATAAATCAGCTACCATGTGAAATCAGCACAGGCTTTTCAGATCAGTAAATAACAAGACACTGATGATAAACTGACAATAATCTGTTGTTATGAACACTATTCCAGCAATGTTTAGGTTTGGGTTTTTTTAAAATATATTTTTATTTTATTTTATTTTGAAATTTAACCAGATGCTTTTGAGCCAGTGCTATACCTTGGCCTCCAGCATGGTCATAACTGCTGTGGAGATGAAAATGAACCCTAGAGGTGACAAGATCGAGTCATACATAACACAACCTGCACTACTTGCCAAAGTTAATTGATCCAGGCTGCTTTTTAAAATTAAAATCGGGTTATCAAAAGCCTAAAATGGATAATTTTTAAAGGCATATCTGGAAGGAAATAGACAGGAGGGTGCAAACTTATGCCTGCTATGCAGCACCAAAATAATTTAATAAAGGAGTGGCTGGAGATATCCCCTCTCAGTGTGCAGAAACCCCTCAGCACAGGGGAACCTGGAAAGGAGCAGAGCCTGTCCTACAGAGCACAGAACCTGGAAAGGAGCAGAGGCTGTCCTACACCTGCCAGGACAGCCAGCCAGGATACACTTCTACTAGGAAAACTGAGGAATCTGAGCATTTCCACCAGCTCCAGCAAAGCGACATCTGCAGCATCACCCAGGTGAGCCAACGGCAACTGGCAGCACAGAGAAAACAAATGCAAAAAAAGTTCTTTAAAACGGTCTTTACACCGCAATTCTCAGCGGCAAAGTACAACTGGCAGGTTCAAGTGTGCCCCTTGCCCCCCAAACCACCAGCCACCTTATTGGGGCAGCAAAAATAGCTCGGCTTTCGGTAATGTGAACCCTATTCTTGTAATGTTTAACTTCACTTCCTGTGTCTTTGTGTCGCTCGAGGAAGTGAAACTCATGCATTGCATGTTTGTATTATTCCCCCTCATAGCAGACTTGCAGACAATGTCTGCAGTGGTCTGGAGCGATAAGAGCTGCCTCCAGGACACGGATTCTCCTGGGGATTAGGCAGCACCATCTGGGGCCTTGCGTTGATCTGCAGCAGCTGCAGCCCAAACATCGGTGCAGGGTGAAAATGGGTGCTGGTCCTGGAGTGTTAAACAAGTTGCTGCAACTCGGTTCCAATTACAGTTTGCTGCCTTTTGAGGAAAAAAAAAGGGAGAATAAATAACAGTGACTCCCCTTCTTGTGAGAAGTGCCAGTGGATGCTTGCTGCAGCAATGCCACCCTCTGAACTGCTCTCTGCCCCCAAATAAAACCCCATGTCATCAGGGACATGGTGAGATGGTGTGGTGCAAAACCTTCAGAAAAAACAGGACATGACCAACAGAACTGATGCTTTCAATACACTTGTCTCTGGGCATTCACTGCAAAAGAAAATGTCCAAGTCTCTAAAATGGGTAAAACAAACTTTGAGGGGCTGCAAGTTTAGGTACCCCAAATGTAGTGTTCCCCTGCTGGTAAGGAGTCAAAGGTAGCTGCCAAAGGCACCCAACTTGAAGCATATCTCAGTCCTGTAAGGATTTCTTTCTTGTCACCAAGAACGAATGAGGGAGCTGGCAAATCACGAGCATATAGGTTATCTGCTGTGTTGGCCAGGAGAGCCTTTGCCTAGAGATTTTTGGCATTTTTTTCTTTACCCACTCTTTTCTTCCTTCACTGATATTCTGCTGCAGCTGCCCCTTGCTTTGTAACTATATAAAGCAAACCACAGGACACTGCCTAAAAACAATAAATCTGATTAAAACAATTAAATTGGTTTTTTTAAGGAAGTATGTCTGATGAAAAATCTATTTAGAAGAAATTAAGCCAAACAATGAGCAGGAAAAAGGAAAATTTTTGGTGTGATGTCCAGGCATGCCTTTTGAAATTGATACCTCAGCAATGCTAAGACAGCTTTGAATTTGGGTCAAAAGTATCCATTATTGATGTTTTCCTGAACTCAGATGCAAATCTTCACCATGTCCTGTATTGATGACCAGGAGACGGGACAGCAAAGCCACTAACATAAATTGGCCAAAGCCAGGATACACTCAATCACCAGAAAATAATTAAATACCTATCCTGATCCCAAAACCAAGCACGCAACCACCCCATAAATGTCCTATGCAGAAACCAGACATTTTAGGGGTGGCCCTAAACACCCCAGAAGTGCTGAGGAGGTGCCAGGTGCTTCAGTGATGGATGCTCAGCAGCAGTCTGTGCTGGGACACAGGTGCTGGGAAATCCATTTCTACATCCAAATAAAATTTTCAAATAAAGCCAAGACTTATTTTAGACCTTTCTTTTCTATTTTTAAAAATTTTATTATTATTAAAACAAACTATGGATTTTTGACATTACAGCTGCTGAGAGGAGCATCCCTTCTACTGTTTTCATACCCAAAGCATAGGTACCACATGTTGTCCAGGAAATCGGACTGAAAGAAATCTGACTGAAGGCTGCCACAAAGTGTCACATCTATCCTGTTGGAATGCATTTGCAATATTTAGTTTTATGTAATGACAGCATTTAACATCATAAATATAGACACAATTTTAAATGCCTGAAAATCAGGTTCCAAATCCATGAAACACTGATGTGCACAATACCCTCTGCTGATGGTAAAAAGAAAAATAATTGCATTTCTGCAATCAATAACCCCTATGTCTTAACTTTTTACCTGTCCTATTCTTGCCAGATAATCTGTTAATATGACAAGTTAAACACACTTCTGATGTACAAGTATAGCTCAAAAAGATCTGCCACTTTAGCACTGCTATAATGAAGATATTATATTTGACATGTATATAGTAACAACGGAGTTGAAATCCTCTTGTGCCAGCAATACACAAGGTTTGGGAGAATAAGAACCAGCACATCCAGTGGCAGTTCCCAGTCCATATACTGCTCTACTCTGGCCTGAACACACTAATTTTAAAAGCATTTTCACTTACCATTCGTGATGGACTGCAATTTTTCAGGCAAATTGCTGACTGTGTCACCTTTATGCTACTGATAAACACTTCTGTTGGTTTATTTTCAACAATTTCCTCCCTACAATTTCACAGGAAAAAAAGGAAAACAGGTAGAGCTGAAGAGCTGGGTTTGGGTTTCAGCACCAAACACTTCAGCACTCAAAACATGCAGCACTTTCTAAAGTGTCATAATAGAATCACAAAATATTCCAAGCTGGAAGGGACCCACAGGGATCATTGAGTCCAACTCCTTGCCCTGCACAGGACAGCCCCAGGAATCCCACCATATGCCTGACAGTGTTGTCCAAATGCTCCTCAGGCTCTGTTTTTGAATTGTCTGTGACTTTAAGCATTTTTCTGAAACCATGAAACACAAAGCAACAGACACCTCGGGTTTGTTACTGCGGAGACAGACCGTGGACACCCTCAAAGGACACAGTCTGCCTCAGCCCCACGGGGATCAGTGGCCTTGCCCCCAGCTGCAGAGGGTGTCCCCCTCCAGCCCCCTGCTCCCATCCCTCTCTTTGCCACAGCCCATGGCAGGAGGCTCCTGGCCCCTTGGGGACCAGCACTCCAGGGGATGCACCCTGGGCACTGCTGTCTGCAGGTCTGAATGACCCCTCGGATGCTCCCCAGGCCAATGAAGACATGTTGGAATTTTGCCGGAAAGGGTTTGAGCAGCCAGTAAACAAATGGTTCCCTGCTGTGCTCCTAAGAGAGACAGCACCACTGTACAGTGAGATCAAGAATATGCTTGGGGAGGTTAAAAAAAAAAACCACCAAACCAACAAAAAACCCCCCAAGCATGACAGCTTTAACGGGAGTGAAAGGCAAGACACAGGAGGTACAGGAAACTTTGGACATTATTTTAACAGTCTGGGGCTCTAAGTAGACAATTATATGCTTTAATGTTAAGATTCCCTAAGCTGGCTTAGCAGTCTCCATAAAATAGTTAGAAGGACCTGTTTTACAAGAACATTGTCCATTTAGAAATTGAAGAATAAAGGCAACAGAAGCACAAAAATAGAGTTCTATGGAAAGCGACAATTCTTCTTAAAATAAGAAAATACCAGGAGTTTGCTTTTTTCCCAGATGAAAACAAGTTTATCAAAATGATTATTAAAATAAAATTTCTAAATAAAGTTGTAGTTCCTTAAAATTGCCTGTTATGCTAAAAAAAATAAAAGAAAAAGAGGAAAAAAAGGCTAAGTAGGGCTTCCCATGACTAAATGGATTAATTCTTTAGTACCACACAATTACTGCTCTCTACACAGTTTCACTGAACATCTAAATAAACACCCAAAGCTTATTTCACACAAAGAAAAGGTCTATTCTAAGGAATAACCCAAACGCTAAAAAGTTGACATTTTGTATAAAAAAATAAAGAAAAGCTGTACAGGAAGACGGGAGAAAGAAAAGAACATTTTAGGCAGGTTTGTGGGGCGACATTCGCCGACAGACGGATCTTTGTTGGAGCTGCAGTGCTCACATGCCAGCTGTGCTCCTGGATGTCTCTCTCCAAGGAATGTGTCCTGCTGCAGGGCAGGAGCTCAGCCCAGCCTGTCCCAGCAGGGCACAGCCAGCAGCAGGACGTGCAGGGACAGGGACCCCGAGTGGCCACGCCAGGGTCCATCAGTGCCACAAGTCCTGGACAGGGGCACAGACCCACATCCGTGCTGAGGGGTGACACCATGGCCCTGCTCTTGCCACATGAGTGCTCTGCACCACATTTTGGTGCAGAAATGGCTCTGATTTGGTTCTTTGCAAGGCAGGCATTTGACATCTGGTGCTTTTGACAAATATATTACACAGTGGGTTTTTTTTTAGCAAAGGAAAAACTCGGGAGCTATAAATCACACTGGGCTCTGGAAGAACTGGAAAAGTTACCCCCAGCTTCTGAATTTCTCTAATTTCTTCTGGTTCACAAAAAGACCTGGTTCTGCTTCTTTTCTCTGTTTGAAGGGCAGCAACCAGCTCTTGGAGCAGGTCAAGCTCTGGGGATCACTACTTCCTGGCTCATCATAACTTACACTGGATTAATGTTGAAAGTCTGTTTTCTCTTTCACAAGACACAGTTTGTCATCAGAACAGAAATTCTTATCTCTTATCCCGCTTTCTAAAATTTTCTGCACTTCCATACACCAGCAGCCCTTTCATGACTGCTCAATGTATACTTAAACAAGGGAAAAATCAGCACTGTATCTCAAAACTGGTGTAAAATTACAGCCTTTGACAGTGTAATGCCTGATCAATTTTTATGAAAATACAGTGATGACAGAATATGGACACAAGTCACATTTCTCTTGTTACAATGGAACTTTCAACAGTTTAATAACCAGGTTCAGTCCAGCACACAGTTGTTACCAGGTAAAGGTGTGTCACTGCAATCTATGCCCTATGCTGAACTTGACATAGCAGAAACACCAGAAGGGTGGAAGGTTTCCCTTTCTGTTACCCAACACAGCATTGACAGATGAAGCATCACCTCATCTTCTTGACTTGCTGCCAGTGACTACAACCCATCACAAAGTAAATGCCCTCAGGAGTTTGTTAAGGACAAGAAATGCCTGGCAAGAGCACTTGGTGTGTTGGACATCTCCGAGCAGTCACAGGAAAGAGGGGCACAGCTTCCTGCATCCAGCCAGAAAAAAGGGAGAGCCAAAGTTAGAGCCACTGGAAAGTGCCTTTTTTGGGGCGGGGTCAATGACATTCTGAATCCCAGGTCAAATTAGATTCTGCAGAAGCTTATCTTTGTGTGGTATTTTAAGGTCAAAAAGCAAACTAAAAGGATGTATTTTAGAAAGCATGGGATGATAAAGGGATGCCTAGAAGCATTTGGTACTGAGGAAGGGTGCAAAGACTTGGAGACAAAGACACTTGACTTGGATTAAAGTTTTAATGCCCATTAAAAGTACTGCAGGGTCTGTCACAGCACTGTTTTCAATGGTTATTTTGACATTTCTGGGCATTTGCTTTTCTTGTACCTCCAGACTGTAAAGGAGAAACTACCTATTCCCAAACCATTTAGCTTAGAGCTTTGTATACCAAAAGATGGTTAGAAGAATTTTAACTCCTCAGGTTCAAGAAAAATACCATCTTTTCTCTGGCTAACACAGCACTTTCTAGGTCACTTTTCAAAACACATCCTCAAGCACGACAATTTGCTGACATGGAAATATAAACACCCTCCACATCTAACAGAAATTTTCCTCAAACCAGCACCACCCCATCATTCAAAACAAGATGGTGAGTCCACTTGATTTGTATTGTACAGTGGTTACAGAGAGCTCTTTATTTCCATTAATGCTGATAAAAGAAACAAAAGTTCAGCAGAGCAGCACGTGTTGCTTGTTGTTGTATGTCACAGGCAAGCACTAGATTCTGCTAGCTGTGCTTAACGTGTATGCAGCACCATAAAGATTACACAGCATAATGTTATAAATCCTATTACAGTATATAATCTCTAAATTACATGCAAGTGGATAAAAAATACACAGCTTGCTAATGAACTTTACATTTTCATAACACCATTTACACTGCGCAGAAGAATTCCACCAGTTTGGATAGGAAGTTTATGAAAACCAAATTCCTGTAGCTATTACACATATCATATGCTCTTTGTCCTGGGAATCCATTCCCCTGGAAATTGGCCTCAGATAATATGTGAGTTCTCATCCCCTCCTTTTTGCTGTCTGGGGCTCTCACATGCCCCTGGCATGGCAGCAAGGAGTACAGAGGAAGGAGGTGGCTGCTTTGATGGGCACTGAACAAAGCCCCAGGGACTCTCTTGTGCTCCTTCCCCACTCATCTGAGGGGGATCCTGGCCACACCAGGCACCCCAAGGATGGCAAAGAGCAGCCAAGTGTCCACCACCGCCTGCCTGAGCCCATCCCTGGCTACAGCCTTCCAGCCAGCCTGAGGGGTGACCACAGCAGTAATGTGTGAAACAGGGGAAAAAAAAGTAACTTTGTCACAGTCAGTCAACATGGGTCACTCAGCTGGAGTTTCAAGAAAGTCTTTTTTTTGCCACGGATGAACGAGTTTTCCCGATGTCCTACAAATAACATGGAAACGAATGAAAATCTGTGGAGCCACAAATCCCCACTGATGTCTCCTGGGCAGGTTTTTAAGGTAGCAGCTTGTAACACTGCAACGTTCTGACCAACAGCAGAAAAAGCGTAATTTTGTCTGAAAAACTATGTTTACCAAACCCCAGCAATTTTTTGGAATAATTTCACACTAACTGTGCAAACAAACCTTAAGCAGTAAAAATCAGCACCTCTGAATATAGTACGTATGTAGGGCATGTCATGCTGCTTCATGAGCAAGGAATTGTAAAATCCTAGTAAAGTTACTTTTACTAGTAAAATTGTTAAAAGAAGATAAATAAAATTGCTTTCAAAGAGATGGTAAGACTGCAATCACTTTTCTTGTTGTCAACATGCATTACTACCAGTAAAAACAGGAGTATATAATGCAAACTGCAAGAGGAAAACATCCCCTTGCCAGATCCAAACTGCAAAACAACAAAAGGGTACACAGAGCAATCTACAGCTACCTGTTATTGCAGTACATCCCTTCTTACCTTGGATGTTCAGGTGAGCATGTTCAGCTAAAGAAATTTAAACTACATAAACATTTACTGTAATACTAACGATGTGGATTTTAGAAAACAGCACCACAAAACCAAATAACTGGAAAAACACTTGGTAAGTGACATTGTAACAAGGCCTATCAAAACTGAGTTATGCAGCCATGAATCGTGTTCTCCTTGCCCTCTACACTAATTCAGGGTATAAAATCAGTGTATAAATTCCTATCATCACAGCTTTGAAGGGTTTGAAGGACTTGGCATTGTTGTGTCTGCAAGGAGATGACTGGAACATGAGAGCTAACAAATTCATCTCAAATTCCTTAACTCCACAAGCTTGAGATTTTTGATTATCTTCTGAGAAGCCAAGGAAGGTTTCTCCACAGAAAATGCAATTTTGCTGCTGCCAGACTTTTATCCTGCTTTGCCCCCAGGTATCTGCCTCCATCCTCCCCACACGGAGGATGTTGTGAACGCTCCTGGCAGTAACACACAGAGCTGGGCACCACCACGAGGGACTGATGCTGCAAACCCCAGACAGCCATCATCTCCTCCCAGACTGCCACTGAACATGGCTGCTGGGCTCTGGGAGTGGGGAGATAAGCAGCCATGAGCAGCAAAGAGCCTCCCTAACCTGCTGATGGGACTTGGAGTGGATGGCACAGGCACAGCCCTGACCAGGCACAGCCTGTGTCCAGCTGGACTGCCAGCTCCTGCTCCTGCCTGGCCCATCTGCCCCAGCCTCTCTGCAGCAGGACAGGCAGGGGACAGAACTCAGTGCCACACAGGCTTTAGGGCACTGTTTCCACCTGCTCACCTGCAGATGGGCTCTGTGCAACATGGCCAAACCACTGTCCTGGCACCTGGAGCCATCCCCAGCCAGAGTCAAAGGTGGGACAAGAAGGGCATGAAGAAGGTGAGGGCAGGAAATAGAGATGGGAAAAGGGGTGCCAGCAGTACAGCAAGTCTGGGATTTCCTGAGAGGCACAGGATGAAGTCAAACTAGGCACAAAGCACAGCTACATGGACATCTCCAGTAGAATGAAAACATTGATAGGTCATGGTCCAACTGCTAGTGCAATGGCTACAGATCTTTGTGGTATGACTCACAGATTGGGGGATCAAATTTTGACTCTAACTGTTTATATGGTGAACTTCAGCTTTTTAACCTCCAAGACCTATTTTTTTGGTTCTGTGACTGGTCAAATAACTGCATCCCACACACCTCTTGCCTACTGGCTACCCTAACAATAATTGGAGGAAAGACCATGAAAATATTTCTGCAGATCTGCTTTGCCTTTTTTCTCTTTTATAGTTAACTATTATTGGCAGTTCTATGTAGCACATAGCTGGATTTCATCTCCTTGTAAAAATTAAAAGCGAGGACCTCTGCACAGCATTTCTTTGTGGCTTCCAATTAAAATGGGTGGTTAAATGATATTTTGCAATTATCCTTAGCGATGGCATTTCACAGTACCCACAAACAGCTTCAGCTGCTGGGTGCAGCTGCAATGACAACATCCACACCTGAAGAATAACCTGGTCATGCTCAGTCACAGCTGTGACACAGGTCTGGAGGGCTCTGACATGAGTGGCAGATTGAAGGATCATAGAAACACGGATTCATTGAATGGATTGGTTTGGGAGGGACTTAAAGCCCATCTAATCCAACCTCCCTGTCACGGGCCTGGACACCTTGCACTAGATCAGAGAGTCCATGCCCCATCTGACCCAGCCTTGAACAGTTCCAGGGATGGGGCACAGGCATAAGCACACAAGGGATGAGATTCCCACTCAAAGCCAGTTACTGTTTTCCTAGCACTGACTGAAAGTACATCCATTTCAAAAGCTGATAACTGAACCACAGATACTAAACAGAAGCACTAGTTATGGACTGCATGAGGCTGCTTTATGTTTTAATGTCACCCTGTAAAATTAAAGGGTGACATTATTATAAAAATCCAGTCCAATTGCAAATTTTGAAGTTTTTTCCTTCAGTGTTCAGTACACAATGTACAACACAGATGTACTTGTTTAACTTTGACTTTATGACTTATGCAAAGCGTCAGCTATTATTCCACTGCAAGTCTCCCTAAATAAACTTTTCTGAGACATGGTGAAAATGGAGGTGGTGGATTAGCGGGCAGCAAAAGATGAGGTCATCTAGGCCCATTGAGGCTGTGTTTTGAGACTAACAATAGCCCAACTCCAGCAAATCCTCTGAAGTACACCCCCTTGTTTTCCACGCAGCCTGGATTAGTCTTGAGCTTCTAGATCTGAAAATACAATAACCCTTTCACTCATATATAATAAAGAGAAATAGACTATACTAAAAACCCCCAAACCTAACAGGTTTATTTACATGCCCAGCACATAGAACTCCTCTGTATTTATTATACAGAGGGCAAAACAATACAAAACAAATGGCAATTCAAAAAGAAAGGGTTTTTCTCCAAACTGGACGTGATTTGCTATGTTCACAGAGGTGCCCAGTAAAAGATATTCATGTGTTGAGCTGGCAAACACGGAAGCCTCTGGTGGTATCAAGGCTGTATGTTAACAAACCTACATATTTAGGAGAATTATTTAATAGTATAAGAATAAACAAGTTCACATGTGCAATTACATACACCAAAAATTCTGGAAAATATGCCACAGGAAAAGCTGAACACCAAGGGCTGCTCTCCTAATTCAGGACTGTATTTGTCTGAAAGTGCAGTGTGTTTGAGGGAGATGCCGCAGCTGGGAAGGGCGAATTGTTTTTGATGACAACTTCGGAGACAGGAGAATCGAGCTGGTAATAGGCTGATTTTTATATGTGTATTTGACAATTTAAAACCACCAGAAAATAACTGAACTTCTGGTGTGAGTTTTCCGAAGTGTTACAGCAGCAAGGAAAAAACCAAACTCCACAGGTAACCCATGTATCACTTCTGGTTTGTGAGGAAGGGAGGCTTCACTTGACACAGAGAATTATGTGAGGAGGGGATTGCCAGCCACACACAGACATTGACATCAGAGTTTTAGGTCCTTTGCCGAGCTGTTGTCACTTTATGCTGTGGGAACAATGTAATGAGGTCTTGAAAGGCTGGGGATACCCAGGCTCAGAAAAAATAAATGGGAAAAAAATGCATTACTGCTTAGCCTGGGACAAAAACCAGGCATGAACACGAGGAAAGCATGGATCACCACTGTACTTACTTTCTGCAGGAGCAGCCTTAGCTATGAGCTGCACAGCAAATGCACCACAGTTTGGAATAAAGCCACAGCAAAATGGCTGAGAACTGGGAGCTGCAGGCCCTGCCCCTGGATGCCGTGTCAGGGTGACCCAGGTGTGCACAGTGCAGTTTCAGTTAAAGACAAGACAAAAATTTTACAGTGTTTTCCTCAGCTACCTTAATATGAATTGAATTTAAACACAGCTTGATCTCTCACAGAAATAATTATTTTTTCATAGCTTTAAGAGATGAGTGAGATGAAGAGACTGTAGATCTTTCTGCAACACCTAATTTCTAGATTTAAAAAAACAATCCTGGAGAAAACAGTAGTAACACAATGACACAACCCTGTGCAGGGGTGGGAACAGCTTTGCAACAGGCTGCAGAGCAGCTCTGCAGCATCTGCCGTGCTGTCCCGACCTGCTTCCCAACCTGCTCACCCACCACATCTACAGGGAGCTGGGACTGCTCCCACCCTTTGGGGTGCAGCTGGCACATCCCAGGGTTGCTCTAGGCAGGCACAAGCACGAGGCTTCACTGGGAGAATGGAGCTGCCAGGGTGCAGGGCAGTGGCATCCCTGAGGGGGATGTGTGAGCACAGAGCAGGGGCAGAGGGGGATCCTGCTGAGGATGGCCAGGATGGTTGATGGCAGCCAGGACCAGCTGACATCCTTTGTGGACTGGCTGATGGTGGCCAGGGATCAGCAGCCACGGTGCTCCCATACAGCAGGACAGTGCCACCCCCCTGTTGGGGCTCACACCAGCACCCAGCCAGTGCTCCCACAGACCCCTGTTCTGGCCTGGAATGCTGCTGGGATCACCACTGCTCCAGCCAGAGGCAGCTGCCCTGGTGATGCTCTGTGGCTTAAACAAGCCATCAGCTCTGGAGGAGCAGCACAGGACCGCTTGATGCTTGTCAGACACCCAGCACCTGCCACATCCCACCAGGCATCAGCCACAGCTTCCCCTCAGCACCACCAAAATAAACACTGGGACTGGAAAATCTGGGAAATCTGTCCTCTCCGGCAAGGCACTTATCGCTCAGGAGTGAATTTCTCTGGTGCGTGCCAAGGAGGAAAGCCTTTTTGTATGTTGCTGGCAAAACTGTCAATCATCTTGATGAGCAGCAAATAAATGAATGCCCAATGATGGGATTCTATATTATCCTTAAAAAAGAAATCCATCAAATAAACATCAACAGGTAAATGTTTATACCCGACAGCCATCAATTTCAGCTATCCATGCAAAGAGACAGGTGAGCTGGACTGGTAAACCTCGAAATTAGAGAGGTATTAATCATCTGCTCCCAGCCAATATAAACAGATGTTATTTTTAAACAGGCAAAATAATCTTTTCCTCTGAAATTTATTTGCAACAGATAATGTTCTGTTACATTTTTAATCAAGCAGATGAAGTTACATTTAAATTGAAAATCTGCTGCACTCAACTGATCAGGCAAGTAAAATTCTGAGATGATTGAACAGCAGCACAGAGCACACCATTACAGCAGGTAAATTGTGAAATTTACCTGTCACACCACACGGCTCATTGTTCAGCCATTGCGCCTGCAAGTGAGGAGCACAGAAATAAGACAAAAAAAGGAAAGACACGTTCAACATATTCATAAATCCATCATATTTTAGGAACACACCATTAACAGTGACAGGGAAAAAAAATAAGCTCCACCTCTTTCCTACAAAAATGCCAATAAAGATTTACACAGGTTACTCCTCTCTGCTTCATGCTCATCTAAGTTGCGTGTCCGGATACGCTGAGATCAAGGCACAGCATGAGAAGCCTCTTGTATTTCTCCCATGATAAAATAAAAGGCAAGACCACCAAAAAATCTGAAATATCTTAGGGAAGAAACAGTGTGATTTTTATGCCAGACCATTTTCCAGCTCCCACAGACATGTTGGGCCTCACCACCCAACTTCTTCACCCCTCGGCTCAGCACTAAAACACTGGTAACTGATGTCCAGATCCAGGGCTTCACTGATAACATGTTTATTTTTGCAAACACTGCTGTAGTAAAAGCAGCACTTGCCTGAATAGACAAAATACAGATTTCAGCTCCTACCCTTGACAGGGACACCCTAAAATATTTTCTTACTTGGAAGTGTCAGAAATGAGAATATTTCATCTTAATTTTAAAATGAGATCTATATAGTCTTGTGCATGGCATTGATAAATTATGCATATCTACCTTTTTTTTTTTTTTTTTTTACGTCACAATGAACACAAACTGACAGCAGACATCTGGAGGATTGTCAATTATTAAAGCTCTAAGCTCCCATGCCTTTTTGCACCCCTGTGCTGTCCTCTGCACCCAAACCCCATGAGCCACATATTAAGATTATTAAGATTAATTTCTCCTTTATTAATTTCTCTGGTTTTCCCCTCTAGGAATTCAATAAACAGTGTTATTTTCATACATTATTGTATTTGCTAAACAATTATTCCTGTAAGAACAAAAAGTTTTATGGTTACTTTAGCATGTTGTATCGGGGCTGTGAGTTAAGGAAAGCCAATGCTAGTTTTAAAAAAATACAGTCATTCTATATTGCTTTGTTTTAAACATTACAATAGTTTGGAGACTGCAGCAGTTTTTAACAATCAAAAATTCTCAAAGTCCTATGGTTCATACCTGGTCCAGTGTGCTCTGGTGACAATGGTGTCACTGCTGCACTTACCTACACACCTACACAGAGCCTGCTCTGCTGTCACCATCACACCGGGGCCAGGTCTGGACTGCTCGTGCCAGGAGCTCCAGGCACAGCAATCACTGGTTTGGGCATGGAGGGACCTCTAATTTGATCCAGATCCACTCCTTGCCATTGACAGGGACCCCTTCTACTACGCCAGGTTGCTCCAAGCCCCAGTGCCCAACCTGACCCTGGACACTGCCAGGGAGCCAGGGGCAGCCACAGCTTCTCTGGGCACCCTGTGCCAGGGCCTCCCCACCCTCCCAGGGAACAATTCCTTCCCAATATCCCATCTAATCCGATCCTCTGTCAGTGTGAAGCCATTTCAACTTGTACTGTCACTTCAGGTCCTCATACAAAGTGCCTCTCCAGCTCTTCTGGAGCCTCTTTACATACCAATACAATCAAAGGAGTACAGTATTTACGTATCTTTCAACTGCCGCTGAAAAGGTGGCAAAAAATACTATTTTTCTTAAATGAGGAAAGTAGTCTTCACTAACCGGGTGAAAAGGTTCTGCTCAAATTTTGAAAAGAACTCTGCTTATGTATCTTAAGGAGTTAAAGCAGTATATGTCCACCTGTTAGAGAAATTATTTGAAAAAAAAGAGACACATTACAATATGGATTGTGATTTCACTAATATGTCTCAGTGTAAAGTATACCAAGCAGCCAAAAGACAACAAACGTTATTTGTAGCATACTACATTCTGGGCTTTATTCACAACTCAGCAAATGTGCAAAAGGAAGCATACTGCCCCAGACTGCAGTGCTGCCTGGTGTGGAACAGCTTCTGACAGGCAATGCTACACAATGCCAGAGTGCCTCACTGTCACCTGGTTGGGAAGGGTTGTTTGGAGCTGTTAGAACATTTCACTAGACCTCTCCCACAAAGCTTTAAACAAACAATAGATTACAATTTAGAACAGGACACCAAAAACAGCTTCACAGTGACAGAAAGCTGGGTTAGATGGGATATTGGGGAGGAATTATTTCCTGTCAGTGTGGTGAGGCCCTGGCACAGGCTGTCCAGAGAAGCTGTGGCTGCTTCTGGATACCTGGAAGTGCCCAAGGTCAGGCTGGACAGGGCTTGGACCAGCCTAGGATAATGGAAGGTGTCCCTGCCCATGGCAGGAGGTGAAACAGAATGGGCTTTAGGATCCCTTCTGATCTAAATCATTCTATGATTCTGCAATTCTATGAAAAATTAAAACCTCTCAAGGCCTGTGCCAACTCACATGGCCATCACAGGTCATCATGCAGAACACCTGGAGGTGCCATTTCCACATGGCATATGGCCACTGGCATATGGCAGTACCAAGACTCTGGCAGGACTGTGGGGTTGCACAAGGGTGAAATGTAGAGCAAATTTTTAAAAACTGCCCCCTGTCCACGCTGCTCTTCCAGTCTTTACACTCTCAGTGTGAACTGAAATGCTCCTTGCTGCAAGGACACACCCACTTACACCCTGGAGACAGGTGCAGCCAGGTGAGCTACAGCCTTGAATCCAGTGGACACAAGTCAGGACAGTGAGGTCAAGCATGTGTGAGTGTTTTGCTGAGCAAAATACTCCCTGCTGTTCTCAGAGTGCATTCACTGCACACTGTTCAAATTATTAATTAAATGCCTGGGCAATTTTAACATTGAGTTTTATTATTCTAAGTACTTTTTTCTTTCTTTAGCGCCAGTTGTTTGTGTGGGGTTTTTTGTTCGTCTTTTTTTTTTCCTCAGGGTTTAAAAGACATTAACCTACGCAACAACATCACAGGTTTCAACCAAGCAAGATGTATCAATTTCTGCCCCACCCAGGCAGCTTTGAGAACCAAGTCCTGAAAAATATCTGAGTTTGAGACAAGGTATACTATATAGTAACATTTATTTTAAAATTGGAGTAACTTCCAATGACATATTGCAAAATATTCTTTAAAACTAACATGTAACATTACATGTAACTAATGTAACATTATTAGAGATAAGTATACCCTATCTAAAGTGCCCTGTTGAACATCCAAATACTTGATTCTTCAACTTAGTAACTATATCAAGGATTATTTGTGCACATAATTTCTATTTTAAAGGAAACAGAAGTTAGCCACAATTATTGCAAAAGCATTGAAGTGCTATCAAGTTAAAAATTCAGATAATGAAAGCCCACATATTCAAGAAAACTAAAAATTCCTTAAAATGATAAGCAATTATTTTCTAGCCCTCAATACATGTGCAAGTATTGAAATACTACATAAATTAAATTTTGCATCTACCCTAATTTCCTCAGTACTTAACATGTGTTAAAATTAGTTTCTCCCCAAAATCAGGAAATAAATATTGGAAACAACAGTACAGTGCTCAGTAACACATCAATGACGGAACAGAACAGAACTCTGAGTAACCTCAAAGAAAAGCAACTGCTACTAAAATTGGCAAGTTAGTTAAGAAAAGAAATCTCTTTTTTTTCTTTTTTTCTTTTTTTTTTTTTTTAAATTAAAGGAAAGCTGCCATGGTGAAGACAAGGAATTGGTCATAATTAAGAGTTTTAGCTTCCAAAATCTGTACTCAATTACAATAATACACCAGAAAATATTTTTCTAGGATTTTCGAGGACAGTTTTGTACTATGTGTATCTGCTTTAACCTCACAGTTACACCAGGGCGGAAAGAACGTCACTTTAACACTTTCTGTTTTTTATTATTTCTTTCTGTAAAGAACAGCACAGTACTTTTAACTCTTAAATCCAACGAATTTATTTGGTTTAAGGGAATCTCTGCAATACAGAAAGAAATAGGAAGAACTTTACTCAATTCAGTAATTCAATAGTCTGAGCTAGCATTAGACCCAAAAGAAACTGTTGTATTTTTTAATTATACATTTGTCACTTACTTTTACTGACCCACCTCAAGCAGGGCAGCCAGGATTCCAGAAATAAGAGCCAAAATGAAAGAAAATGGACACGCACTAAAATCTCCTTCGTGCACTACATTTTCCTCTTGCAGTAAGCAGTAACAGAAGGCAAGAGGAGGCTTCAGACCCACGGGGCAGTGAACACCTGAACATGACTGCTCCTCAGGTGACCACCTGCACCACATCAGGAGCAAATCTGTCCCAACACACACCTGATGGGATCATGACAACATGCTGGGTCACAAGAGCAGGTGAACACTGCCAGGAGCACACCCTACTCGAGGCTTTGACTGCGTGGGCCTCATCCGAACTCACTTGCAAAGGTGAAATTAAGTGTCAGAAATAAGGTTTAGCCTTTGTAATTTCTGTCACTAAAATTAGTTTCTCAGCGAGAACACACTTGCTATTAAAACCTTTTTCAAAGTTTTACTATTGTTTTCGTAATTTAAAAAAAAATAAAATAACAGAAACAGGTATTTAGCAGTGTGTGTTACGGATCTTGGCTAGAATTAAGGAAGCCTTTGTCATTAAATAGGCAAATTCCCATTTTTTAGCCTGCGGATGAGCCAGCACTGTTTCCGTGGGCGGGCTGGCGGGGCAAGCTGGGCGCCAGGGGACGCAGCACAGCCGGGAGCGCTGCTGGCTCCTGTCCCTGGAGCCGGCTCTCCCCGTCCCCTGCAGCCCCTTCTCCCGGCCGTCTGGCACCAGCTCCTGGTTGGAACAGAGGCCTTCCCACTCAGCTGAGCTGGGCAGGAGCCTGCTGCCACTCCTGGCACTCCGGGAGCCCCATCTCCAGGCTGTGCCTGCTGTCTCCTGCACTGCACCCCCGTGCAGCACATCCCTCCCTTCCTCCCTCCACAGACACAGACGGCCAAATCCTCAGCGGGCCCCTCGCTCATGCACATACCCAAATGCATACTCAAAGTGCATCTAGCTAAAAAATGTGAGCAAAAATAACACATTTCTGTCGGAATTTTCGAAAATTTGCCTCCCGGGTAGCACATTTCTTCTTTTCAAAGGCTTAAATGCCCCGCAGCCTCTGCAAGAGTCTGCTGTGCTGGGGGTGGCCCGTGCCGTGGGATGTTAACTCTTGAGGTAATGCCATCCTCTGGGTTACCTGCACCGGAGTTGTAAAATGTCACCTGCCCTGCAAGGATTCTGTACACTGCAGAGTCATCTTTGTTTAGGAATAAGAGGTCACGGCCAAATACTCTGCCTTTCTAAGACTGAGTAGGATTTCTGCTTTTCCAAATGTACAAGAATGTGAGATCCTTGACGTGTCCAAGACCTCTTGTGTTCAAACCCCGAGGCTGAACTGGAATGGCTTTTGTTAGGAAACTCACCAGTTCAGTTTTACAAAAGTGTGAAATTTAGACATCTTCATATTTACCCACTTTTGTCCTTAGGCATGACACTTTAGCAACCCACACATGCAATAAGCCCTAAACATCACAATCCCGCAAATTTGCTGACACTGAACATCCTCAAGCAACACGATTCAGGAGATGCTCTTTAATCAGCCATGGAAAATAACTTACGCCTGCAAAATGGCATTTAATAGCTGTTTTCTTTCTCTTTCTTCTCTCTTTTTTTTTTTTTTTTTTTTTAATTGTGCTAACCAATGTTACATTTTAAGGTTACTACACAGCTGGCTGCTTTCTAGTCTTCACCATAGTTTTCAAAAAGCACGAATAATTTAAAAATATGACATTGACAGTATTCCAATTAAATAACAACCTGACAGTATCTTCCAAACTATCATATGTGCCACCAAAGGTATTACCTGCATAATTCCAAAGATGAGTTCCCTATTATTTGAAACTATGTCAGGGGATTACTTTGGGGACAGAGCAAGAAGGCCAAGGAGTGTAATTTGAACTCTCAAGGTAGAATTATAGACCTTTTGGCAAGGTGGGGAGAGGGCATTTAATGCACTTCAGATGATATTGTAACTCCCTGGTAGAATTTGAAAGAGGTGGATAAATTTTTAATCAGAAAAAGTAGAGAGAAAAAGAAGAGCACACTAGAGAAACCACAGCAATGTTTTGCCTCCTTCAGGATCAGAAATAAGCCTTGGGACGGGGCAACAGGACTGGCTCTGTCTCTGTGGGACACACACAGAGCCCAAACACAACTTTTGTCACTCTCCTTTCCCAGGATTGAGGATTCATTTTCAAGCCCAAGGATGAAATGTGACAGTATCAAAATGAAGAGAGCACTTATCCCAAGACCATACTTCAACAATAAAATGTATTTCCTGAGAGAGATCTTGTGACTGCACTAAAAAGACTGAAAAGTTCAGCTTCTCCAACACAGAGCAGATACATGAGATACCAGTAATTTTTAAGTTTCCAAAGTAACTTATGCCTAAATCTATGTGAATTACTCATTATTACTTGTTGCCAGAACTCCCAAACAGAAGGAAAGTGAGACCTTTCTATTAAAGGAAAAAATCATCTCATTACTGTTGTTTTTCCAACTTGTAGTGAAACAAAATTTTTTTCTGTTTTTCTTTCTCCTTCCAACTCATTTAGAGTTTTTGAAATAATCATAATGTATTTTAAGGAATCTCTCTCCAAAAACAAAACAAACCCAAAATAAGCAATAAAAACAAAAAATCCAAACAAACAAAACCCAAAACAAACCAAAACAACAACAAAAAAATCAATCCCCTCTCCAAAGAAAAAACCCAAACCCAAAAATCCAACAACAAGTCAAAAGGGAGTGGGAGAGTCAAACAAAAGAAGAAACAACAAATGTAACTTTAAACATTTAATATTTGTGCAATTAGAGACACTATATATGCATAAGAGCAAAGATTTTGCTGTAAATAAATATACAGGGATGAATTCTGTTAAATATAATTTGAGTGTACAGAGATGAAAGGCACACAGGTAGCATAATTGTTTCTGGAAAGATACAACAAGTATCTTTATTATTTTGAAGATATATGTTTACATTATGATTTGTGTAAATATTAAAGAAATTGCTCTATTAATTATGTATTAACTATTGACATTGGTCAATAATTAGAACTTAGAATTTTTAGTGTGGGGCTGGGTGAAAACAGCCTGATAGCGAATCCTTAATGTCATTTTGATTTTGTTAATTTTTGTTTTTTCTTTTCCTGGATAAGAATTGTTTGATGACTCTGATTTATCATTTGTTTAGTACAGAATTGTGCCTCATGTAGCATTTTGGTTTATTAACAAACTTTGAAATTACGAGAACAAAGATAAACGTTAGAAAACAAACTGAAAAGAATTTGCTGGCTGTCTAAATCCTCCATTCAGGCTGGAAGAGCATTTTTAATGCTTTTCTGTGTCTTTGAATGAATTGACATTTAACAGTTTTCATGTTTTCCTTGTGGAAAGTAAGTGCAACATTAAAAAATAAAATGACCAGCTGGATATATTAAACCTCACCTGCAAATCCCACCTGCCCAGTAGTTCCCTTTGCATGCTTATATTCTCAGAGCAACTACAGGATAGAAGAGCAACACCTGAATGATTTTTTCTTGTATCTGAGCATTTTCTGAAGTATTGACAAGGACTTTGGGGTGTGTTTTCCATCTATGTCTATTTTTTGAGTGAGTCTCCTCCCTATAAGACACAAACTGGAGTGGAAACATAAGAACATTGACTGAGAAATGCTCTCAGTCTTACTGATGGAAAAGAGATCAGGTATTTGCCAAACTATAAAAAATAAAGTCTCAATGAGGTTACCACTAATAAATTTTCAGCCTTTCTTACCACACTAAAATAAAGTAGGACCAGAAAAAATTTCTTTTGTGAAGAATTCAATTCCTAAAGAGCCTACTTTCTCCTTCAAATTCCTGCAGATTTCAAGCTTCACAAAGCCACTCGGGATTAGCCAAGCTTTCAAATTTAAAATTCCATGTGCTCCTTCTAATTATTTGAGTTCACTAGGAAATTATTTTCAAATGTGCATTTCCAAAAAAGGGAAAAGTGTTTTTCAGCTTCTGTCCTTTGGAGATTGCATGTGTGGGTCGCAAAAAAAAAAAAAATTACATCACTGACATACGTCACAAACATGTCAGTTGTGTTTAAAAACATAAAATCACATCACTGGCACCTCAAAAGCACGTCATTTATATTTTCAAGAATATTTTTGCTATTGGTTTGCACAATAAGTATTTTTCTTCACTAGCAACGCAAGGCTGCCCCAACAAAAAATTAAATACTACATAACTGAGCAACCCAGTCTGGTGGAAGGTGTTGCTGCCCATGGCAGGGAGATGGAACAAGATGGTTTTTAAGGTCCCTTCTGACCCAAAACAGCGGCCGCCGGCTCCCGGCAGCCTCCAGATGCTGTGACAGGGACTGGTGGCCCCTGGAGGCAGCAGCCTTTGGGGCCCACTCACAGCATCCTGTAAGAGAAACCACAGCAAAACACAAAAGACCGTGACCTTCAGCCACCACTAAATCACTCCATTTTTAGGGAAATGACAACAAAAACGGCACTGTTTCACCTGCATGAAGCCGCTCCTCAACATGAAAAAAAACCCTATTACAAAAATCCCAAATGAATGACCAAAGCTTGGCTTTTAGGCTTCGTTTTTAACAAAAGGGTATGTTTTAAACACTTGGGCTCGCTGTCTGAAAATCTCAGTCACACAAACATACACCACGGATCCACCACGTGAGACACACAAACACACACACTACCAATGCCAACAGAATTGCCCCTCTGCTCCAACTGCTGACTAGGATTTCCTAGAGGGATCTCTTCTCTGTTCTTTTTAAGACCAAAACAAAGCTATAATAATTAAAAATCCAATGAGGACATCCCCTCAGCACACACCCATTCAACCTAAAGTACAATGCCAACTTTGCCTGTGTCCTGGGGAGCCAGCCTGAGGGGACAGCTCAGATTTGTGCTGGGCTGTCACTAGCTGAAGCCTCTGACACAGACTCCAGAGCTGGGAATGTTGTTGCCCCTCTCATGGGCACGTTAGGGGACACTACTGAAATTCCTGTCCAAAGCTGGCAACGTTCCCCCCTTTATGTTTCTTTGCCAAGATATGCCATGGGAACATAAGGCAGCTGGAATGCCAAATGTTCACACACACCTACAAACACACGTACAAGCACACACGTGTCTGTGCTCACGTGTGTGTGTGTGTGTGTGTGTATGTGTATATTGCCACACACGCTTGTGGGGAGAGGAAGGATCCCCCAAGCTCTGCAGGTCAAGTTTTAAAATCTCAAGACACAGTTCCAGGCTTGGTGTCTTACCTTTGGGCAGCGTCAGGCCAGGAAGGGCCGTGCAGCAGGAGGCAGGGACGGCCAGCACCGGGCTGGAACACACCCGCCGCCTCACTGCCCCCGCTCCAGCAGGGTACAGCAAGCTCTGGTGTTTCACCATGCACAGAGAGTTTCAAAAAGAGACCGAAAAGAGCATCTGGCAGCTTCCCCCCATGCTCCCCCCTCACTGCCTGGCTGTTGAGGTTTTAAAGGAGTTGATGGAGAAAAATTTGTCCTGAGGATGCCTGGCTGTTCCCGGTGCCTCAGGGGCTCAGAGTAAGGACAGGCACACCGAAATCACCCACGCAGCACAATGCAAGACAGCAAAGTGCAGAGAAATCTGCCCACTTAGGGCAAAGAGGTGCTTTTGTGACTGTCACTGGAATCTGCTGTTTCTCCTGGGCCTCCTCAGGCTGTCTCTGAGGGCATTCCCCTCATCTCCACTTCAAAAGTGTGAACAAAGGAACACCAACCACCACTGACACCTGAGGCTGTGCAAAGGCAGCAGAGGCACATGCAGAGCTAGCACCAAACTGATGACAGAATACACCAAACCGGTGCCAAAACACACCAAACTGGTGACAGAAATGCCTCTGCAGCTGGTTCTGCACACATGACTCCCAGCAGTGCATGGGAAACATGTTATTCTTCGTGATCCACATCCACCAACAAAAGTCCAAGACCAGACAGAGAACTTTAATTTTCATATTTCCTCACTGCTAATGTCACTGTCTGACAGGACATATTCTGGATAGCTGGGAATGAGGCTATAAAGTGAAATCAGAGACGTTACCAGAAGCTTTAGAGGAAAAGCAGTCAAACACCACCACCACGGAGAGGAAAAGGCTGAGCCTGGCAGGTGGGAAACTTTACCACTGCTAAATATTGCCATGTAAAAATAAACAGCTTAAACCCAAATTCCACGACTATGAAAACTGTCATGCTGGTAGGAAATGCTGCAGGGAACTGGAGATCTTCAGCAGAGGATCACCACCCACACTCACCAGTGTGTCCCCTGCAGTCACAATTCTCCCCTGGCAAAGGTTGGTGGAGTAGAGCTGTTCCACGTGGGACACAGTCAGAGCACACACAGCACTAAAAATATGAATTCTGGAAATATCAATTATATACATTAACAGAATACAAAGGTCACCACTGCCATCACACCAGGCCTTGCCAGCCTGTGTCACAGGCGTGTGTGTGCTTGAACACGCACAAGTGCTGCAGCAGCCTGAGGAGCTACTTCTGCATTTCCTCCAGATTTAAAGTGAAAATAGTGACCACACACCCCTGGCCTCATGGTCAGCATCACTGCAGGGTGTTGCAGGGCACAGGGTCAGATTTCTGTCCCCCTATACCTGGCACATGCACCTGGCTGCTTGGCTCAAACTTTATTTTTTCCCTACATCCTTTGTATCCAGTATAGTCTCCACTGCACTTTTTAATTGCTGAAAGCACTAGAACTTCTCCTTCAAAAGGATTAAATCCGTTTCCCATCAGTGTTCCAAAATTCAGTTGCAGTATGAGAGTTTGTTATTGCCTGTAAGAAAGCCAAAGAAATAGGGACAAGGAAGAAAGATCAAACTGATAACAGAAAAGGGAGGGGGGAAATCCCCTTATAACTATCACCAGAACAGAGGAAAAAAAAGGTGGGAAAAGGGAAAAAAAGTCACACAGAATATATGACCATGTAAGCATGGGCACTCTTGCAGAAAACCTAGTCAGCAATCCCAAGCTAGAGGAAATTTAAATGAGAGCCAGGTCCACAACAGTGATGGAATCTGAACAGATACAAGGGGCTGCTCAGGTTGCAGGATGTGCTTAGCCTCGATCTCTTTGGATTTGCAAAGGAACTTTATTAGTTTTATTAATTTTTTTTCTTAAATAATCAAGAGATTCGAGTGTATCCACATTACACGGTGAAGAAGATTAAGATTTTTTCTTTAATCAAAATATCCATATGCATGTGTTGTATCTTTGAACGGGTAGGTGGATTCCCACTGCAGACTCCCGCTCCAGGGCGCGTTCTGCTGCAGGAATTCATGCACAAACCCCTCCTACCACATTTCCATGACGGCAGGGTTCCAGCAAACACAAGCGAGAAGAAAACCCCTCAAATCACAGGAAAACCCCTCAAATCACAGCCCTCAGCAGGGTGCAGTTCTGGGGGAAAACAAGCTCATAAAGGGGTTCAGCAGCACGTACACAAACACATGAGAGCTGGACTCCAGTCCTCACTCAGTGGTGTAACCCAGCAATGCTCTGTCCATCCCTCCAAGGGGAATGCAGCCCCAGCCCCACGGGCTGTGCTGGGGAGGGGCACTGAGAGCAGGAGCTCTCTGCTGGCACGGGACAGGCACAGCCTGGGCAGGACACCAAGGACTCCTCTGGAAGCCCCTCTGTGCCCAGCTGGGCTGCAGGTCATGGATGGCACCCTCCCACGTGCACAGCTGAGCAGCCCACACAAATACAGCTCCCAGCACTGGCTGCTTCTGAAAAAACATTGATTTTAGAGCAAGACATCTTTCCTGTGTGCTTTTTCCATCAGCCTGAGAGGCTGCTGGTGCCCACACCACTGTGCTCCAGGCAGTGTCATGGGGGGCTGAGGCCACCCCTTGAGGGGGACACAGCCACAGCCACCATGTGTGGCCTCCAGAGCAGCAGCCTGCGACAGCCAGACCAGCCACCACAAAGCCACCAGGGCATAAATCCCCGTTCTGGGGTTTTGTTGACACTGAAGCTGGTACACAGATCACACCAGGGAGTCCTGCTGCTTTTAAGAAATGCAGCACGCACCTCTACATATTAATGGAAATATGTCTAGGTATTATTAACAAAAATATTTTGATTGTTAAAGGAATTTCCAGCTAGAAATCTTTTTTACTTCTGAAAGCAACTTTGTTTGAGATTGATCCCACAACTTGAATATCCAATAAGCAGAGAGAAATGTGACTCTTTACAGAGCTCTTCTCTGGCCTAGCAAAATGAAAAATTTATGATAGTCATTTTCATAGGAAAAAATAAGCTGTTGCTACAAATCACAAGACTCCAGAACAAAAACATACTGTATCATGCAAAGGTCACATTCAAAAGCAGCTGTCAGGGAAAAGAAGCGAAGCACAACTCACTGTGTTTTGTTGTTATTTTAGAAATAAGCCTACACCTTTTCACTGTTTAGAAACAAACTGAGAGATTTTAATAATAGAACACAGAGAAAAGAAATACAGACGTGGTGAGATTTTTGAGTAGTTTCTGCCACACAGCTAAGATAAATTTAAGTTCAATATCTAGAAGAAGCCCTTTCAAACACTGATAGTTCACAAAGGGCATTTCCTTTTTGATAGTGATAAAACAGTAAGTCAAATTTATCGGAGACTGCTATTTCCATTCTGACTCCATAACCCACAGTTACTGTCACTAAATAGAATATTCCTTCCTACATTATTTTCTAGGCGTGAGGCAAAAATTAAATGTTTTCAAATTAATTTTCTTTTCCATTTTAAACATATTCTTATGTTTTCTTTCACGAAATGTTCAAACACACTTCTTATTTTCTTTTTTTCTCTTTTTCATTTTACAAGTGTTCTTTGGAGTCAGAAGCAGCCAACACACAAAATTGCCAAGCCCAGAGTGCAATCACACTCACACCCAGTCTACAAGAAAGGGGCCAGGTGGGCAAAGGATATAACAGAGAGAAGATAAATTGCTTTTTGTACCCCTTAGTGGCCGGACATCAATGCTGCAGTTCTGAAAGCTGACTTCCCAAAAAAAAAAAAAAAAAAAAAGAGATTAGGATTGCAGCTATTCATGGGAGAAGAAATATGTTAAAAGGAAGGTTTTAATGAAGAAATGGATGAAAGACTTCCAACTACAGGAGATTAATGTTCTTATCATATAAACTCTTACTGCAAAGCGGAGAGAAGGGTGGGAGGGGAGGACACTCCTCCAAAGACATGGAAACTCTGACACTGAAAATGAATTCTCTGCACTACTGCACGGCACAGTTTGTAATGATTCTTTCTGCACACTTTATTACGGACTCTTAAACTTTAAAAAAAAGAAGAGTGCAGATTATACCAAAGACCTAGATTTGCTGAATTACCCGTTTTTGAAACACCCTATGAAGAAGGTAGGCCCCTGTAAGCACAGCAACCAGAAGCATCATCAGGCAGTTTCCTGACAGTCATGCCAGGAAAACCACCGGTGACAGGTGGGAACACACAGGTACCTGGTCCTGCCTTTTGGCAGGGAAACCAGGAATTTTATAGAAATACAACCAAAAATATGCTGTGGCTTAGTGTGGTATTAGACAAGCAAAACCAAAAACTGGAAGGCACCTAAAAACATAGGAAGCAGGGCAGAGAGGGGAGGCAAGACTCCCATCTATGTATGGAACACTGGTACTCGTAGACCAGGCACAAACCTGTGGGATGGCAGCTGAGGACCACAAACCTTGATCTGCCACCAGGACCCAGAGCCCATGTCCCACAGCCAAATGACACCTCCTTCCTTCACAACAGATACTGGAAACTGGAGCTGGAGAGCAGCACAGAGGAAAGACTCTCTGTGCAGTGGAGGTATCAGACCAGCATTATTTGTTTACAGGGAATATTAAAATAATAAAGTTGTTAGACAAGAGCAGGTTAGGCAAGTGAGGTGCAGGGGAGTGAACAGAATAAGGAGAGAAGCTCAATTCCTTTCCTTAAGGAGTTGTTTTTGACACAATGGAAGCTCAGCATCTCCATTCAGGACTCAGATGTGAAAACAGACTCATTAAATGACTGACACAACCAGCTGCTCTCACGGTCAGAGGACTGTTCACATCTCAGTTCCCTTTTCCACGGGAAGCACACTGGACACTAGACACACCACAACACTGTCACGGGAGGTCTGTCCAATGTACAGTCACAGGCAGTTCCAGGGAAAAAGGGAAAGGCAAGGCCTCCTGAGTTCTTGCACACTACGACCATCCCTACTGATACCACAGGCCCTGAAACTGTAATTTATATACAGTGCTGTCACCAAAACACCTACCTCATTCTCTAGAAACCCTGAAAACAGAACTGTGCATGTCTCAAAATATTTTAAATTAATGTGCAGAGAATATCTCTGAGATGATAATTTGCCAATACACCCATTTTTAAAACACATTTCCTTGACCTGAAATTTTTTATATTCATGTTTCAGCAGAGTTATTTATAGAACTGCAAAATCCCAGAATGGTTTTGGTTCTAAGAGGCCTTAAAGAAGACCTTGTTTCACCCCCCTGCCATGGGCAAAGACATCTTCCCTTAGACAGGGTACATATTATTGTCTATAGGACGAGAGATACAAGCGCAGTAAACAAATTAGTTACTGCCTATTAGGAACATTTATGGCTTCTCTTCCTTACAACTATTTTGATGCTGGTTTGGTTTTTCATTACACACAGCTGAACCAAACTTTTGTGCATCACAGTTACTTGAATTGCATCCACCAGAACCTGGAGGGGTTTTGGAGAAGGTTCTGGCCTACTGCTGAAAACAAAACCAGAGTAGGAGAAGACCAGGTGTATTTATAACCTTGTATGACTGTGTCTGACTTCCCACTAAAACATCTGAAAAACTGTTCATATTGCCTACACTCTACAAAACGATTTTAGTTCTGAGCAGTGTGACCCATACCTACAATGCAGGGAAATTCTACTCCTGTTGTCTGCTCTGTATGTGGCTTTCTTATTGCCAAGACTCACTATGAACCAGAAGAATTCCAATATTTGTCACAAAAACATGACATAACTTAGCAAAAACTGCCCTCTGGTACCAAACTCCCATTTGATTTTTACCCTCAGTCAGCCCCCTCAGTCAGCACTGGCACACCTGCAAGGCAATTCTTGGAAACTTTTAGAAGATTTATAAGGAGGAAAAAATGACATGCATTCCAAACATGGTGTGCTTATTAGGGCCTCTGACACAGTGACAGAGTGCTTTAAAAGTCTGTGTAGTCACAAACTGTGCTAAGCATGCAAAAACACACACAATTCCAGCAGAAGGTTATCCCACATTTATGGTCCTGAAATACGTGTTTCACCAAAGAAAGTGAAGCCTGTTCCTCAGCTCTTCCCTCTCAAACAGCACAGCACAGCAGCATGTGAACAGCAGCACTGTTTATAGACACTCTGACAAAAAACTCCACTGATGTCAGCCTGCAGATCAGTGTCACAGAATGCTCCATTCCATGCAAAACCTCCTCACCTACATGTGCACCAAATAAAGTTATGGCATACACAGTTTTTTGACTTCTTTCAGAGCATCGTCTACCTTACTTTATTTATAAACTTCTCTTTTTTATTTCTTTCTCCAGCCTTTGTCTGTGTCATGGTTTCCCTCAACCTGGCAGGGGGATGCTGCTCCCAGTAATGGCCTTTGTGCTCCAGGAAACCAGTGAGCAAGAAAAAATCCTGGCTGATCACAGTGTATATTACACAAAGGGGTCATTACAAACACTTCCCTAAACTCTGCCTCACTGACCACCACGTTTATGGACCTCCTTTGCTGCCATGTGGAAGAATGTTTTTCAAAACACCAAAATGTCAGACTTCAGTGGCTGGGGAAATACCTCTCTGAATTCAGCGCAGAATCCACATGGGAAGAGTCAGTCAACTTCTGATGAACAGCCCAAACTAGTCAAGAGTATTGAGCAGGCAGTCATCTGCTGAATTCAGGCAGGAGAAATGCTCAGGCATCCCCTCCACCCCTTGCCTTCTTCCTGTTACAGCTCATCCCTGTCTTGAGTTGAAAGGTCTCTGGTCTGGCACACAGCAACTTCTTATATGTTCCCAGAAACACAAAATACATGGCAAGGTTGAAAAGTTCACAGTACAAATCACTCAGATATTACTTCTAAATTTCTACCAGGAAAAATGCTGTTCTTCCTTCCACATGTCATGCTGCTGAAATAAAGGTATTAAAAGGGTACAAATAATGGCCATTTCATTTACCACAGCTTTGCATCCATTGCCAAGCGCTCGTTTGCTTTCAGTTCGAGTACTGACATCAGTGTCATTGCAGACAAATTGTTGCCCCACACAATAAAAAACAAGCCAATAAAAAGCACTAACCTCTGTGGACAGGAGTGACACAGCCCTCAAGGTTCAACATGATGTCTCCATCCCTGTCATCAACACCAGCTCCCAAGAGCATCCAGCTTTCGACGTTATCACTGTCAGAGATCAAGCTCTCCTCCTCCGAGCTGTTGTCTATGACCAACACGTCGTGGATGGCTTCAGGTCCAGCAGAACAGACTGGGGTAGGTCTCTCACTGGTGCTGTTTTTCTGCCTTGGTGTGCCCACATCAGATTCAGGGGGACACAGGGCATTACATCCAGCAGCTTTGGTGTGATTTGGTGTGGAAGATACCGGGTGGATGCGTGTTTTACCTTGAGGTGTTTTACCTTGAGGTGTTTTACCTGAGGAGCACCTTGACCGCCTTGCCTTGCTTTTGTAGATGCTGTCTTCATCTGGTGTATCAGAGAGCACGATGATCTCAGGCTCACCTGAAAGCTGAGTACCACCATCAGGGAGTTCAGTGAGCTTCTCATCTTCATCTTGTTTCTCAGTTAGACCTGAACTTTGACCCATGACTTCTCCAACATCAGCTTCTTCATCGATTTCCAGTGTGCTGATTTCTCCAAGATCCTGGGAATAGTGGATCTGGCTATAGAGATGAAACTCCACCTCACTATCAACACTCTGCTCGCTGGATGACTCCTCGGGATAAAGTTCATCTTCGTAGCCTTCAGTATTCTCAGGATCATCATATCCAGCAAACATTCTGGAAAGTGAAGAGTCTGAGCCTACAAAAAAATCAAAACGTTGTACCAGATTGGTCATACGTCCAAAACAAGCCTTCAAATGATACCTTTGGTCTTCTTGAAATTGCTCAGGTGAGTCCTAGAGCTCTGCACACAGAACATAAAACTGAGCAGATTTAACAGCTACCTGTGCCCAAAGGTGAACAGCAAAAGCTACTTAAGGATGCATTTGCATTAACCATAACTACTGCTGCAGTTCAACTACTTTGGCTTCTGAAAGTGGCATTTACTGAGTTTTCCACTCCCACACCAGGAGGTCATCTGGACACACAGGGACCACACCCAGGGTGGTGTGTGCACCTTGGGCTCCCCAGTACTGGAGTGAGTGCAACAAAGAGCCACTAAAACCATTAAGGGATTGGAACATCTGTTGTAGAAGGTCAAGCTGGGACTGCTACTGCACCAGAAGAGAAAGCTCAGAAGGATTTATCCATGCTTACAAATACCTAGGGCAGGGGGAGTGAACAAGACAGAACCACAGCAGTATTGCCCAGAAAGAACTTGAAAGGGAATGGACACAAAATACCAAAATACAGGGAAATCCACTTAGATGTAACTCTGTTGCCCTGAAAGACTGTGGGAGCCTCCACTCTCCAGGACCTTCAAACCTCAGCTAGGCACAGCCCCCAGCAAGTGGCTCCAGGTCACTCTGCTTGCAGTCAGGGCTGAAATTGCCAGAGGCTCTTCCCAGCTCAGCCATCCTGTGATCCCAGCCCAAGGGTGAGTGTGTTCAGAGCTCACAGCCTGCTCCCTTGCAAGACAGGTAATGCAGGGATGTTCTAAAATCATCCTGCCTCCTTGAGAGACTACCTTACTTTGTGCTCATGACCACATAATGCATAGAGCATAGGAAAGAAAAACACTTCCTCTAAAAGTCTGTCTGTATTTCTCCCATGGAAGTCATCCATCTTTTTCTAGACATGAAAACTGCCAGATGGAGCTCAGATTTTTTGGCTGGGGAAGAAGAGTTGCATGGTACTGTTTAAATCCACTTGCACACACACAAAAATTCAGATTTGTGAGCTTTGTACAGAAGTAACTCGTGTGATGACAGTATTTAAAGAACCCAAAGGTTCCTATTATGAAGGCTCCCCTCTCTTACCGAGGATCCTAAGTAAACATAACACCTAATATGCTAAATATATGAAAGAATAGGTGGTAGTAGACACAATAAACCTACCACACCACTACCTAGCTTTAGATGCTGTAGAAAGGAAGAAAAAGTAAACCAATGGCACTTGAATAGCTGTAGTTAGAAAAACATCTGACAAACCAAATGAAGGCCCTAAACTTCAACGTTTTTGTCAATTTCACGTGAGGTCCCTGTTTCAAACATGTTGCAACCTGTTCCTATCCACACAGAGAGAACAGAACAGAGCTCCAATCAAGCACATTCACAATACTAACATGTGGTTATGAGGTGTGGTAAGAGACCTTCAGTAATGCAGGAAAGTAACAAATTAACCTCCTTAAGATGCTATGTTTTTAGTGATACTCCAAAAGCCAACTGAATCCAAGTACTCCTCCCTCCTCTTCTGTCACCCAGTGAAAGCCACACACAGTAAGCAGTGACCATTGCTAAGAACTTGCAGCTGAACAACACTGATGTCTCTAAGCATCCAGGAAGCTGACTCATGGACACTTCACAGAGCAGGCAACAGCATAAACAGGGGGCAAGCACTTCACTCACTTTGATCCATCCTTCTCAGAAGGTCAAACAAGAGCTCCTCCTCCTCACAGGTCCACACGTCACTGGGAAAATGAAGGGCTCTTCTCTGCTCAGCACGTACACCAGGCCACTGGGAAACAGGAAACATCCAACATCAGCACCACAACATCATCTGAAGACTTGCTGCTCACCACTCAGTCCACAGCCATTCCTCTCCCCTTCAGGAAAGACAAACAGCCATGCCATGTACCCAACATCAAAGCAGACACAAACACAGCCTCAAGGAAAGGGAAGGGGAGCTCTACAAAGCCTTGCTGTTTTTCAGATTGTCAAGCTGAAGCAGTCTCTCACTGAGTTCATACAGATAACTCAGAGAAAGACCTGGCTGCAACTTCACATTTCCTTTTGCCAGTGAGAAGTTTAGATTATGGGCAAACATTCTTTTCCATAGAATTATAGACAGGTTTCAGCTGGAAAACACCCCGAGGGTCACTGTTCTCTCATCTAGGTTCACCTCTAAGTGCCGCAGCTATCTTGTTTACAGCTGGGCTATCATAAAGACACTCCTCACATCTGAGTGTGAAGAACACAAAAAAAAATATTAGTCCTGCAAAGACTACCTGATATGATAGGCTGCAGGGAGCAACAACACACTGGCACATTCTACTTTGAAAATAGATTACTTTACTTAAAAAAAGCCACCCAAACTTCAAACCCCTAGCAACAGTAGAACCCTGTCTCTTTATCAAGAGTTTCCCACCTGAACCCAGAGCACAACCTTCCTTAAAAGCACCTGACTGCCTCTCAGGCAATCCTAAGTAAGGACAGTTCAAGTAAAGGGCTACCAATGTTAAAATTTAAAAAATCACAGACATCTGAGTTCCTTCTCACCACTTCCAAAGAAAACTGCAACTGTCTGTGGTTGGCAATGACAGGGATAGTTTTCAAACACTGCTTGCCAGCCTTTTTCATCTGGCCCATTATAAACCTGACAGCCCACACGTGGTGCAGCAGCAGGAGTGGCAGCAGCACCAGGCAGTCAAAAGGGAGGTGCCACTGGCAAGCAGGGAGGAAGAGCAAGGCCAACAAACAAGAAACAACAAACAAGTTAATTAGAACACCTCAGTCAAAATCCCAAAGAGGGTTTGGGAGGCTCATGTCTCACCCATCTGCAGAAGGGACTTTGAAGTAAGAAGCTCAGGGCAGTTCTTCTCCTGTCATTCCTGTTCACCTGCCTCAACTCTCCCTGTCAACCCCTCCTTTCCAATGCTTAACTCCAGCATTTCTGCTGCTCTTGCCTTCTCAACTTCTAACAGCTTCCAGAGCTCATTGTCCTTAACTTCAAATACGGAGATTTCTTAAAAATTTCAAATGAAAACTAAAACACAGGGATTACTTCTTCCATTGCATGTTACTTTTTGGACAAGTGTACTGTTCCCATCACAAATCATCAGCAAATTCCAAATATTTCCTTAAATATCTCATTCTCTGCTTGATCTCCACAGTCAAATCTAACCCTTTTTGATAATGGTTGCACTGAGAATAGAGAAGCAAACATGCTCTCTACTGCCTTGGAAGACCAAACACAACCCTACTGTCAGGCTGCTACAGATAGCAACAACAAAATGAAAAAGAAAGTTCTTTCAAGAAAATTACCTTACTTTCTATCAGAACCAGGGGTCAGATACTGGGACAGTAGAAGCCAGACTTTTTGTCAGCTTTAAATTTAGTTGTATTTGTGATACACAAACTGCCTGGTGCTCCAGACTGCTGAGACACAGACACTGCAAGGGCACAGTATGAAAATGACAAAGAATTTAAATGTTCCAGAGCACATGAATGAGACCTTTCATTTCAGCTGCTGTAGCTGTTTTTGCACCCTGCATTGCCTGGATTCCATGAGAAAATTACCATCATGAAGCTCATGACTGGAATGAAAATCACATCAGGGAAGGTATGAAAACGTCAAACCTAATGTATTTATAAAAACATACCCAAAGATACAGTTAGTAACAGAAGCCAGTGTCAGGAGACTGGTTTTTTTCCCCTGCTTTTTTTCTGTACTCAGTGTGATTCCAGCCTGGCTGTGCCTCACAGGGGCAACCATGTGGTTTTCAGAGCAGGTGAGAAAGGCACAACCCTCATCTGAGCCCAGGTGAAACTGCAGCTGTCAGTCACCTCTGGCTGCCCCGTCTGGAGTGGAGAAGCCCTTGCAGAGGAACACGGAAAAGTGTCAGGAGATGGGTTGGGAGCAGCCTGTGCCCTCATTTTCCATGATCTAATAGTAATTTTTGGCTAAATACTGAGATGCAAACCCTATCCTTGTCCCATTGGCTCTTTGAGGAGACACAACTGTTCTAGACTTTCTTTAAATGAAGTTTAAAGAGAGAAGCAAAGCTTTGGAGAAGAGGTCAGCATTTTTCTAGCGTCAGCTATACCTTCAAGAGATCACGGGAATATCTCTTCCACTCCCGAACCCTGGAAAACAACAAAACATTTCATGCTTACTTCAAGCCCTTCAGAAGATTTTTTTTATTCCCACAGGCGTTTTCCAAATAATTTTTAAGAGTAACATGCTTTTCCTAGGATCGTAGGGCTGGATGTGCTCTGGTGAGTGGGAACAAATCAGAAATGGGGATCCCGGGAAGGGGAGGGACATCCTGGGGGAAAGGGATGCCCACCCCGGGCACCGGTGGCGGCCGAGGGAGCACGCGGGTCCGGCACACGCAGAGCCCTCCTCCGGAACTCCAGGGCCGCTGGGGACAGGGGCTTGTTCCCGGGGCTGCCGGAGCGACCGGGACACGCCGCAGCCGGAGGCTGGGCCAGGATCACCGGGGCAGGACCGCGGGGCGATCCCGGTTGCGCAATTGCGACTGGGGCGGAGAAGACGCCACCAGACGGGGGGGAACCGGGACCGGGGCCTTGGGGAGTGGGGCCCGCCGTGGAGGGCGGGGTCTCGGCCGGACCGGGAGGTGCCGGAGCCGGGTGGGGCCAGGTGCCGGCAGTCACGGACGAAACTCACTCACTGCCGATACCGGAACTCAGTCGGTATCAGTGCTCGGTACCGGGACTGACTGAGTGACTGACTGGCTGACTCGCTCACTCACCCACTGTCAGTGCTCAGCGCCGGGACCCCCTCAGTGCCGGTGTTCCGTTCCGGCCGCGCCGGGACCCGCCGAGCAGGAAGTGGCGGCGGCCTGGCCC
>JBBMKD010000115.1:7984127-8010556 GCA_037834095.1 Argya squamiceps | reverse complement strand
GGCCCACAGCCCCGCCCCCGGGCCCACAGCCCCGCCCCCCGGTCACGCCCCCAGGGGTCCAGGCGGGTTTGGGGGGGCGCCGATCTGGGGAGAATTTACCGAAAATCGGGTGCGCGGGGCCAGGGGTTTCCAGAGTCTCGCAAGCCTCGGGGTGTGGTCTGCGCCCTGCCCGTAGCACAGTCCTGTGGGAGGATCGCGTCTCCATGTGCAGAGCGGGCAGAGCCCGCCCCGGCCACGGTGGGTATTGCGAGCCGAGAAGAGACGGGGTGGGAAAGGATCTTAAAGTTCATCCAGTCCCACTCCATGGCATGGACAGGGACGGCTGCCACTACACCGGGTTGCTTCAAGCCCAGTGCAACCTCTCCTGCAACATTTCCAGGTATGGGGCAGCCACATCTTCTCTGGGCAACTTGTGCCAGGGCCTCACCACCCTCGTGGGGAAGAATTTCTTCCTAATATCCCATTTAATCCTGCCCTCTGCCATTGAGAATCTCTTCCTCTTGCTCTGCCACTCCGACCCGTGTCCGAAGTCCCTCTCCAGTTCTCTTGGAGACCCTGTGAACATTAGAAAGGGCTCTCAAGTCTCCCCAGAGCTGCTTTTCTCCAGCTGGAGCATCCCCAGCTTTCCCAGTCCATCTCCATAGCAGAGATGCTGCAGCCCTGAGAGTGTCATATGGATATGTGCCTGAATGTGCAGGTACATACATATGTGCTTACATGCACCATGAAGGCTCTGCCATCCTTGCTGGACCATTCTGTCCAGCAGCCATGCCTGCCCGCTGTCCCCAGTAGTGTTTTACAGACATATCTGCAGCCAGCAGGCCCAGCCTCTCTGTCCCTCACCAGTGAACTTGCAAAAATCCCAGTGTCTCCAGTATTCTGAAAGGCCTCCAGACCTTTTTGATGCTAGGCCCCATGATTCCTGGCCCATTTGCCAGTAAAGCACAGTTTTGCAGTTGGTGCTGATTGCCCTTGCTGGTGTGTACCTGTTCATCAGGGACGTGCTGCCTCCCTCCACACACAGGTCCTCTGACCGGGGATCCGGCTCCCCTGGCAACCTCCACATACAAAGATGTGCACACAGCAGAGAGGAGCCTTCAGCCATGTAAACAGACATCCTGTTTAATACTGCCAAATGGAGTCATTAAAGGGGTGTGTGTGGTGTGCTTCTGCTTGAGTGTAACAGGTAGGGTGACCTGCAGCATGTAGCAGCAAGGAGTCAGACAGAGCCTCCGAGGAGCAGGAGAGGCACACAGGGATGAGTGAGAAGATGCAGGAAGTTGAGGGAGATTCCAGCTGCCCCTGCTGCTGCGGGGACAGTGGTGTGCCTGATGCCCTGCAACCACAGACCTGCCCCTCCATGCTGCCCCACTCCACTGAGGCCAGCAGGGCTGCCTCTGCAGACAGACATACATGTGCTGGCACATCCACTGAGCCCAGAGCTTTCATTTTCTGTCTCATTTTTGTAGGCCTTTCAGACTTTGGGGGTTTCCCTAATGCAGTGCTAGTACTCTATTTTCAAAATTACTGTCATGTAATTGTGACCTGTGATTTACCTCTGCAAACCCTAGCACAGGCAGGTATATGTGGGCTGCAAAACTGCCTCTTGAAAGGCAGGATAATGTGTTTCTCTAATCCTCCAGGCTCTAAGTCTGGGAAGAAGAGAACAAAACAAACCCACATGTAGGAAGGTTTTATCTTCTGGCAGAGAGTGGAACCCAACATAACTTTGACACCTGGTACTGGCTGCAGGTACTATGCTCTGATCTTATCATGGCATCTTTCAAAACAAAAATGTTTTTAGTGCTTCTGTATGTTATGAAACCTACTCAAATATATCAGATAATTAATTGCTGTAAAACATACGCTTTAAGATTATTAAAAGATGAGCTGGAACCGCAGAATGTTATGCAGCTCTCATGACCCTGAGGATAACCCCTGGAACAATGCCTGTGTCTGACCTCAGTCTCCCAAATTACTGACCCTGACCCCTCTCTGCAGGCTGCCATCCTGCCACAGCCTTGACTTGTCCCCATCCCCAGGCAGGTGCCTGGGACTGCCCTCTCCTGGCTGTGGTGGTGGAGTGGGCAGTGGCCACCACGCCCTGCCCCATCAGCCCCCACTGTGCAGCTACTGAAATAGTGTAAAATACACGTTTGGAGAAAAACTTCAGGCCAGGTATGTTTCCCTTCCAGGAAATAAAATTCTCTATTTACAGAAAGAGCAGGAGAAAGATTAGACCATTTGGATTTAGCACTGACTAGAGTGGTGTTTTATGCTTGCAAGAATTCATTCTGGCTCGGTTTGCCCCTGAAAGGAAGTTCTTTTGGGTGGCATCATAGCCAAAAGTCAGCAACTGCCTCTGAGCTATCCATTGCCAGTCACCTGTCCTAAGGAACTCTCTCCCACATTGCCCCAGGGCCACCACAGCTCAGGGGATATCCTTCACCCTGGATGGAAGTGGCAGATCTCCAGTCTAGCCTTGCTGCAGGGCACTTCGCTGCTGCAGAACAGCAGGCAGAGGTGCCTGCATTCAGTTCAATGGGACTCAGGAGTGATCCTCAGGCCCTGGCACTTTCACTCTTGCACTCCTTTGTCTCTCAAGCCAGTTGACTCGGGCTGCTGCCTTTGCTTCTGAGCACTATTTCCTGGTAGGGGTGACAAACTTCACCTGCTGCGCACCTGAGCCCAGCCCAAACTGTTCCCCTCCTCCCCTGAACGTGCTGTCTTTGGTGAGCCAGTGATTCACTCATGAAGGGAGAGGAGCCTGGCACAGATCCTGAGGTCCTGGTGCTCACATGTGGCCAGATGAGGAGGTGTCGCTCCCTCGGCAACCCGTTGCAAATGCTGAGCAGCATCCCCGGTTGTTTTTAGTTCAGCTGAGGGACTTCACTCCCTTCCCGGAGAACGTCCCCTCTTCCTCCACAGCTCTCAGATTTCTGAGCTGTTCAGGGTGGCAGGAGGCATCCTCCTGCAGCCGAGAACCGGGCCGCAAGGCTGCAGGGAACAGTCGGCTTGACAGCAGCTTTCTCTGCTGCCGACCTGACACCGTGTGCTGGGAGCTGGAAGTCTCCCGCGAGTCCGGGCTGAGAGGCTGCGCCTGCGGCACCGGCACCCTCGGCAGCGGACAGCGGGTTCCACCGGAGCGGGGCACGGGGGCCCGGGGGTCTTGTGAGCGCTGCGGTTTGCTCAGACCCACCAGAAGTCCTGTCGGTGCGGGGAAAGGATCATCCATCCTCCACGCCCGGCGGCGCAGCCCCGCGGAGCCCGTCCTTTCCCCGCCCGCCCGTCCTGCGCGGGGACGCCAAATGGCTGCACAAAGCCGGCAGCAGGGAACGGGCCCGCCCGCGGGCAAACCCATGCGGGCTGCACGGACAGGTGGATTTGCAGCAGCCTCAAATACTCGGGGACAGAGCTATGTCTCCTGCAGTCTTCCAGATCGCAGGAGACGGGTAGAGACCGTCATTCTTTCCACCAAAACCTGTCTGTGCTCCAAAATGAAAAAGGAAGGAAGAGGGGCATTTCCCCGGGATGTAACCTGTCCGTTCGCGGTCCAGGTGCCGGCCTGTGGCAGCCCAGAATGCGCGGCCTTTCTGCTAGCCTGATAATGCACACCGGGGATCTTCAGCCTCCGCTCGGCTGCCAGCATCAGAGGACCCTCCGTGGCTCTGACGTGGGGGGCAACAGCCATCAGAAGCGACTCCGAAGTTATGTTTTCCATTAGATTACTTCCAAAGTGTTTTTCTAAACGCTGAGAGAAACAGCACGAAAGTTCTGAGGGTGACAGCAAAACAAAAACACCCAGAACATGCCTCAGCAGTATTACACATTAATAAAGTCTCTGTGTCAGGGTGCTGGCTCCTGTTCCCTAACTTTGCTAGACACCAGCCCTGTGAGATGGAAAGGCTGATGAGAGATGCAGCTTCACTTGGCACTCCTAGAATTCACAGCTGGAAGGTGATGCCCTGTCCAAGAGTGTTTCTGAGGAAAGTCTCAGGACTCTTGACCATGGTGGAAATATTATGCTTCTGGTGATGCATGGTGATGCTTCTTCCACTGTGAAGCAACATGAGGACATGATTGAAAAATGTAGGCATGCAAGGAGGTTAATTAAATGTATTTGGGCAATGATCTTCTTTTTAAGAGCCTAATTTTGCAGTCTTATCAAACACTTTTTTTTACCTAGACTTGTTGAATCAAGGGGGCTGTACTTGCTTCTGGTCACCTGTGCTCACGGGAGTTGTCTTTGACTTGCATAGACTGTTTCCTGACAAACATATTGTTTTCATCTGGAAGCTGCAGCTGATGGTGGTTTTTCGTGTTGTGTGTCTGGGCACATAAACTCCCCTTTTGTTTGTCTTGATCCATTAAAAGAGGTAAACTCTGAGGTGATGAACCTCTCATCCTCCCTGAAGGTCGAAAATGCACCTGCCCCAATCTACCAGGCAGGAGCAGGCAGTATTGTCTGCACTGGCCTCATATGGAACCAATACTGGAGAGGTGGCAGCTGCAGGATGGCTGAAACAATTCAGGAAACGTTGGGCAAGAAGGCAGGGAGAGGCAGGGCAGAGATGGGCCATGAGATGAGGAACAGCTGAGCCAGGACAGCAAGGAGGTGGCTGACATTTGCCTCTGCAGATAACATTTTCCCACCTTGCCTCCCATTTCATCATCAGCAAACTGCCTTGCCCATGTCACAGGAATGGTGCTTTAAATGGACTTTACAGTGAAATGGCTTGAAAATCATCAGTGTGGAACCCTGGCAGAGCTCAGGTGCTGTACCCTGAAAGGGTCTCCCTTCCTCATAATGTGGAAGTGATGTGCAGCTCCCAAAGCCTCTGGGTCTGGGCACAGACCATAGGGACATCACTCACCACACGGTGTTTGGACCTGTGCAACCTCCTGAGCCACAGCCCATCACCATCCTCAGCTGCCTGCAGCAGGAACAGGAGCACTTCAGAAGTTAATTAAATTCCCACCCCCCACCTGATCCACTCCTCCTCTTCCCAGTGCTCCACTTTGCTGCTTCAAACCGAGCAGCGGGAGAGAGGAGGGAGTGTAATTATTTAGCTCCTTAGAGCCAGCTCTACAGTGCTTCAAAGCTTGTTAATTACAGTTTCACCCGCGCGAGTCAATGGAGGACCAGAAGAGCATGTGGGGAGTGGGGGGCACGGGCTGAGGGAGAGGAAGGACTCTGTGAAGTCAAAGCCACCAAAGCTTTGGTGGCTCACAGTCAGGAGAACCAGGGTGAAACTGGGCAGAGAGCCAAGGGCACGGGCATATAGGAACCTGGGAAAGAGCCACAGGGAGCGGGAGGCAGCTGGAATGCAGAGGGAGGTGGAGAAAAGAGGGTAAAGATGGAGCTGTGTAGAGGGGTAGCATGGAGTGTCTGCAGAGGGTGACAGGGACACAGATCAGGCACCAAGGGATGGTGTCACAGCAGTGTGTCCTTTGTGCCCATCTGCCTTCTCTGGCAGAGCAGGTAACTGCCCAAGCACTGGATCAAAGCACTGACAGTGCCATTGGGTATGGCATGACTGCTGGAGGACAGAATGGATTTTACAACATATTGACCCCTGTCAGAGAAAATATTTCCTTTCCTCCATCACTAATTTTCTCACTAAATGAGCAAAATAATTGCAACAGTATTCTACTTCTCTCCCAATTCCATTAGATAAGAATCCCCAGCATTTTAAGGGCAAAACCTGTAACATCACTCCTCTGATGAAGAGAGATTATTGTCCTGTGCTCCTCTCTCTCCTGAGGCAGCTTCTGCTAGAGAACAACATTTCTGCTGTCATCCCCAGGCTGAGGGTCACAGAATTAAGGGGAGAGGCTTCCTTTCTAAACATCCACAGTTTCTGAAAATAAGTTGTTTAAAAGATGGTAGTGGAGGTAAGAATGTTCAAATCCTCCATGGAAAACCGTTTGAGGCTGATCTGCAGCTTCTGAAATGAATGTTTGTGTATTTCATCTTTGACAGAAGTGAAAGGACAATTCAAAGCCAGAAAATACTCTGTGCTTGAAGACTTGATATTGCACTGCCTGTAGTTCTTAGCTTTGACTTCATGATTTCGATTTTCTTTTGGCAGGGCCCAGTCTCTGTTTCTCTCTTTTACTGGAAAATTTCCCTTAAGGAGCCACCGGTGATGGCCCAAGAGACAATGTGTGAATGCTTTGCATTATGTAATGCTTTGACATTTGGCATTCCCATGGCATTTTCCCCATTATCCCCCATCAATGCGAAATAAGCTGTCAGAGCATGAAATTGGTACTTTTACATATTCTTAATGTACAGATGTCAGTCTGAAAGCCATGCACAAGCCTTATGATTAAATTCTCTGTTTCATCCTTTCGCTTATGCATGGAAATGTTTAGAAGACTTCATTCCTTTTGGGGGGTTATTGGGAAAAAGCACAACCTTAAAAAGTAATAATCCTGCTTAGTAGCACTATCAGAAGGTGAAAGATAAGTTTAAGACATTGTGCACTGAATGCAGTGTAGACATATAAATCCAGAGCAATAGTGTTCCATTTTTAGCACCTGTGTTCCTGGCATGGCAGCAGAAAGTGAACAACAGGTACCAGATGCATAGAGGGAATATAATCAGTGACCCACTTTCTGGTGCCAAATGCATCAACATGTTCCAAATCAAATCTGCTCAGAGTTTACAAGTTTGTTATTCTATGTTAATTAAAATGTAAGAATGGCAGTGCCTTATGGGAGGATAATTATGCCTAAACATGATGTACATGGAGAAAGAAGAAGAAGGGCATGACAGAGGATCTACCCAGGACTCCAGATTGCATGATTTCATTGGTTTGATCACAAATACAAAAGGAAGAGGAGGAAAGTCACCTGCCTGAAAGTAAATCAGCTGCTCCACCCTCTGCTCTCAGCTGGTCTCAAGGATTTGCACTGCAGCAGGAGCAGCAAATATTGGTGCTAAATGAGACCAGTAAATGGTGAAGTCCCCATGGTCAGGACCTCCCAATAACAGGACAAGTAAAGAGCAGAGCATGCTTATCTGGTCTCATAGCTGGCCTCTCTTTGAGCAGAGGATCATTTAGAAAGTTCTTGAGGTCCCTTGCAGATGAATTATGCTGTGACCCTATTCTGTGGTAGGCAAAAGGTTGGAGCAGGAGGATGTTGGTTTCTGCATGATGGACCTTTCTGCTGGAGTTCTGAGACTTTGTCCAAAGACAAACTTAAAGCTGTGCAGAGGTGTATCCTGGACCTCTGCTCACCATACCTGGAAGTGTGGCAAGAGTCCACAGGCATCAGCAGGGTAACGTGCTGCTTCCCTAGATTTCTCGTTTGCAGTCAAATCAGGAGAGAGGCCAAAAGTCTGATTTCTCTTCATGTAAACCCAAAATCAGTCCATGGACTATTTTTATCTGAATTTCCCTTAACAATGGGTTATGCCACTGTGCTATCAGTCCTTGCTTGCTCCTCTTCCCTGTCTTGCTTTCCACCTTACCAGAAGCTTGTGGTATACAAGCCACCAGCTCCAGTCAGGTGCAACCAAATGGCTGGTGACAGTGGGTGCAACTGCTGCAAGGGCTGGCCACAGGGCCACTGCAGGGGTTCTAGTTCATGAGCTCTGAGATTGTCTGCAATCACCCTGCAAAATCCGTCACAGTCAGTGGAAAGTCTGCTGTGGTCTCTTGTGCTGACAGACAAGCACCTTTCAGTATGGGATGTTCACCACCCCCAGGTGCATATCGCCTTCCATAGCCCACTTGGAAGGTGATGGAACATTTTTCACTTTCTGTAGGAATTTCTAAACCATAAATTTCTGAAATTAAGGGTTGAGCAGGGACTTCCAAGGGAAGTCTCACAGAAGCATGAAGAGGAGTCGTCCCAGAAAAGTCACTTTTCCCCCCAGAATGAATATTTCTTTTCCTCTTCTCTGCTGCTGGCCTGAACATCAGTCTGACTGGGAAATGCAGCAATCAGTTTTCCAGCTGGACAACTTCCATCAGGTCTGTGGGGCTCACCAGGCTGCACCCAGCTACAATCCTTTGAGCAGATATGTGCCTTTGGGGGGATGGAGAGCAGAGAAGGATGATCTGCATGCAGGACCTCTGTTCTGCTGCTGAAGACAGTCTAATACAGTCTAATAAGTGTATGAAAAAGTCTCTGCTGGGAAATGAACCAAAGCCAAATAGTTTCAGTGATGCAGTGCCTCGGGGCTGTGGCAAAACCACTATCTTGCACATTTTGTCCAGGAAACAACAGGCAGGACAGCCTTTTGCTGTGAGCATGAGAGACAGTGATCTACTATACAACCACAGGTTACCCTCCAGTGCACTCCACAAGGCTGCAGGTCTCCTTCACCAGAAAAAAAGACGTAGATATGAGCATATATTGTTTTGTGTGAAAGAAAGAGTGTCTGGACGTTATGCATGCAGAGGTCTGTCACTTCCAGGACCTTGGGGCCTTGTGACCCAAGGGGTTGTAGGTGCAGCTACAAATATGTGCATTGTCAGGAACAGACCAGCAGAGGACAAAGTAATCTGGCAGTGATGGCAAAAGGCTATCCTGAGCTGGAGGACAACTTTCATTTTGCTGCGGAAAATGTTTGTTTTTCTAAACAGGGGGCATGAAGTTAATCCTCATAAGGAGAAATCTAAGTCCTGTGCTACTCTCTGCAGGATTTCTCCTACTTCATTAAACTCTGACATCTCAAAGGGCAAATCCACATTGTCATGTGCCACTTGTGCTTGAATAAAATGTGTGTATCAGTGCTTAATACGAGCTTATTTTTCCTTCTTATTTTGCAAGTGTAATTGCATAGTAAATTGAGCCACAGGCTTCTATTTACTTGTTAGCATTAAGAGTGTGTCAGACCATATGTAAACAAGGGTATTAGCACAGATCTGGAGCAGAGTCAGTCTGTGCCAGCTGGAGACATGTTCCCTGTCTCTCCATTTACTGGGAGGGTTTGAGGCAATGGGAAGGAGTGATGACTAGGCTGGTAAATGCCCTCTCTCTAGCAAACACAGCTGTAGGATATTCCTATCTGTTTATTTTACCACCAAGATTTTGGTATTTTCTAACATCACTTTTCCTACAAGTTTTCCATCTCAGATGATGAAATTTTAACTGCTTGCAGAACAAATTTTCCAGGAGGTCTTGGAGCACGGCTCCCTGATGCGAGGTGTGGAGAGGTGTGCATAGCCAACCTGAGAAAAGTGGCAACTGCAGCCTTTGGTGAGAAATGGACTGTTCCTGCTGCGTGCCTATGGAAAAGATTTCTGCTTCAGACTGACTTAGCCTTGGCCTGAAATGCTCCTAATGCTGGGTCATACTCTAAGTGTGTCTGCTGCACCAAGCAGCCCCTCTGTCAGATTTCTTCCCTCCAAGACGGTGCTTATAGATAGTGCTTTCAATCTTTTGGGTAATTCAGGCAGCCCATGCAGCCTGGGCCCACAAGGTTTCCACCCCTTTACAGCCCGTGTGGCTCCTCCCTGAGTGCCTTCCCCTGATCCCTGTCTGGAGGGGCAGGCTGGGACCCGTCGAGGTGACACAGCCAGTGCAGCTCCTCTGCTTCCGTGTCACTGTCCTCCCTCAGCAGTACACAGGTGTCTGCATGGCCTCAGGGCAGAGGATCCCTGCACCCAATTCTCTCCTCTTCCCCTTGCTGTGTCCCCCGTGTTGGGAGAGGGTCTGGGCTGCCAGCCCCAGGGTCGCTCTGGCTGTGTCACAGCTTTGTTTCTCGCCCTCAGGTGATTTGCCAAGCTCTTTCACTGGCTGTCTTCCAGGGATTCACAATTGTTCACATCACTCTCACTTTGGGAAGAACATCAGCAGAGACTTTACCCTGTTTTGTCACAAATCTGGGACAAATATCATCAATCCATCTGCAGGAACGAATCCCAGAGGTCTCACTCCTGGTAGATGTAGGTCTACTTTTTGTAGTCCAGATGATCTTCCTTAGGTGTAGGACAATTTCCAGTTAAATCCAGCCCGGCTGGTTTTCTGGCTTACCCTATGTTGCTTCTGCAGCAAGGTGAACCCCTGTTCTGTTTCCAGAACCCCACATCAGCCCTCACTTTGGCACTGGGCCCTGGCTAGGCCAGGAGCTGTTGCTGTTGGAGGACAGACCCTGACCAGCCCTCCCATCCTTGGTGGGTGCCACAGCCTCTGCCAGGAGCTGGCAGTAACCAGAGGGGTGATGATGTAGGGGCTGAAGGTGGGGGTCCTCCAGAAGACTGGATCAGGCAGCACCTGGATAATGAAACACACTCTGCTCAGGCTGGTGATGTAAGTCATATGCCCCAATCCGTGCAACTCCAGAACCTACTCCCAGCACTGTGTTTCTTCTTGGAGGTCTTTGCAGTGCTCCTGTACGGAAGAAGATCCCAGCAGAGGCTGCTCCTCCCACTCCAAGGATGGGTAGACCAGGAGAGTGATGGCAGGAGTTCAGGAAGGCAAAGTGAGATCTCAGGTTCTCCTCTCTCCTGATACCATTCCTGTGGATGTTCAGGACTGATGACCCCCAGGGGCTACGTGGTCTGCATTCCCAGCTGGAACAAAAACTCAGACAGACACCTAGACAAACCTACTTGCCTCTGGTCTGCCTCAGCCTGTGGTGTGTGAAGCCTCACTCCTGCAGCACCCTGAAGAGCTTGGTCACTGTTCCCCTGGGAATTTGTGAAGCTGTGGGCTGATCTGAAGGGCCTTCAGGGGCAGCTGGCTGGGGACAGGGCCAGGCCCCAGGTGTCTCTTGCAAGGCTTGCAGTAAGGAAGGGTAACACAGACTGTGCAAGGGAAAAACCACCAAAAGCAGCCCAATCTGAGCTGCCTGCAAGCATGACAGCTGGAGCACTGCCAGTGCCAACAGTTGTTAGGACAGATGCAGCAACATTAGTCACGAGGCCACCACACATCCCACTGCCTCTTCCTTCACTTTTCCCTCCTTGAGGACAAACAGAAAAGGAATTGTGTGGTTAACAGTGTCCCGTTAGCCTCAGCCTGGCTTCATTCCTCCTGCCTTAGTCTGTGCAGATGCCTTCCAGGAGAACTCCTGCCCATCACCACAGAGCTGTGGGAGGGGCAGTCCATGGTGGCATGTCTAGACACCAATATTTGGGCAAATCTCTGACCCTTGTCACCAGAGATCTTTGGATTCACAGTGTCTATGCTGACTGTGAACCAAAAAAGCTGGCATGCAAGTGTGTTTCCTGGGCAGAGAGGAGAGTTCTGAGAGGCGTGATGCAACCACAAGAGCTGCTCTGTGAGGTGTCCACTTGTGTCTGCCTTGGAGTCGTTGGTCTCTGTCACAGAAGCTGGAGAAGCACATCCCTGGGGACATTGCAGGAGCAGAACACTGTGTCTCCTGTGGAAGGACATATTAAGCCTAGGCAAAGCAGGCTCAGAGCAGATATCACGGGGGTGGCAAAGCTCTCTGCCCTTTGCCAGGGCAATGGAAAGCCAGCCTGTGATGGCTGCTGCTCTGGCAGGAGGCACTGGGGAAATAGGGCTGCCACCATTCCTGAGCTGATGGGAAGCAGTTTGGTAAAGACCTCTTCCAGCACAGGAATATCATGGTCATGATGATGTACATGGAGCAATTTTTAAACACTGCAATTTGAGCTAATTCCATTGCAAACACAAGTAGTAGATAACTAGCTCAACATTGTATTGAACATCCAGTTGAGCTGCTACTTACTTCAGCAATGGAATTGGCAAAAAATTGCTGATCTCTTCAGGGTGACCAAGCCTGTCCAGGTATTGCATGAAATAGGAGCAGGGTGGTCCAGAAGAGCACAAGTGGCAGGGTATCATATGGAGCAAGGTGAGAGAAGGAGTTTTCTCTACTCAGTTTTATTAAGGGTCTTTTTCAACCTAAATGATTCTATGAGTCTAGGAGAAGGTGCAGGATGCAAATAGTGGGTCTATTTAGTTGAATTCCCCACACATAGTAGACAAGAAATATCTCTGAAAGCATCTCAGTCTGCTCCTGTGCTGGAGAGAGAGACTGGTTGCTTGTCAGTGGGCAGACAGGCTGCAGTATGTGCTCAGAATACGACAGTCCCATATTTGGGAAAGGATCTAAATTCTCTTGGCTGCTGAACCTTGCTTCCTTCCCTGGGAGGCCAAAGCCTAGGCTAAAGGGTTCCCCATTCAGACCAGGCTGAAACACACTCCTCACCAACCTTATGAAGCCAACACACAGCTGGGCTGGTTAGAGGTAGGAGGTGGAATACAAGATGCTGCTCAATGTATGTGTGAATTTAAGGGTTTGAACAGCCAGTGATCTAATGTCCACAGATGATACAGGAACCAGCAGTTCATAGTGTCCTCAAGCATGTACAGCTTTCTGTGGGGAAAGGTAGATGTGTCACCTGGAGGAGTCCCCAAGCCCGAAACTGTAAAGTTCTCATGGCAAAAATGGTCAAAGCAGAGTTCTGAAACAAACTTACTGTGAAAAATGTTGTCTCAGGATTACATCAGTGATTGTCAGGAGTTGGACTTTACAGAGCCTTGTGGGTCCCCTCCAACTTAGGATAGTCTATGATTCTGTGATTGTTATATAAATAAGAAATCACTAGTTGTAATCAAAACTTTTTCTAAAACAAACAGATAACCAAGCAGAAACCCCAAAAGGCAAACAATAGTCTGCACCATCTACACAATGTGGAAAATTTCAGCCTAAACTCTTAAGATCTCATGAAGGTGCTGGCAATTGGAGGTCTTGTGGGAAGTGATGGGCTGCAGTTGGGCAGTGAACCTTGAGTCACCTATAATTAGGCAAGGAAACAAGTGTACCGGAAGCGACACAAACAAGTTATTAATAGCTGCTTCGTTTTCACCACTCTCCATCTGGCAGTTGGGTCTGGACTGTCCTCGGAGCTGTGCTGGGGATGCTCTGGCACAATGGCTGGCCTCACTTTGGCCCACTTGCTCTGGTAAAAGGTTCAGGCTGTGCCTGGTGGTAGGGGGCTTAATTTGTGCAGGAGGTTTACAGGCACCTGCTGACCCATACTGCGGAGGGCAGAGCTCAGAGCTTGGCTGTGAAAGCGAGTAGAGACCACTGGTTCCTTTGGTACTGCCGTGTGCCCTCAGTGTTAATGCATAAATGCTCAGGGAAAATGACTCATTCCTGTGTTTTGCAGCAGCGTGTCCGTCACCTTGTTACTGAAGTGTCTGGAGATGTGAGCTTAAGTGGGAGTCCTGGAGAAAGGGCTGTTAGGACAAATCCTGGAGATTTAGTTTCAGACAGGCACAGCAGAGTAGTGGAGTGGACCACTGGCTCTTCCATGAATATCCACTTCTAGAAAAAAACTACAAATCTCCCCAGTGTTTGTTCTGCTTAGTTAGAATTCACTGGATTCAGCTACTGTTTCAATATTTTACTAAAAAGAAAGCAAATTTCCCAGTTTGATTGACAAAAAGAAGCTACTTTGAGAGACGCATGTTATATGGGTAGATCTTTTAAAATCAAGCATTTAGGAATTAGTTTGAAATGAAATCATGTTGTGCAGGGTGTCGGGTTTCTCTCCATGGGGAGTTCATACAGTGCAGCCTCCTATTTAGCATCCTGTCTGTTGAATCATCCTATAGCTTCCAGGATGTTTTCGGAGGTATTTAGATTTATTTCAATGTTTACAATGTATTTGTTGTTCATTAAACATATTTACCCAGGCTAACCCAACATGAAAGAAATTATCTTGTTTACAGTGGAACTTTGACAAAAATCATGCAGGAATGATAGACAAACACACATAAACTTGGATTGCTGAGTGGAACATTGATTTGCTGCCACTTCCAATTTTTCTCATTAGAACTTATTTTATTTGAACATAACTCAGTACCCCATGTAAATGTGAAGTTGTTAATCTTATTACTATACAGAAAACAAATTAATTATTATGCATGATATTGGAAATGGGTTGTTAGGTTGGCATTGGGAAAATTAGAAAAATACACTCATTACTTCAAATGATATCTGATATACATGTACAACTCTGTTTTTAAAATCATTTGCAATATTCAGATAGCAAATACAGCAAGTAGAAAAGTCCTTATTTTTTTCTGTGTGGTTTTAAAATTTCAGGCCTCCATCCTGAAGGTTGGATTAAAGACTACAGTACAGTTAGAATTTTGTATTTTAAAAGGCTGGTATTGAACCAGAGAAAATGAAGTTGTTAGATTGAATTTCATCCAGCTGCAAGGCAGAATTCACTGTGTTCATATAATTCATTAGTATGAGAGTCAGGTGGTTTGCCTGTACAGGACAAGGATCTGCATTTCAGGTCTGCTATCTCACCGTGACTGCTTCTTAAAAATGATTTGATGGGTGGAGAAAGCCTGCTAGTGGTATTCTTTTAGAAAAAATAGTAAAAAACAAACCCACAATATTAGGAGCAGGAGAAGGAGTGTGTTTGTAAGCTGTACTTGCTGGCAAAGTTTGCATGGCTGCTAGAGTGTCAGGAAGGCAGGCTGTGGCTGAGACCTCTCGTTCCTGTGGCATTAATGATCTTTGTAAGTCAGTGTGAATTTGAGGAGGATTGGGAGGAAAGGGGGGCCAAGCTGTCCCACTTGTATTCTGTCTCTCTGGAACACATAATATCCTTCCTGTTGAGGCGATGTTAGTGCACAAGGTGGGTCTTCTCCCCTCACCTTGATACAGGCAGTGCCAGTCTGGGGCTGACTGATGCAGGGGACAGGCACAGACAGGCTGGGCTCGCTCTGCCCTCCAGGAAGCCTGTGCTCCTTCCTAAAGTGCCTAGTCATGGGAGTCATCAAAAGTCCTGCCATGCCTAAATGTCACTCTTATGGATAAGGCAGTAGAAAGAAACCTTATCAGCCAGAACTGTCAAGTCACCAGTCACAGGATGTCTATGTAGTTAGCAAAAGTCAGTTTTTCCTTTTAACATGGAGCCTCCTTACTTACTGTGAGCTTTGCATGCCCAGAAGTTGCCACTTGAATCTTTTCCTCTGCAGCCCTGTCCATGTGAAATGTCTTGCTCCCTCTGTAGAGAGCTGGCAGCATGGGAGCCTCACAGGAACAAGAGTGGCAAGAGTGGCAGGGATTTCAGCAAAAAGTGTGTCAAAATCTGAGACTAAACAGTGAAATAACAGCAGTGGAAGGTTTCTGATCTTTACCTTGCCCTCATCACCTAGTTCATCCTGTAGTCTTTTTGCCCCAGTCATATAGACCTGGCAGATCTTGGCACTCGTATAACCCTGCCCTCCACCCTAAATGCCCACCAACACCCTTTTCCATGCTAGAACCTATTTTTCCAGACTGAACCCATTATTCTCCTTGTAATTTCTCTCACTGTCCACAGACTTTCCTTCTCAGGTTGACATAGATCTACTTTTGAAGAGTGCCACTGCGGTAGCTTGCCTGTTGTCCTCTCCTGGACCAGGCAGTGAGATAGAGAGGTGGGAAAACATCCACTGGTCACCCATGCCAAGCTCTGCACACACCCAGCTGGACTCACAGGCCTCCTGACCAGACCAGAACACCTTCCTTCCCCAAGGTGACCAGTTCCACCTGTCCTGTGGTGTGGGTGCAGTTTGGACTGCAGTTTCTGTGTGTGTTTTCTTTGGAAACTCCTAGAGGCAGGGTGGGAAAGACAGAAAGGCAGGCCTACCAAAAAACAAGATCTTTGTCACATATGGAGTTTTCAGAGGGGTCTTTCAGCTGGGCAACTGCCATTGTCCTTTGGGAAACAAGCATTTAATGACATCCCATGTGCCTTGCTGCAAAACTTCTGAAAAACTTCCCCCAAATTGGTCGCAATACTCAAAATAATGCATACCCCACAGGGCAAGAAATAGAGACAGAACTAAAATAGCAGCACTAATGAGTGAAGTAAATATCAGAGCAGAGCTGTAAAGGCAGTGAGGAAATTCCCCTAAAGAATGTTTTGTTCTGCTTTAGTGATGCTAAATACGAGGGTTTATCTTCACAGTCTCTCTTATGCCATGAGGCTGCCATGAACTATGCAGAGAGGAACACACCTAAGGCATTTTTCGGACACTGTTTCATCCCTGGAGCCACAGTCCAAACAAATCTCTCAGGCTGAGAAAGAGAGGTGATGGAAATTGAGTCTTTTCTTACAGTTTGAGCAGCTGAGTGGGCAATGATACAGCACTCTCCAGTGGGGAATGATCTTAAGAACCAGACAGTTCCACATGACACCATGGGCAGGGATACTTTCCATTACACCAGGTTGCTCCAAACCCCATCCAACCTGGCCTTGAAAACTTCAAGGTATGGGGAAGCCAGAGCTTCTCTGGAAACCCTGTACCAGGGCCTCACTACCCTCACAGGGAACAATTTCTTCCCAATGTCCCCTCTAACCCTGTCCTCTGGCAGTGGGAAGCCATTCCCCCTTGTCTTGTTTTATCACACCCTTGTCTAAAGTGCCTCTCCAGATCTGTCCAATATTCTTTCCTGCAGAACCTATCATGGAGCAAATGGCTTTTCATGGTAGTTATAGCTATATATTGAGCAAACAGGGTAAGCGTTATCAAACCACTCCTTTTTAATTTTCTTCTTATTGATTTCAAAATTTGCCTAAAAAAAGGTTTCAATTACAAGACAACATTTTTATATTTCACACTTGGTAATTTTCATAGAGCTGTATAATTGGAGGTAAGCAGAATCTGTAGTTAATGAAATAGATTTCTGCATTGTTCTTAAAGTCCCCAGCTAATGACCATTTACAGTGTGATGAGAAAGAGCTCTTTGTCATCTACTCCAAACACAGCCCCCACCCCTGCAGAATCAGAGTGAATGCAAATAAAGAAAGAGAAATTGCACCAAAAATACCTAAGAAGAGGAGAAAAACAATCTCGTGTGGTAATTATTCTCAAAGGAATGCAAGAACTGAAAACACCATGACCTGTTGCTGCATGTAGCCGGACCAGTAAGAGTGACTCACACCCTGCACCCCCTGCATCTACCATCATCTTTGTGGGACAAATTCCATGGAGAAATTCAGTGTGTAATTCCATGCACATGTTGTTCCCATGCTCATGTGGGGTGTGTGGGGAGCAACTGCTTTGTGTACCACAGCAGGGAGGGGTGGACCTCCCAGCTTTGCAAGCAAGGAAGGTGAAAGGATGAGAGGTGCCAGGACAGAGCAGGATTTGGGCCCTCTGGAAGCTGTTTCTTGCATGTTGGACATTATTTGAGGCCCAGTGGCTTTAAATACTACCCAGAAGCTTTTCCTGCGGAAGAAAGTGGGTTTTTTTATTGCACGGCAATGTATGAGAGGCTAATAATTTTAGAACAGGGGAGAGAAATGCTGCAGAAGCAAAAAGGGGGAGTTAATTCTTGACATGAAAAGGCAAGAAACCTTCTCAACCTTTTAAAGTAAAATCACTGATAAAATACAAAAAAATAGTCCTCTTTTCCTTTTTTTTTTTTTTTTTTTTTAGTTGGGTAACAGATATTTTTTGACCCTGGCGGTAGGTAGAGCTGTGCCCTGGTGAGCAGTTTTGTGCAACAAAATAGCCTGATGGGCAGGCAGCAGACTTCAACAGGGGTGGGAGAGGACCAGCAAGGAGGAGGGGTCTGGCCTAGACTGTGAGTATCCTGGCAGAATGCAAAACAGAAGAAATGGTCCCCAGAAATATGCTGGTGCTGAGCAGAGGGGATGTTGCTGTGGAAGAGGTTGCCAGGCAGGCACTGACCAGTACTGTGACTGCTGTGTCCAATTCTGAGCCCCTAAGTCTAGGAAGGACATGTAGCGGCTGGAGCATGTCCAGAGGAGGGCAACAAGGCTGGTGAAGGGCCTGGAACACAAGTCCTGTGAAGAACAAGTGAGAAAGCCGGAGTTGTTTAGCCTGGGAAAAAGGAGGCTTGGGGTAGACCTCATGATCCTCTACAACTCCCTGAAAGGTGGTTGTAGCCAGGGTGGGGGTCAGGCTCTGCTCCCAGGCAACCACTGACAGAATGAGAGGACACAGCCTCAAGATGCAGCAGGGGAAGGTCAGGTTGGACATCAGGAAAAAATTCTTTACTGAAAGAGTGACTGAGCACTGGAATGGACTGCCTGGGGAGGTGGTGGAGTCACCATCCCTGGACATGTTTAAAAAAACACTGGATGTGCCACTTGGTGCCATGGTTTAGTTGATGAGGAGGTGTTACATCACAGGTTGGACTTGATGAGCTCAAACGTCTTTTCCAATCTGTCTCATTCTGTGATTCTGTGACCAGACGTTATGGAGTCACCCAAATGATGATGTAATTCACAGGACCTGCCCCGCTGTCATGATTTGGCCATTTCCCCTTTGTCAGAGACCATTCTAGCTGGGCCTGAGGATGATGTACTGATGGAAAGCCTGAACATCAGAACCCCTATGCATGTCCACCCGTCATTTGCTCCTTCCTGGCAGTGTGAGTGAGCCCAGCTGCAGGTGCTGTGTGGGAAATCCCCCGGCTGCCCCTGTGAGCTGCTCTGCCACAGCCCTGCACAATGTGTCACTGATGTCACACATCCCTTCCCAGGCATCCCTGCACCACCCTTCTGGTCCTGGTCCCCAGCTACATGATTCCCTACTGTCCTTTCCAGCCACATGCCCTTTCCAGTGGGATCTGTGCTCATGGGCCAGCTCAGGGAGCTATCACACAGGACAGCCTCCTGCCTAAGGGACATTTGATTGTCCACAGTAGTGAGATGAACATCCCAGTTGCTTCTGGTTCACATTATGAAAATCTAGCAAAATGCTGTTAGGAAGTTTTTGCTGCACCAGTCCCTTATCAGAAAACCCATTTTAGAGACGAATCTGGCACCCCAGGGTTTATACCCCCTCTCCTGCAGCCCAAACTCTCCCCAGACTGTGTGTCTAATGGGCCTTCTCCCCAGGGCTGTTGTGAATGAGAAACTTCCTGGGCAGCAGTGTGGCCTGGGGGTTGAAAATGTACAAAAATTTTCATCCCTCTTTCATGTACTTCTTTGAATATCTGCTGTGGACATCTAGCAGTTGATACAAAAAGGCCCTGCTGACTAGCATGATTAAATGCATGTTTACACATTCTTGCATCTTCAGGCATGTTTCCTAAAACCATGGATGGAAACCTTTCTTTAAGCCACTGAAAGGTGATGGTTAAAACACCTATCTAAAGCAGCTGATATGAGGTTTGTGGTAAATTCTCAAGTGGAAATTTGAAAACTCTTTGGAAGCAAAATATGTTAGGAAGAAAAATCCTTTGGCAGCTGGGATTTAGCATGGTATCTATTTGTGTGGGTGGCAGCATGTCAACAAAGAGATGTGCTTGCTTAACAATCAGTCTCTGGTTAACTGAGGATGATCAGCAGCATGTTGTACTGTGTTTCTGTAGGCATTAAACACCTGATCTGGAAAGATTTAGACCATGTTGGACTCTGATGCTACCCAGTTTCTGATCTTCTCCATTTACTTGGTTAATTATGTGTTTAGAGACTGTGACCAACCATCCTTTTTTTTTAACAATCAGTAGAGGAATATCAGTTTAATAACAGGAAACCTAATCTAGGAAAGGTAACAGCTAATACACTGAATATGTCTGCTTTTGAGCTCTGAGAAAACTTTAGATTCTTTAACATCCTGTCTTCTGCTTGTGCTTTCAGAACACTTTTATGTCTAGCAATGGGCTCACTAAATACACTATGTTTTCTTCTTGGTAGGCAATTTTTGGAAGCAGACTATTGAGTGATTTAAATTCGTGTCCTCCAATCTACCTCTTCTCTCAGCAATTCTCAAAAGCAAAAGAATCAATTGACCTTTTTCAATGTTTAATAGCTGCAAACACAAAAGTTACAGCACAAGATGAACTTGAGGTGAAATTTTTGTTCTTAAGTTTCTCAAGAGAGACTGGAAAAGCAAGCATTGTGTAGTGAGGTCGACTATTTCCAGCTAGAGCCGCCATAAAAAAAAAACAAAACAAAAAAACAAACCAGACCAACTGATTCTTGGTTTGTTTACTTTGCAACATAGCCATAATGGGCCCCTCCTTTTAAAACATCCATGGGAGGATGCTTTTAGACCCTGGGAAGGGAGGCTTATAACAAGCTGTTCCGCCGAGCACAGCGGCCCATAGCCAGAACCTCTGTGTTGCTCGATGCAGAAGAGGGGTGACAATCTGCCCCTCCAGGCATGTCACTTGCCAGGCACCCAGGGCCATCATCAAAGTCCGTGCATATGACAAAGGATGGACTCCAAGTGTGCTATTTCAGGAGGTCCCGCACCTACAGCTGCGAAGATTCAATTCCTGCTCTGTGCTCTGCCCAGACCTCTGCAGTCCCCATGCTCTCCACGGCACCTTCCGACTAGCAAAAGGATCAGCAATTTGGCCCTCCTCCCCGCCTTGCCCTGGCCCGGCCGCTCTGTATCCGCACACCCCAGAGAGCCTCAGGGTGCCTTTTTCCTCCGCTCTGCATTCTGGTCACACAAGCCACGCTCACTCCACTGCTACCACTGCACCCGAGCAAGCACATTTCCTCCCGGGGAGCTGCCGGGATGCCCCAGGGGCCGCGGGGCTCCAGCTCTCCCGCGGATGATGCTTTCCGTCACGCTCTTCCCCGGGCTTGAAGGAGCGGCCGCCCTGCAGAGGCCGGGGAAGCCTCAGCTGCCGGGCCCTCTGATGGCCCGAATATCCTGCTGTGCCCCCGGGAGGCCAGGCCCTAGCTCTACCACGTTCCTGCAGTAATCTCAGAGGATACGGTGGGGTTTCTCACAGAGCTCTCAGGAAGAGGTAGAAGCCAGCACCTGGTGTGGCTTGGCCTTCCTTGGATCCTGGTTTATTTTCAGCTGCGTATTGCAAGCATTTGACCAGGCAGAAGGTTCTGCAAAGTTGACTTTTAAAACCATGTCTTTTTAACTATCAAAGTAACCACATTCGAGATCAGTGAAAGTGACTGAGAGAGGAGACTGAAGTGTTCGTTGCAGCCCTGAGACCTTCCACACTAGGCTGATGAAATAGGTTTGGACTATTCATTGCTGTGATAAACTGGGTTAGCCTTCTGCTTTGACACAGGTTTATATCCAAAACCAGGCAGTATGGTTGTGGATTAGAGAAAAAAAAAGTCCTAAGAGCCAGCAAGGGGAGCAGCCCTGCAAGTGCCATTCAGAAAAGCTCCGTGTAGGTCTTTTAGAAAAGCATTTCACCCAGCCATGGTGCTGGCAGTGACTCTCTGCGGAATACACCAGAGAAGGACCCCTGGGAATACACCGACGAGGACGCCCGGCAACTGGCAGCACATCTGAGACAGAAGTTACTGGTAGGTGAGGGGAAAGAAAAACAGTTACGAATATTGGCTGAAAAAGAGAAGTCTCTCTGCATTTCCTGCCCTCTCACACTCTCAAAAATAAACCCCGCTGCTTTTGTCAGCTGCGCCACCTTGGCTCGGGCTTCTCTCTGTACTGACTAGACAGGACAGGGGGACAGAGTGCTGACAGGACGGTCAGCATCTCCCGTCGTTCATATCTAGCTGCAAAATCATTGTCTGAGGGGGCAGTGCACTTCCTCCGTGTGGACCAGCTCCTCTTTCAAACCTCTTTTTCTCATGGCTTTCCGTGCACAGCTCTAAATATCACTGAGGATATTAGAGTATGCTACCTAAGTGTTCTCAACTTTACAGCACTGCCCACCTAACACCTTTTAAATTGCTTCGGTCTAATTAGTGTCCCCATCTCAGAGGTGACTTTTTCTCTGGGAGCACACTGGGCCAGGATTGCTGATAGATCGTCTCTACTTTGAATTTAAAACGACAGACATCGGAGGAAAACGAGTATGTAGTGCTGCAGAGGAACACCGGCTATTTCCAAAACAGTAACACCCTCCGCCGCATCTTCCCTCCTCCCTCCACCCTTCCCCCTAATGCTGCCAAACCGGATTGAAATGGTAGAATTTGCAGCAGCTCTCCCCCTCTCTCGCGTTTGGTGTCGAAGTGCTTTACACAAATACGAGAAAATGCAGAAAACTGTAAAGGTGGTGAGGTTCTTTGGATGCTCCCTGCAACTTGTGCCCCTCCAACCCCCTCAAATACGGGGAGAGGAGACAGTCCTAGGAGCAGCGCAGGCCAGTACCTGGGAAGCGAGGCGCTCTGCTCCGGCCGCTCCAGGTGTGTTGGCTGACAGGTGTTAGGCCAAGCCCCTCGCAGTCTCGGGCGCTGCAGGACGAGTGTGAGCCTTGTAGGGTGGGAGGACAACCCTTCACGTCCTAACGTTATGCACCAGATATAAAAGGACAAAAGGTTGGCCCGGGTTCGTGATCTTCTCTCTTCAATGAGGGCAGGCAGCAATAACTGTCCTTGGAAAACTCCAAACCCAGATTTCTGCTGAGCCACGGGTTTTTTTTGTGGGGTTTTTTTTTTTGGTTGTTGGTTGTTTTTTTTTTTCCTCTTCACTGTCGTTTTACCCTTCCACGTGCAGAAAGCACAGCATCACTCCAAAGCATGGTCCGGGACGTGCCAAGGTCGGGGGCCCCTCGGCTGTGGCTGCAGCGTCGCGGTGATCTGACCCCGAGACCCCCTTCCCCGGGGATTTCTGCCATGGCACAACTCTGTGTCCCCTCAGATGCTGCTCTGGTGATAGTGGAGGCATTTTCAAGGGACCGTCCTAGGGGGATCCTGGCTGCCCCCAACCCTGCCGGCTCCCGAGGCACTGCGTGGAGACAAGCAGCGGCTTCTTCTAGGCGTCCGTGAGGCACCGGTTCTTGCACCGGGCCTTAAATCCCACCCCCGGCCATGGCACCGCCGGGGTCGGTGCTAGGGCTCTCCGGGGTCCCGCAGCCGCGCTCCAGGGGTCACCGCAAGGCCAGCAGAGTGGGTCCCAGCCCTCCCCCGTTGGCAAGGGGCGAGGGGGGCCGCTCCCCGCCGGAGCCGCCGCCTTGTTTTCGTTAGCGCGGCAGCGGGGATGGCCGAGCGTGATCGGGGCGAGCCGCGCGGTCCCAGCACTGGGTACCGTGGCTGGGGACGGCTCCTTGTCCCCCACCCCGCAATGCAGCGCACCCCGCAGGGCTGCTCAGCCCGCGGGCCCACGCGGGTCGGTGCTCGCACGTCTCCGCAGCCACGGCCGCGCTGGCACACGCGTGGTGTCTGGCCTGCCCCGCTGCGGCCCCGCCGCTGCCTCCCCATGGTCTCTCTCAGGCCGTGTTGGGCAGAGGAAGGGGAGGCGGGAGCTCCGCGGCCTGTTTTGAGGACAATAAAGTGGTTTTCGTTCCTTTCCCTGCGTGAGGTCAGAGGAGCGCTCCAGGGCTGCTCGCGTTGCCGAGGCCGGCTCGGCCGTGAGAGGCAAGGAAAGCGCCCGAAGGGACGAGAGGGGGCTCGGGGTCTGCCGTGCATTTGCGCCGCTTCTGTGGGGGCATCTGCCCAGGGAAGAGCCCCCTATCCCGGAGCGGATGGTGGCGCGGCAGGTCGCGTTTCAGGGCGAGCCGGTGGAAAGCTCCGGCGAGGCTATTTCTGTATAAGAAAATGAGAGCGAAGAGAGGCTGGTGGGAAGGGAAGCAAAAGGGAGAGAGGCCACAATCGGCCTCACTTTCGGACCCAGGCGGCCGGGGGTCCCGTAGGGCCGGCAACCCCGCGAGGCCGCCGCTCTTAGGATGCGGCTGCGTCGAAGGCGAAGGGATGGCCGGCAGGGAAAAGATGCAGTTTGGAAACAGATTTGTGTCCATGTCAGGTCTCCGTGGCGGCCGGCGTGGTGGGGGTGGCGAGGCTCTGCCGGGTGAGACAGCCGGGAGAAAGCCCCTTCGTCGGCCTCGCCTCTCTACACCCGCACATCCCCCGTCCCGGCAGCACCCCGAGCGGGGCTCCCCGGGCCGCTCCGCTCACGGGCAGCGGCGGTGCCCCACTCCCAAACCCGGCTGCCCCTTGCTCGATATCACGGCGCGCCGGCGGCCGTGGGGCAGAGGGAGAAGCTCGGGCAGGGGAGCAGAGCAGAGCCCACCTGCGACCACGCCAGCGGATCGGTTCCGTGTCTCGGCGGGCTCCGTGGGAGATGGGCTGTGGGCCATGAGTATGCGCGGGTGCGTGGCTGCAGGCGGTGATGGGCAAGAGGAGCGGGACTGCCCGCCGGGCTTGGAGCCGAAATTTGTTTTGGCCTTTGGGAAGGGCCGTTATTTCCCGCTCCCTCGCCCCCGCCCCAGTCGTTTTGCTGAAAAAACCTGCTGAATAAACCAATAAACCTGGGAGCGGTCGAAGCCTCGTGATTTTTTCCCTTTAATTCTCCCCACCCTCACCCGTGGCCGTGGGTCTGCATCCACCACGTGAATAGGAGGTACGGGGGGAGGAAGCCCGAGCGAAGCCCCCCCGGGCCGAGAAAATCCTGCCCAGGGCCCCCGCGCCTCCGCCGGGTCGCTGTTCTCCGGTCCCCGCCGCAATCCAGGGGCTGTCCCTCGTCAAGGGGCGCGGGGCAGGAAAGGGCAGGGCAGGCCCGGAGGGATGCGGCAGCGGGGGTCTCTCCGCCACCCCCAGGCGTCCGCAGACGGCTCCCTGTCCCGCCCCTGCGGCGTCCCGGTCCGGCGGGGAGCGCGGCCCCGGGGGCGGCAGCGTCACCCCCGGCCCGGGAAGGGGAAGTCGGTCTGCTGAAAAGTTGGTGACAGGTTGGGGCAGCGGAGGCAGAGCGGGCAGGTGCCGCCGCCGCTGCCGGGGCGGCGGAGCGCTCGGGGGGCGGCCGGCTGCGAGCAAACTTTGATTCCTGCTACAGAACATGTCAGAGTTTTCCTGGGTTTTGGCTGCGTCTGGGGACATCTTGTGATGTTTTAGAGAACAGGACATGATCTCACATGGCGAGGAGCTCTTTAGTTTCTTAATCATTTCACGGTTCCTTCAGAGGCTTTTTTCCACCTAAAACGTTTAGTTTCAGCTCAGTGATCAGCTGCAAAAGCTCGGCGGGGAGCGGAAGAGTTGAATTATTCCAACCTGAGAGAGTCCCTTACAAAAAAAAAAAAAGGAAAGAAAAAAAAGAAAATAAAGAAGAAAAAAAAAGAAAAGAAGAAGGTGAAAAAAGAAAATAAAGAGGAGAAAAGAGAAGAAAAGACAAAAAAACAGAAAGGAGGAAAATAAAAACGGAAAATACAAAAAAAGAAGAAAAAACAGAGAAAAGAACACAAAACAATAAAAATAAAAGAAAACAAAAAAAGGAGGGAAAAGGAACAACTTGCAATACGACGTGGAAACTTTTTCTTGCCTCCGTTTACCGAAATTCTGAAGAGCCGAAATGGAGTTGGAGAAAACCTACGCGGCACCCCGAACCGGCCGCACAGGTAGGGCTGCGGGGAGCCCGATGGCTTCGCGGACACGGGGTGCGCCGACGTGAGCGGGGACGCGAAGCAGAGCCGGGTGGGGTGGGACCAGCTCCCCGCGAGGCCGTCGGGGCGGCGCGGCGGGCTGCCGAGACCCCCGAATGTCCGTTTGCCCCGCGGCTGGGGCCAGGTGGGCAATAGGACAGGGACCGGCAATTGGCGAGAGGTTGCGGGAGCCCCGTCACGGCGTCCCTGCGGGTAGCGCGGCTGCGGCGCGGGCGGTGGAGGGCGCGGAGGCGGCCTGGCGGCTCGGTGGCGGAATGCAATTTCGCAGCGATCGATGGGGCCTTTTATTAGTTAAATCGCCTGAATAATCGTTTAATCGATAAAGCATTTCATGGCGCGGCGGAGGCGGCCGGGAGCGGGGGTGGCCGCAGGGGCAGGAGAACGGACAGTGCTGCCTGGGCTGGGCAGGATGACGAGGATGGGCCGGGGGCCCCAGGACAGGGGCTCCAAAGCCGCCTCTGGCCCCTGTAGAGAGTTGGGCCGAGGGGTCTTGACCTCAGTACCGGGTGAGCAAGAAGAAGAAGAAGGAGAACGGGGGGGTCATGGCAGGAATGGAGGCCGGGCAGGATGTGATTCGGCCCTGCCTGCCCGCTGGTCCCCTCGGCGCAGGACGGCGCTGCTACCTGGGGCCAGCCTGTCCGCCATCCCCGACGGCAGCCCCGAGCCGAGGTGCCGAACGGCAGGAGGGGGCGGCCCGGCCGACGGACCCTGGCTAGGCTGCGGGGCTGCGCAGAGATCGGCCCTCGCCGTTCTTCGGCCGGACTGCGTGCCGACTCCTCGGTGGCGTCTCGGCCGCGCCTCGCAGTTTCGACTTCAACGAAAACTCGGCCGGCGCCCGCCCGTCCGCACCGGACGCCGGTCCCGCGCTGCCGAAGGGAGGGCCAGGGCAGAGCCCCATTGCCGCCGACACCTAAGGGGTTCAGCGGGGCCGGAACTCTCGCTCCAGGACGGCAGGTTAAGCTCTCCCGCACTCCCATCCCCACAAAGATCCCCGTGAGAGGACATCCGGGCTGCGCGGCCGAGGGCGAGGACGTCGGTTCAAGCGGGGCTCTGCCACGCCGCCAGGGTCACCCGTGAGGCGAGGCCTCCTCGCCGTGTCAGGGGTCTCGGCCGTGGCAGCACCGCCTCGGAGCAGGACCCGAGGGCGCGGCGGCCCGAGTGGAAACCCCCG
>JBBMKD010000115.1:7955792-7984027 GCA_037834095.1 Argya squamiceps | reverse complement strand
TTCTTTCTTTCTTTCTTTCTTTCTTTCTTTCTTTCTTTCTTTCTTTCTTTCTTTCTTTCTTTCTTTCTTTCTCTTTCCTCTCTCTCTTTCCTCTCTTTCCTTCTTTCTTTCCTTCCTTCTTCCCTTCCTCCTTCTTTCCTCCTTTCTTTCCTTCCTTCTGTCCTTTCTTCTTTCTCTCTTTCCTTTCTTTCCTTTCTTTCTTTTCTTTCTTCTTTCCATTCTATCCTTTCTTTCCTTTCTTTCTTCTTTCCTTTCTATCCTTTCTTCTTTCTCTCTCTCTGTTTCTGACTCTGACTCTTTCTTTCTCTCTTTCTTTTCCCCTTCCCCCACCTGATTAATTCAAGGCATCTTGGGAAGAACAAAACAAAACACAGCGTGTTTAATTTCTGGTATCTTTCTGTGCTTAGACAGAGGCAGTATGCGGGCTGAGTGATCACCCAGCCGTATTTTCCGCTGGCTTCCCAGCCAGCGGCTCTGAGAAGCCTCGGCTCCGCGGGACAGCCCCAGGCCTGCCCTGGAGTTGGTGGCTGCGCTAACGCGGCTCCGGGAGGAGGGTGGTCCGCCGCCGGGGTGCCGGACATGACTGAAGGGTTCCTCGTGGCCCTTTCCCCAGAGGGGTCCCGATCTGCCTTCAGTCAGGAGAGTCCTCTCCTCCAGCAAGTGTCACTGCGTCAGTGAGGTCGCCTCCCTCCTCCCCCTGGGGAAATCGGACCGGTTCTGGGGAGGCGGTTCCCAGCGCGCTGGGGCTGGAGGTTCTGCCCTGAAGATATCTGAAACTCTCACTGAGCTCTTCTCCTGTCCTCCTCCCCCTCCCCTGTGTGTTTCAGGACATGGAGGCGTGAATCAGCTGGGAGGTGTTTTTGTGAACGGCCGCCCTCTCCCAGATGTCGTTCGCCAAAGGATCGTGGAGCTCGCCCACCAAGGGGTCCGGCCGTGTGACATCTCCCGGCAGCTCCGCGTCAGCCACGGCTGTGTCAGCAAAATACTTGGCAGGTAAAGGGGGATGGCAAATCCTTCTGTGTCCGTCAAGAGAAAAATGTCTGTGCCGATCCCAGAACTAGAGGCTGTAAACAAATAGAGACAGGCAACCAACCCAGTGAGGGGAGCGACTTTTGGTTTTATGTATATGTCTGAATTGGAAAGAAAGAGCCAATATCCAGAGGCCTTGTTAGCCCCTGTTACAGTTTCTTGTGGGTAATTCTAATGTAAAGTGCAGAATGCCACGAGCATTTGCTGTATATGTAGTGTATGTCCTGCGCTTGTCTGCTCTGAACAAGAAGGGAAATCTGGGAGTCATATTCACCAAAATGTGAAAAAAAAGCAGAAGTTGTGGAAATGACTTGTTTTGTTTCCTGAGTAGAACCCTTTTTAAACAATACTATCATTATATAGTTCATCAACATGGTGATATGTGCATTCATGCTGGCTATTCTGCAATCTGTCCCACTGTTAATAATTAAATGTTTTTTTCCAGTCTTCTGCTGGATTAAGAGAGCACAGAACACCATAAGTAGCTAGTAACCATCCTAAAAGTATTTTGGGTACTTTGGGAGTAGGTCTCTGTTCAGCCAGGAGCTGCTCCAAGTATTATGGCAACAGGATATTAAACTGTGAATTAATATTATTTCCTGATTGCCTTTTAAAATTTGGTGTCAATTCAGGTAAAAAATGATCATGCTTGCTTTATCCCCTTTTGATTTCTTAATCTTCTGTGAAAACCTAAACCTAATTTGTGTAAAATACCATTTTCAAATGGTTTTGAACCCCAGGTATTCTTACAGACTTGGGCAACCTACATTAAGGGGACTTTTTTTTTACAAAGTAGTTTTTTTATCATCTGGAAAAGTTAATTACTGACTTGTTTGCTAAAAATTCATGGTTAATTTAATTGTTTAGAATTTTATTATTTTTATTTTAATTTTTTTCCCAAATCCTAACAAACATGCTTTCCTAGACATGGCATAGCTGCAAAGACGTTTAAGGCTATTTTTTTTTGTAGTATCACACAGGGGATGTATCAATCAGAGGCCATATTAGTGTTCAGATTTGTCAGGATCACAGGCCCCTGGTTTTGCAGTTCTTGTCGCTGATTTCTGCCCAGCCATCTTACCTCTACTTACCCAAACTCATGAGCAGCACCTCCACATCGCCGCTCGTCTCAGAGCCGCATTGTGTAGGCTGCACTCGGCGCTCCTCCTTTATCTCTCATGCCTTCCTCTCAGGGATATGCCTTCCCTGAAACCTGCATGCACTTCTCCTGCCGGAGTTTTGAGGACTCAAATGCCTTGAACTGGTGTAGAGAGCAAAAACTTTCCATGGGCTTTATACTGCCCACCACGGGCTGTTTCACTCAGTTACGGCTCCACATGTGCAGCTAGCACAGGCTCCTGCTCCCTGTCTGGCTGGCGTGGTTTGGCTGGTGATGCTCACTGTTGCATTGGAATTGCCACCAATTCCCATCAGGGCCAACACACAGCTTGGAAACAGGAGATTTATTTACCCACTAGGCAAAAGTCTGATGGTTTTACCTTTGGCAGTTTAGGCCTTCTGTTAGATATATTTGCACTACGGAGCTCAGAGTGAGGTTCCAGAGCTCTGTCCTTAAAGTTGTTAACAATAAATTGGAATTTCATAGCTCATTATTTTCTTAACTATTAATTACAGTGGGTAAAATGTCTCTGTAATTGCATCTCTGTGTGTATATGTTTTCTCATATGTGTGCATGTGTGTTGAAAGTGGGAATCCTTATGATAAATCCTTGCATCTAGAATTTTATTGTCAGAATTTTTGAGTACTAGATGCAGCTTTAAAAAAGCATCCAGAGACAGGGAACCAGTTGTTGCAGGGCAAGTGAAGCTTTTAACCCTCAGAGGAGAGTGCTGTGGTGGTGCCCACCCTACACCTGCCTTTGAAACTCTCGGTAGCAAAAGGCCCTGACCTGATGCACATGGAATAATGCTGGCTGAAGTCATCCTTGCCTTTAGAATGGAGATGGGAGTCAGGGATGCTGGAGCCATGCAGCCTGCAGCCTTGTGACTGCCCAGATTCATTCCCAGGGTGGAGCGAAGGGGATGTCCATGACAGTGCAGGGTGACAACTGTTCCCATTGTGATGACCTCTCCCTGCATCCAGGGAAGGGGGTCTGGGCCCAATCCTGCACCCCCCTTGCAGGGTGAGCCTTCCTATGGGCAGGCCTTGAGGCCACGAGAGCAGGCAGGCAGGCAGAGGTTAAAGAGTTTGGGAGTAGAGGTCTTGCTGCTCTGAAGGCACCAGAGCTTTGTCCCCTGGTGAGCTCATGGCAGGTGCAGTATTGTGATGACAAGGGCCCTCTCTGGCTTTCCTAACATGCTGATCAGCTTTGGGAAAGCCGTGGCTGGTCTGTACGGGCACGGGATCCTGTACTGTTGGGAGTGCTCCTCTTGGCCAGGCTGTCCTGGACTGCAGGGCACTGACCACGGGCACTGTTGAAAAAGGCGCTAAGAAATATTTGTGAACGTCATCATTTTTACTAGATCTAAGAAAATTGTGACTCATTGTCTGGTGGTATTTGTAGTGTTGTCTGGTAGCGTTTGTAGTATTGTCTGGCTGCATTCTACATCCTCCTCAAAGTGGTGCCAGCAACCTCAACCTCAAGGTTTTGAGGGTAGAGGTGCAAGATTTTAGAAGGTTTATGGGCCATTGTTTTGTCATATCCTCATGGACGTGTGAGAGGAACTAAATTTTTCCCCTCTGCCCTAAAGCGCACAGCATTTAGGGGCAGCAGGAAGATTAATCCATCTCTAACACTCAACATTTGCCATCACTGATATTTCATAAATGGGTCATGGACACTGGTAGGCCTGAGTCAACATTTGCACACAGAGTATCTGAGAACATGTATGAGCAATTTGGTGTCAGTTTCTTTAAAGGAACTTTAGGCCCTGCACACAGATCTCTCCCAGAAACACTGAGGCCAGGTAGCCTGGCAAAAATTTGTTTTGATGATTGTATGTTTCAGTGAGGCAGACTCTGGCTGTGCAGATTTTTTGTGCCCTGTTCAGGCTTGAAAGATGGGGGAATTTTATTTTTTTTGTATAATGGTTATGTCGGATAGTTGGAGGGAAAATATATTAATAAGCAGTGTTGTCTTTCTGCTTGGAAGCTTTTTCTGAGCTAGAAATGTGGGCACAGAGCAGTGAGTGAGCTGCTGCAAGCACAGCTCGGTGAGCACCTGGTTGAGAGGCTGACGGAGTCAGGTTCTGCTCTCTATGAAAGGGGAGTGCAGGACTAGGGCAGTTGGGGTGGCAGCTGAAGGTAGGCACGGGGTTTATTTTTCATCTGGTCATGTGAAAATTCACAAGATACAAAGAAGGCCAGGGCTGTGAGAGAGCCTCCTGTGTGGAGCGCCGTGACTGCAGCATGGAGGAATACAGTCTCATTCTCGGTCTCCATTCTGGCCCTCAGCATGTAAGATGAGACTTCTGCTCTTAGCAGCATGTTCAAGACTCTGTTAAAGGGGGAGGCTTGCAGGGCCCAGGGATCTCAGCGGCCATGCATTATGGCAAAGCTAACAAAAGCAGTTGATCTTGTGTGATGCACACGTGAAGAAATCAGTCAGATTTATTTTGGTTTAGGGATCTCACTCTCCACCTTTCCTGGAGACATGGCATCAGCAGAGCTGCTGCTGATGAAGATCCTGCACCTGAGTAAGTGCTGGTCGCAGAAACTGATCCCTGCCTCAGATGGACACCTCTGGAGCATGAGCAGCTCCCTTTCCCTCAAAATTTATTATTAAAACTACTGAAAACATAATGATGAAAAGAATACATTTTGAAAAATATTAACTATTAGAACCATAATACGCATATTAAGATCGCAAAACAGAGAAAAGATATGATGGTGTATTTATTCCAGAGGTGCAAATAAAATACAATACTTAGCCTTCATTTCACTTTGAATCATAACAAGCTGTAGATATTAATGACAGCGTTTCTGTAAAAACAGTAATTTGCTACAGAAGAGTCCACTGCAAAAAGTGGTCTTTGGTGTGATTTGTTTCTATTATTGCTAGTACTGCTGATTAATAACACACATTTTCAGTTAATTTTGGATCTCAGCATGCCCTTTAATCTTGCATTGTTTCTTTTGTCTTGCTATTACAGAAAAATATATATTGTATCCTGAGGCCCAATTCCAATTACTATAAGTTAATCTATTAGGTGATAAAGAACCACACAGGCAGAAAATGTGTATGTGAAAGTGAAGATGTATCTCAGGATTTGCTGGGGTTTGGTTACCTTGAAATGATGTTCTCTATAAATCTCAGAGCATGTTCTCTGTCTGTGTGTGATAACCAGAGCTTTGTTTTGGATGTTGTCCCAGGTATTATGAAACCGGGAGCATTAAGCCTGGAGTGATTGGAGGATCAAAACCAAAGGTCGCCACACCCAAAGTCGTTGAAAAAATTGCAGAGTACAAACGCCAAAATCCCACCATGTTCGCCTGGGAGATCAGGGACAGACTCCTTGCTGAGCGAGTGTGTGACAACGACACTGTGCCCAGTGTCAGCTCCATTAACAGGTAAGCTCGGTGTGGTTCTGGGGTGGGATGCTCCATGGAAGCACTATCACCATGTCTTTGTCTTTTAGTAGGATGGGGTGTTTGGGGCTGTTGTAAGAAAAGCAGCCTCACCTGTTTCAGGAGAGCACTTGGGTCTGGGGAGCAGCTCTGGTCTTACCTCAGTGGCTAAAGCACCACAGATGATGAGGGTTTCCCAGGAGTGGACAGGTTCTTCTGCTAGCCTTTGCTTCTTTTCCATCCTTTCCCCTGTCTGTGAGCAGGAGGACCTTGCTGGGAATGACCCTATGTGTTTGCTATGAACAAGGCCCCTGTTCTGCTCTACAGGGTGAGGGTTGGGTGGGACATGCTTTGCCCAGGGGGGAAGCTCAGATGGCCATTGAGTAGGGTGGCAGTCATCTGGGAAAGAAAGAAACCCAAGGCATGGGTCTGAGGTACCATTTTGTCACCTGATACCTGATTGGTGTTGCTGACATTGGCCCGTGCCTGTGTTCAGTATGAATATCAATGGGAGAATTTGGTTGGTAGTGTCTGAGGGCCTCTGCTGCCTGCTTTTAGCACTGGGGAACTTAAGTGGCCTTGAACTACTTTTGTAAAAATGCAGGGGAATCTCATTTGGAGACTCAGTCCCATGTTTGGGTGTTTTGCCACAGCTTTGCAAGTCACGGCTGGGCTCATAGAAGGCCCAGTTAGGGGCTCTAAACTACTGCCTTGTTCATTATACCTTCTGTGCCCACGGTTTCCTTCTGAGTCAAGTGATGTATGAGGCTGGAAAAACCCAGCAAAATACTAGGTGACATCTCCAGCCCTGCCAGAGCAACAGTAAGAGATGAATACTTGAATAGCAGAGCTTTTGGGCACCCATGGCCCTGGCAAGCAGGGTTTGTTAATTTTTACTCCGTTCCAGGCTTCTTTCTTACCACGCTGGCGAGATGATTTTCACTTGTGCAACTGCATGCAAATTCTTCGAATGCAGCTCGCTATAAAATGTCTCATTTGCGTCCAGACGTGAAATAAATTGATGCAATATTCTTTTATTGGCTATCCCGATCTGATTTGCATTCATGGAGTTGCCGCTTGAGTAGCCGGAGCGGCTTCCCCGGCGTTAGCGGGGAGCGCAGTCTCTGCCTTGATGGACTAAATGTCGAGTCATATGTTTGTGGAATTAAAAGAAAAAATGGGTCAGTTCACGTGCAGCTTTTGCTGCTTGGGAGCCCCTGGTTTGGAGGCTCCAGAGCAGCGTGCAGTAACTCTATGAACACAGTGTCTTCCGTTTAAAGAGAGTTTGAGAAATGTTACAGACACCAGGAAAACCAAAGGAAAATATCAAATACATAAGGAAAAGCTCTGCTTCCACTAATGCCAATGGGTCATGTGAGAAGCATGGCTGGTATAAGCAGTCCTCTGCTTGTGTAGGAGAACTTCATATGTCCTCCAAAAAATACCAAAAAAGGCAGTCACAGCTCTAGGCAAAAGGGAGATCTAAGTAGCTTCCAGTCATATTTTGAGCCAGTTTCCTTGTGCCTCTTGTATGTTTCCACACTCATAATGCCCACATGCCTTCTGCCCTTGAATCAGAAACTCAGTTCATGATCTGTCACCAAGGTTTTTGGCTATCAATCTAATTATTTCTCATCTGCTTGTAACTCTGACTAAGATCTCCTTTTCTCAAAGGTTTGCAATCCCTTTTAAGAAATGCATGCAATCTGTTTGAGTCAATCTGTTTTTCCAGAGAATTGTTTTTGCCAGTTTAGGAGCTCATTGTGAAAACCCAAACCGAACAATCATGTGACAAAGAAACTAGAATTCACATTAAAACAGTTGGCTTTAATGCTAAATCCTACAGTTCCAGCAGTCTGTGCGTTTTATCCTCATATTTAACATTGAGTGTGTACTTCAGGGCTTTGCTGGTGGAAAAGGAGGCAGGTCCCTGCCCACAGTATTCTTGCTCACCGCTGAGGTACAAATCAGGGGCTGCCTGGTCAGCACAAACCAAAGCCTAGATCTTGATGAGTGGTTCTTGTTGTGCTGCAGTTGCCATTTCTGCAGAGGGGAGGACGGAGGCACTGCTCTGGTTCTCTGTCCCTGTTCCTGCAGTGCAGGGGGTGTTCCCCAGGGCTGTGCTGCTCCCTCCCAAGATGCTGATGTTGTTCCTGTGGATCATTGGGGTTTATGGGGATGGACTGCACCCAGATCATCCCCGCTACCAAGGGGGCCTTTTGGCAGACAAGTTTGAGCTGCTGTCTCCATGTAAGAGTGAATAATAATAATAATAATTATTATTATTAATTAATAACATTAATTTTAATAATAGGCCACTCTTCAATAGCAGAAGCAAGCCTGTGTGGTTAAGACTTAATTAATCATTGTGATTAGCTTTGCTCAAATCAGCTAGAGCTGTCCAGCTGCTCTCAAGTTCTCCAGTCTCCTTTCCTCCAGAGATAAAGATGTTTATGTGTCAGAAGGCCCTGGACACCCTTTCTTCACCATGACAGCTTTGTGCAGTGGGCTGCTTCCACTCTTGACCATGCAGAGTCCTGTCTCTTTGGCTGTGCTCTCCCACCAAAGCTGCTGTCCCAGCTGTTCCTGCCCCTCACACTGGGCTGGCAGTTCTGGGGTCTGTTTCTGTAACCCATCTCCTGGTTGTGCCTGACACCCAGCAGCTTCACTCTGGGGCTGGCAGCTGAAAGATGGTTTGTGGACAGACCAGACTGTGCCAGCTTCCATCAGACTCCTCCAAGGAATGGGAGGGGAAGGGGATGGTGCTGCATCCTTTTCTGGGATGGAGTTGGGAGTCACCAGTGGTGACTCCCAACCAGTGCCTGCCCATGGGGAGTTTACCAGCGAGGAACTGCTGTGTGTTCCTGTAATTCATCCCCAAGCCCACTCTACCTGAAAACTCCCCTCCTCTCCTCTCATTCAAGTTCATGTCAGGCAGGAATGGGAGGGGAGTTTGTCAGCCACAGGGAGGGGAAATGTTCATTCCAGCATTGCTGCTGTAACAGCAGTGCCTGGTGCTGGGAGATGTGTGCCGAACCAAGGACCTGCTTCCTTCCAGCCTGTTCCAATTCTGCTGCAGCCTGAAACAAAGCAGAGCTGTGTGATCCCTAGAGGTATTTCTGACCGTTTCATTTTTTCCTAGCACATGGGCAGGTGAACAATGTGTGTAGCATCTCCCCTAACTCTGCCTTCGTAGCAGGTATCCTCTGTCCTGCACCACCCCACATGCCTTCTGCTTTATCTGTATCTCTGAATTTTTTCTCCTTGATGTCACTATCAATCTGCAGCATTATATGCAGAGTATATGCATTAATCTGCAGGTATATGCAGAGCAGCAACTGCATATACTCAGTGATGAAAAATGTAGTTATTCAGCTTTTAAGATTAGCATTTATTCCAACACTTTTTTTAAAATTAATAATTTGGCTAAGCTGATCCTTTCCCAAGGTGCCCAAATGCCTCTAGCCATGTGAGTGCCATACCTGGTATGCTCTAGGAACAGCCTTGCAAATGTGTCACAGCACCAAAGAGTGCAGACCACAGCCTGCTGGAACCTCTGGGCTCAGAAGGTTCCAGTTCCCTGGGGAGGGGTTACTGGGCTGCTGATAGCTATGGATGTCTCTTTCCTGGGCAGTGAGGACTGGGTCTTCAAAGCCACCAAAGCACCAAATTCTGAAGCATCCTGAACCACCTGGATGCAATCCTGTTCAGTGTGTTTTGGGATGACCTTGCTAGAGCAGGGAGGTTGGGCCAGATGACCTACTGTCAACTGTTGTCTCCTCCAACCTGAACCATTCTGTGATTCTGTGGCTCTGTGGAATGTCACCCTGGTGGCTGGGGCTGATGATGGGGGCACAAATGTGGTCCTGGGTCCACCCACCAGACTTTGATCTTTCGGTGAATGATGAGGGGAGCGTAGGCAGAAAGGCTTTTTTCTTGTATTGATGTAGGTGTCCTGCACTGAAAAAATAGTGTCTAATGCCTCTTCCTATTGCATGCCTAAGGCTAGCTAAGTGGTCATTTTTTTCCCATTACTCACAGGATCATACGGACCAAGGTGCAGCAGCCACCCAATCAGCAGGTCCCGGCTTCCAGTCACAGCATAGGTAAGGAAAACTTTTTTAAAAATACATTAAAAAAATAATAATGGATTACAAATATTCTGAAGAACTTTTAATCATTCTTATGGACAGATAATTCTGCATAAAACACTTCAGCACACGTGCTAATGTGCCTTCTTTGTCATTCTCCAAGGGCTGAACATAGTAAATGAATTTTATAAATACTGCTAAAAGGTTTTGAATTTTACTGATTATTATGATAAATAGCTTTCACCATGAGACAGAAAATTGAAATCTAAACCAAAAAAACCCCACTAATAGGGGTCTATAGAATGTCAGATAATTAAAGTAATAAATCAAGAAAGGGATACTTATTCATAACATTTTCTGCATCATTAGTCAGTAAGTAGTTTTGAATGTGTTTTTTCCATCTATCAACCATCCCTTCCATAGTTCTTTGTGCACTTGCAGTCTTGAGTGAAGAGGTAGCAAAACTTTCTGAAACTTTTAATTCAGCCACAGAGCAGTGATGCTGCAACCTGAGGGAGGTGATGCTGGTGTACACTGACCCAGAGGAGACCCCCAGGCTGCTGAGACACCCTCAGCCCTTCTCCTGGCTGACAGTGTCTCTCTGAGGAGGGTGGGTGCTTCTGTGCTGCAATGCAGCAGGGATGGAGGCACTCAGGCTTTTTGTTCCTGTTCCATTAAATCTGTCAGGGCATTGGTCAGCCCTTGCTTCATAGGAGGTGGTGGGGTCCCCTAGTTTCTCTCTGCCTTTATGCTGTCACCTGTGATATGGTGAAAGGCTTGCTGCTTCTCTCTTGGCAAGGCAGAAAGGGAGTGGAGGTGCAGAGCTGTCTGCACTTCATTGTGTCAGAGGAGTCATACTGTAGACTCTGCACCCTCAGCCTTTCTCTCCAGAAAATGCCAAAACAATCTTGGGGAAGATAAAGCTTCCTTTATCTCACTGTGGTGGCTAAAGTGCTGTCTCTCCTTGAGAAAGTCAAGAACAAAGAAGAAAAGTCTTGTTTCTCAAGACTTGGAGTTGATAGAGGGATCAGGGATTCCTGACATGGGTTTGCTCCATGTGAGTCCTGTCTGGGGGTCTTTGGTGTGGTCCCACAATGTATCCCCCAATCCTGTCCTTGGTGTCTGCCTGGTGATTTCTAGGATGTAGGGACATGGCAGGACAGGCTCAGCCTGTAAGCTGGTGGAGGTGATGGTGGTGCTCCCTCCTCTGCCTCTTTCAATGAAGCCTTGGACACCCACATCACAAGGACAGTGTTTGCTGTGCAATCTGGCACATCCAGACTGGTCTATGCTGTTAATGAATGACTGCCCTTGCTGGACACAAACAGAACCTTTTTCTGAGGGCTCTTCCAAAGCAAAATGGATTTAGGTCAGATTTCAGGGAACCTCAGGGTCTTTCAGGCATCCATCCCTGGGCACGCCCAGCTGTGCAAGTCTCCACAGGCCAGAGGCTAGTGGCATGGTGTAACAGGATGCAGACAGCACAGCTAGTACAGCAAGCACAGGTTACTCTGCTCCCAGGAGGTTCCTGTCCCGGGTACCCTCTTGTGGCAGCTCCTTTCTCTGCATGGCTGTGTTCCCACAAGCTCTGTCCACCTCGCTGGTGACATGGGCTGTGTGTCACTGGAGGGCCTCTTCTGTCCCAAGCAATGAGCTTTTCCTCTGAGCCTTGTGTGAGATGGGGTGTCTGACTGCTACAGAAAAGCAACTCCTTGTGATGGGGGCAAGGGCTGACTATGCCTCTGCTCCCACCCTGCACTGGGCTGCTGTGGCATGCTGCTGGATTGGACTGGGCATGGCTGGGGTGGGTAAGGGCTCTTCCTGGGCTGGAGGGGCCATGATGGCCAGCTGAGCCCCAGCCCAGCTCCTTCATGCCATGGGGGCCAGTGCCTTTTGGGTGAGCTGGTGCCCACGTTGTCCTGTCACTGACTGTCCGTCCTTGCCTTGCAGCCTCCACGGGATCAGTCACCCAGGTGTCCTCTGTAACCACCGACTCTGCTGGCTCATCCTATTCCATTAGTGGGATCCTGGGAATTGCCTCCCCTGGCACTGAGAGCAACAAACGCAAGCGGGATGAAGGTATCAGGAGCTGTTTTCTGGGAGAGGAGTGCATGGCTGCCCAGCCAGGGGGGTGGGCTGGGGCTGGGGCTGATGCTCTGTGTTTGTGATGTGGTGGAGCTGTGGACAACCCCTGCAGTGCAGTTTGGTTCTGTTTCAGCAGGACTTGGCCAAGGTCATAGACAAACAAGGGACATCCCAGTGGCCCAGTGGCCAGGAGCAGGGGCTTCTCCAGGTGTTTGAGAGAGCCATGGCAGTGTGTCAGTTTTGAGCCAGGCCTCCCTCCACAATGTGGAACTTTTCCCTCCTGCCAATGAATAGGGGAAGAGACACAATTGTGTTGACTCTGTGGCCACCTGAAATAGGAAATATTTGCAAAAACACAGAAAATTTACTGCATAGACATCTGCTGTGCTGCTTCTCTCAGGACTTTTTTCACCAGGGACATTTGTCAGTCTTGGAGGATGGAAGTAAGCACAATCTGGCTGGGGCTGGATATTGTTGATACATGCCCCACATCTACAGGGTGTATGGTCCTGTTTTGTTCTGCATCCTACTGAAAGCATTGTTTTGGATAGAAAGGCACCAGAGATGGAGTGCAAGGTAAAAGAAGAGAAATTCTGTGCTGGTGTATTTTTAAAATACCTTTAGTTTAGAGCACTATTTTCATTTTGGAAGAGTCTACATAGAGAAGCTGATGCCATGGTTGTGGACACAATTTGTGTAGCAGCGGGGACACCAGAACTGTAGTGGGACTTTTTCAGCTGAGGATTCAGAGGACATGTGGAGGAGTGACTTCCTTTCCTGCTGTATCAGCCTTCTTTCTCTTGCTGAGGATCATCCATGTCCCTCATCTCCTGCTGCTGGTGCAGGTCCAGCAGTGCCCTTCAAAGAGTGCAGGTCCAGATCCCTGCCCTGCCCCCACTGTCCCTTGCTGCCCAAACCCTTCTGGATGGAGGGGGTGAGTGGGTAGGCTGAAGCTGTAGTGGCACTCCCCAGTCTGCCCTCCATCGCTGGGGGAAACACAGCTAAAATCAGCAGCCTGGTGCCTGAGCTGTGCAAACAGGATCATGTGCCTGTGCGTCCTTTAGTGGAAACACTTGAACAGGTTGTAGAGTAGACCCAGATTTACTGAACTGGGAGAAAAACTGCAAGATGTTGGGGGGGCAGTTTTGGCCACATGGGAACAAATTTGATGGTGGAAGTATAAAACTCCTTGTGCTCAGGTTCTTGCTAAATATACCATTGTTACTTAACTCTGTGATTTTACACCTGATATATTTTTCCAAATCTAGGTTATAAATGCATAGTTAAATATATGCATTGAAGCAACTATGGTAGGAATTTTGTGTTTTATCAGTCAGGTCAGGAGACAGGCTTTCTCTATTGACACCACATGGCTCCTGTGCTCAGATCCATTTTTTGGGTGCCTGTGAGAAGACTCCCCTTTAACTGCAGAGAAAGGGATTAAGTGTTTCCTTGAAAAGCAAAAGCAGTTCCAGAAGTAGAGCTGAGAACCCTCTCAGCTTTTTTCAGTTCACATTCAGAAATGAGCATGTGATTGCTAAAGCAACCCCCATCAATTTGGCAGGATGAGTCATGGGGTTTGAGCTCCTAAGCTGGACAATAATGCTGTCCTCAGCAGGCTGTTTAAACTGCTTTTGTAATAGGCTCAGGGCTGCAGGTTTGGAGAGGCACAGTCAGGTATTCCAACATCATTGTCTGTTCTGAGGGATCCCTAGGAGCATCCATAACATCCTCTCTATCCTGCTTACCAAAAGGTCCTTCTGGATGGGTGTGGGTGGGTGCATTGCACCCATGGGGGTGTCCCAAGGCTCTGCATGTGTTATATGTTCCTCTGATATAAAGAGAAGCGTGTCACCTAGTTTTGCCCTGTATCATGACGCAGATGCACAAGCAGCAGAGGTAATTTAACCATTTCCCGACTTTGGAGAGGCTCTCTCTGCAGAGAGCCCCTCACATTATGTCCTTTGTCTGTAGCTGTTGGAAGGTGAGTGCCTGCTGCTCTGCCTCCCTGCACACATTTCCTAGAGACACTGGCTGTGCAGTGCTGTCCAGATGTCCTGGTTGCCCTCGGCCTGGGGGTGAGGTGGGATGGACTTGCCCTTCCAGCTGCGCTGAGCAGTTGATATAATTCATTAATCACTTTTGTTCTCCTAACTCTTGATATTTTATTAGCAGATGTCACCAGTATTTAACCCAGTGGGGAGCTTGCTGGGTAGCAACAGGGGCAAACCAAATCAGACAGTCTTTATTGGTTTGTATAGCTGAAGGTGTCATTTTTTCCCCTGTTGTAATACGGACTTGGAGCAGATGTGCCTTCGTGGGGGATCAGTTGCTTTCACTTTTGGTTAAAGGACATGCTACTGGAGACTGACAAGAGGAGCAGGCTGTCCTGTAATGAGACAGGGAGACACAGGCAGCTGCTGCAGCCTCCAGCAGTGGAGGATGCTGGGCAGCCACCTTGCTGTTTTGCCTGCAAATTGCCTCCTTAGGTGCAGTGGTGGCAAGTTTGCCCAGCCCTGCATCTCAGGGAAGGGTTGTAGAGGTGCAGGTGTGTAACAGGGCTGCACAGTGACCATGACGGGGTGCCTGCTCTCAATAGGGTTTGTTTCATGGCAGCAAGACCACAAGTCAGAGCAAGCTGAATGCTCCATCCAGCGCTGACATCCAGTGTATGTGTAGGGGCTGGTTTCCCTGCACCAGGAACTGCTGGTCAGGTGAGCAGTGGTGATTTCATGACAGACACCTGACATATTTTGGGAAGTGCTGAGCATCTCCTGTCTGAAAATCAAAACTTTCTAAAGTGGGGTTAAACAATCCTTGTCAAGCACTGAGAAGAGGGCAAAAGACACTTTTGCCCACAGGTGGATGCCTAGGAGACTGGGATCAGGACATGTTTTGGGGACAAAGGAAGTTGCTGGGCCATAAGTACTCTGAGGATGATGGGGAAAGAAGGGCCAGTGCACGGCCAGGCAGACCCCAACCCTCCTTCTCCCTTCACTCCTCTCTTTGCTGGCCCTGGTCTCCACCCTGCAGAGCTGTGCAGGTGTGGAAGGGATGTCAGAAGGGCTGATGCCCAAGTGTAAGCAAAAACAACTGCTGTGTTTGTGCCATGCCAGCTGAGAGGGGTCCTGGAGCAGGCATGCAGGCCTGAGGCACAGGATGTGCTTCTCACCTGGGATCTCCTTGTGAGCTGGGGCTGGCTCGATGTGACAGGGACATCCCTCTACAAAGGACATCTCAAAGAGCCCAGGTCTGTGCTCTGTGGGAACCATGTTGTGCCTGCTGGTCCTTTCCAAGAGTGTTCACAGAGCAAGGACAGTGCATGGGGGCAATGCTGGCACCTACATGCTGGATGCAGCTCTGTTGCACCTTGTGCAGAGCCCTCTGCTTGCTGGTCTGTAGTTGCTCAGTCTGGGCATGTCTGTACACAAATCCTGCCTTCGGTGCAGGCAGCTGCTCCTTGTGCTCTGCTGCAGCTGTGGATACTGTCAGGGCTGGAGGGAGAATCTTGTCCCTGTACTCTTGCAGAGAGATGAGACTGGCTGCTGGCAGGTTTATGAACAGAGTTGGAAGACTTACAAGAATCTCCATTCTTGTGGCTCCTCCTTGCTTTATGCAAAACGCTATTTCCCCACAAGGGAATAATGCCTTTTTGGAGAAATTACTGCAGTTTGTGTTGGGGTGTGAGTGCCTGAGCTTCCAGAAGTATGCTTGTGTCTTCACTTCTGGCACAGAAATGTGCAGAAATCTTCAATACCAACAGGCAATAAGGGCAGCAGGTAAACAATAACAGCAGCTAAGTCAGTCTGAAATCTGTTTGCAAACAGCAGTTTCTCTGGGAGTCCAGGATGCCTGTTGTGTCACTAACATTACTTGCATGCTATTAAAATAGAGACTGTCAATGGGCATAAATATCATGTGACCCATCCTCCTATGGCTAAAATCACAGAATATCCTGAGCTGAAAGGGACTCACAAGGATCACCGATGTCCAACTTGTGGAAAAAAAGAAACACAAAACCAAATACCCACTCTAGGGTTATCACTGCCCTGGCACAATGCTAGTGTGCAAGCAGGCACCCATTCAGCTGGTGTCTATTAATGCAGGGGCTGGCACAGAGGGGCATTATGTCACTGCTCAGCTCAGGTGCAGCCATGGTGGCAGGGAGGATAATCTGTTTCCTCAGGAGGACATGGGCTGTGCTAGACCAGTTGGCCCGTGTGCTTCCCTTTTATAGAAGCAGCTGATTTGAGCAAAAGGCTCTGTGGAACCACAAGTGCCTGACTGCAAACTGTGGCCTGGTCTGCCCAAATTCAGCAGGGCACCCTCAACAAAATGCCACAAAGGATGCAAGTGTCTGCTCCCCACCTGCCCCTCCTTGCTGCAGGGGAGGTTAGGCAGATTTAGATACGTGCATCAAAGAGCTGCAGAGATCGTATCTCAAATTCAATCTTAACAGACCTCTCAGCAGTGGAGGAGTTTGGGGAATTGAAAGCAGTGTGGCAGGAAACTTCTACTCATATCAGTTGTTTTGTTTTCTTTCCATTCTCACCAGCTATAATCCAACATTGCTGTCAGCATCTGGTGTGATGATGTAAGCACTGGTGCTTTCTTCCTCGACTGAACTCTTTGAGAAATGCCTTTAATATGGTGTGTTCCCAGGTGTTTGGCCTTCTGTCTGAGACTATAAGGCTCCAAGAGGGGCCAGGACACCAACAGAAATGAGAAGGAAATGAGAAGGATTGCACACAATGGTGGGTGCAATCCAATGTCTTATAGAACCATCCCATTTTACTGTCACTAGGTTTACCTGAAGGAATGCCCTGGGTTAGGCATTAGGTATCCAAGCAGGTGCTGATCTGTGCATGGAAGCTGGCAGGGATATTTCCAATGACACCAGCACCATGGCCACTGTGGAGATCAGCTGGAGAAGTGCTTGGCAGTGACAAAGGTGGACAAGAGCTCACCAAGTCACACCCGTCTGGGGACAGAGAGACAGAGAAAAGCAGAGCACACCGTTCAGCATGAGTGAGTGTTTTTGTATTTTGTGTCTTTCCTCCATAACAGGCCCATGAACTATGTTTTCCCAGAGGGACAGAAATAAGAAACTACGCTTACATCTAGGCAGAGGTTTGAAGGGCTGTGGGCACAAATGTCTTGGAGACTGCATGAGAGGGTCAGTGGCCTCCAAAGGGAGCCTAACATCTAGTAAGTGCTGCCAGGTTCTTCTGTCATCTCCTCTTGTGATCAAGGGACAATGTGCCAAGGTATCAACTCTAGGAGGCTGCTGGAAAGGCTTCAAAAGTATTTTTTCTGCTTTTGTCTGAAGTACACTTCTTTAAAAGTTGAACACCAGAACCACAGCTGTGCTAAGCTTTTCCCAGAACAGTCAGATGCAATGTCCACATCTCTGTGCCTATCTGAAGTTGTGCCATGACTTGCAGTGCATACATGTGGCAGATGGAGTGTCCAGGGGCATTCCACTGCTCTGTCTCTTTATGGTGGAGACAAACACATATCTGTTCTGCTCTCTTGGTCCCAGTGTCCTGTCTGGGGCAGCAGAGAGCTCTTCCACCTCATCACTGAGCTCTGTGTGGTGGCAAAGCCTGGGTGGTGAGAGCTGCTCTGCCAGCCTGGAGGGCCCAGGGATGTAAGGAGAGGCCAACCAGCCATGAAGTTAGTCATGAGTGTGTAAACGTCCCTTTCCAGCTATGGTTTTCCAAATTTTCATAAAGGAAAAGTAGATCTTACCACAGGTACCCTGGTAATAGAAATACTACTCCATCAAATACCAGAATCTTTGGTCTCTGAGGGCTGGAATGTGGGACTCCTCTGTCCACTCAGATGCTACTCTTCCTGGCAGTCAGTGCTGGCCCTGTGTGTGCTCTCAGTGTCCTGCTCATCCCAGGACACCTCTAGTGAACATCTGATCTGGTGTAAAAGCCCAGATCAGATGTCTGTAAGCAAAGGGGTGGGTTCTCTATCCTCCAAGATTTATTCTTTGTGGTTTCTTGAGTCGATTTAGGCACTTTTGACTTGGGGTGCTGGAGCATCCCCACCAGGGAGGACTTCCTGAATGAGGAGTCATGGTGCTGGCCTAGGAACATCGATGGTGACAAAGCCCACAGAGGTGTTTGTACTGCCTGCCCACACTTTCAGCATCAGCAGGAGAAAAACACATGTTGCAGCCAGCAGGTGATGGCGTTCAGTGCATAAATTAACCACTGATGAGATCCAGTGTTGACATAAGTCCTTATTACTCAGCTCACTTCAGATAGTCACCAGAGCCTGATGGTGTTGGGGATTGATGGTATCCTCTCCAGCACTTCCTCGGGGTCTTCTGCACCATGCAAGTGATGTGCAAAGGACTGAGCCCTTTGGGAATCTTAAGTGCAAGGGAAAAAGTTAAAAGCAGAAAAACAGTGAGGGGAAAAAAGCAGGAGGTTATGGAGAGAAAAAAAATCACCTGCCAATAGAAACTTGAAGTTTATTATGCCAAAAGGCTTAAGTGTCTGTCTGGGCAGTGGTGAGTAGGAAGGGTCACACAGAGAGACTTCCCCAGGTGGATGAGAAGGGAACTGATTATGCCTCCCTCCTGGCTCCAGGGCACTGCAGGGAGATGCCTACACGGAGCATCTGGGATGCAAAGATCCCACTGCTGAGTCAGCAATAGATAAAAAGAGGCAGGGGAAAAATGCATAAAAATCAGAAAACTCATTCTGTATTGCAGGCAATCAGATTAAACAAGTGAAGATGTCCAAGCCCACACAGAGGTGAAAGAGAAAGAAAGCCCCTCCAGAGTCCTCAGGAAGTGCTGGAGTTTACTTTAATGACGTCTTGCCCCATTTCAGCAGTGCTTACTCACTGGAGTTGTCTTTACCCCAAGGAGTAAGTCCAGTGACTAAAATGAGATGAAGCTTTTGAAGGGCATGAGGTTTTGCAGGGTCAGCAAGTACTGAACTGAATTTCTCCTGCTGATGTAGACTGTCCTTTGTGTTCAGGGTTCCATTCCCAGGGTTGCACAGTGGGTTAGGCTATTTCTCCCACCATTTCTTTATCTCTTCAGAAGAGATGGTTTTCCCTCACCACACAGACATTGACATTATAATTTTAAATAGAGTTTGATGTGGGCTTTGCTATTACATTGCAATGATGGCTTCATCTGTGCTCTATCCTAAGGGATCTACTTTTGGTGGAGGTTTTATTTATTTTTTTACCATTTCATTGGAAGCTCATTTTTCAGTTCTTGGATGTAATTTCTGTGAACACTTGGAGTTTTCTCTCAGTTTTTGCATTTGCCTTTTGTGTACTGTATGTGGTCCATCCTGACTGTGCTGATGTGGTAGCAGGCTCTGGCCATGCTGGTGTTTGACACCAGCAGTGATGGTAGCACATGTAGATGGTTGTGGATGTCTGGAGGAGGAGTTTGACTGCCCCAGGGCATAAGATTTAAATCCTTGAGTGTTCCACCCTGCATCTGTGGGCTCATTGCTGCTGATCCAGTCATCTCACATATTAACAGGAGCAGCTCAGCTGGCACAGGATTTCTCTTTGTAATTTCATTCCTTATGAAATTCTAGGGAAAAAAAATATAGGTCAGCTCAGATCTCCACTACAGCAGCATTAAAATAATGTAGTCTCAGTTTCTGAGAAAGTTCTGCATGTCTAAATGCATAGAAATGAAGCAAAAAGCCATTTCAGCCTCCAAATGGAGCTGTTCTGATGTTTGAGAGCAAAGTGTTTGCCTAAGCTGTGCTCAGGCAGGACAGTATTCTGGGGAGGGAAAGACCAGGCTCTGCCCAGCCAGGTGATAGAGCCTGTGGGCTGAGATCCTCCTTGTGCAGCCTTCAGTTTTATCAGACAGTGGAGGATTCCATGCTCTTCACTGTCAGTTTGAGTCCCAGCTTCCTTGTGAAGCCCTGAGCTGCTGGCATGCTGTACACCTGGGTTTGCCTACAAAATCCTTGCCCTCTGGGGTTCTGCTGCCAGCTCATGACCTCTGTGGGATCCCTGTGGACATGGCCATGGCTGGGTGGATGGCAGTGGCTGCTGGGCAGCTGTCCCCAGATGAGCATGTCCCCATGCCTCGTGTCTGAGGGGTTTGAGGGATGGACTGGTTCTGCCCTGGCCATCAGTGACGCTCACCTGTTCACAGCTCAGCACAGGAAAACTCCCTGCCAGCACAGCTGCCCTTTCTGAGCAAGCAGGTTACCAGCTGTCTTGTGTGCACATCAAGCATGTTTGTCACTTTTCTCCTAATGTGGTCCCCAGGGCCCCTGTTTTCTAGAGAGCTCTCCTCTGGCTCGGAGGTGAAGCCCTGCCAGTTTGCCACTGGCTTCAGTGGAGCAGGGATTTTCTCAGAGCTATGTTAATGAAAAGCCCAGAGTTCCACCACTCCTTACAGCCCTGCTGAAGCTCCAGCTGTTCTCATCAGGAGCTGTCGACTGCTAGATGTTTTTCAAGGAACAACCTCTTCATATAGATTTAGCTGAAATTGAGTTTAGGGGTAGGTGACTTGTCAGATTATCCCGATGGTGCCAGTACTGGGACTGGCCAGGATTCCTTTGTAGGAATGCATTTTTAAAAGAAGAAGCAGTTTTGTGGAAAAGCAGGACTTGTCAGTTTTGATGGAATTTTGTTATAAATGCTAATATAAATTAAGTAGAAAAGTCATAAGCAAGATGAATAATCCTGATTTATCAAGAAATCAGTAGAATCCAGAGAGGAAGAAATGCTGAGGTGCAGTCACAATGCATATATGTACCCATGTGCCTGCACAGAGCATGTACCTAGGTGTCTCTAATGCATCTATCACCTATATGTATATACAGAGAGAGTTGATAAAAGTTTTGCCTTACAATGGATAAATTATATTATTCACAAACTTTCACAATTAGTACTCCGCTTTTTAAATTATAACAGTGATTTTTGAGAGGTCTGAAGAACAAAATCAAGAAAAGATTTTTTGTCTTTTTGGGGCTTAGTTTCCTTCACATGCTGCTCTTGAACAAAGTTTCTGTGAGTGGAGGGTCACATACTTCATATCATGATGTGTGATGCTGGATTTTCTACTTTTTCCCTTTTTGTACATCAGGGTCTCTTGGTCAGCATACATCTGCACTGTTACAACAACTGCTTGAATTTCAAACGTGTTTGAGATGAGGGGAGCTTAGGGGAGCTACAGTGGCTCAGCCTCGTTTACCCTGGAAGAGAGATTTGACCAGTCCAGGTGGTGGTTGGAAAGAGGCAGGGGCTATATTCCTACACAAAAGGCCCAACACCAAGGCGTTAAGTAAACGATTTGGCAACTCTGTCGTATCAAAAGCTCTCCAAGTGTCATGTCTTTCTGTGTCAGGCTTTCTCTGTGCCCTAGAAGCAGTAGTGGGTTTTCCATTGCCTTGTTCTATCTGTACAGTGGGGTGACTATCAGGGTGAGGGTGTGGCTAGGCCATGGTCACCCTGCTCTTCCCAAGTGTGCTCCTGCCTCTAGAGAAGAAGTAAACAGTTCTGCAGGTAATATCAGGTCAGCTGGCTTCTCTGTGGCTGCACAAAATGCAGCCCCAGCATCAGGATTATCATGTAGGGACTGAAATCTGCTGCTGTCACATTTGGTTCAAGCAATTCAAGCTTACTGGGATTTTAAAATCAGAATTATTTCCTTGACTGAAATGAGAGCCTCCTGAAATCCTGAATGATAGTGGAAAACCCCTTTCTGTTAGTGCTTTGGGAAGCTCTGGAGTTAATTGTAAGCTGTAATTGCTTGTTGTTGGCGATTGCAAAGTTCCCCATGAGCGGAGAGCAAAATCAGTGAGACACAGAAAATGGAGATGTCCTGAGACTGGTGGATCTCTCCAGTTCAGTGTTTGTCTGCCATGTCCTTTGTGTGTGTTCTTTGCATTGAGGGCTTTTCATTGCTAGAGGTGGTTGTGCACTATTGGATTGAAGTGCAGGATTGAATCCTGCCCATTTTGCTCTCTCCTGGTATTTGCAGAATAGTCCCATTAAGGGATTATTTGCATCAGACTTGGTGTCTGCATTTTGCACTTTGTGTGGTTTTTAGCTAATTACATAAATAGCTGGTCATACTGAGTCTGCAGGAGCACTGGATTCACACCTGAAGGCTGTTCTGTGTTTCCTGGATGTGCCAGAACTTAAGAACAGCCCCTTTACAAATTTGTCATGGCATAATGATGAGGATATGGTAGAGGTTGGAGAGAGCTGCAGTGCTTACAAATGATGGGGGTTTCCTTGCTGAGTCTTGTGCTGAAGCACAAACCTGGGGTCAGGGCTTGCTCTGCCATGGGACTACAGATGGACACAGGGGAAGACATCCTTCTCAGCAGACATGCACTGGCTCAAGCATGGCCAGCATGTGCAGGGCACAGGAATGTGCCATCAGCCCCTGGTGCTCAGGCTGTCTGCACCTCCTCAGGCTGCTGTATGCCTGCGCCTGCCCAGTGACTCTCTGGGTTCTAGACATGCAGCAGGTCAGGCAGAGCAGCAACAGCCATCATCAGCAAGCACCAAAAACTGTATTTTAGGTGCATCCAGATATGCTGCAAAAAGCTAAATCCCTCTTTGTACTCTGTTTTTTTTAACTTGAGAAGATTTTACAGATGGAAAAGGAAGTCCTAATTAGGAAAATCAAGAGATGGGTGTCCCTACCTGCTCCAGTAGAACTTATGAGTGTCTGATAGATGAAGTATTTGCACTGGTGTTTTGCTGAACTTCTCAATAAGACTGATTGCAACTCATTTCCCCATTTCATATCCATACAATCACAGAATCACAGAGTGGTTTGAGTGGGAAGGACCCTTAGAGGCCATCTAGTTCCAGCCCCCTGCCATGGGCAGGAACCTTCAACTACACCTGGTATTCAATTAGATATCCAGATGGACCTACTCTGTTTTGTGTGTATTTCCTGGGCTGGTCTGCCCCAAGTGCTCTGAGGTGTGTTTCTCTGTACTCCAGCTCTCCTGTTGTGACAGGAGTGCACTCACACCACTGCACTCCACCTATAATGCTGGAGCAACTTTGCTTGAGCTTGGAGTTGGTTTCAGAGCCACGGCCTTTGCTGTCTCCATTTTCTTCATAGCCTTGGCTAGGGAGGTGCCTCCACAGCTTCTTCCTTGTTCATGGGGGTTGTTGCTTCTGGGGCAGTGACTGTCCACATGATGGTGCCCGTGACTTCAGAGATGGGAAGAGCAGTTGGTCTTCTGAATGCAACCAATGTCTTTTCTTCTGATAAGATGTGAGTGTGGAGCTTGCCAATGTTTTATCTCATCTGAGATTCTGCTGAGAGATATTTGTAGCCAACATATACCTATGATAATTCCTCTAAGGTTATAGCTCTAGCTGGAGACTGATTTTCCTTCGCTCCTGCAGATCCATATTACAGGGGGAGTTTAGGGACCAAGGCTTCTTGGCTGAGATGTCTTATATTGAAAGGAAATCCAGTTAAAATCTCCTATCAACTGGGCACTGATCTGGCTGATTTGAGCATGGCAAAAGAGATGTCTACAGTGGAGGTCAGTGTATTGGAATTCTGTCAGGTACTAACATCAGTGAAATGTGATGGTTTTCTGATCACATGGGCACTCCATCTTCATAAAACTGCTTCCCTCTAGCTCTGTAATGGGGTGCTGGCTGCAATGAAACATTTGTAGACTGCATCAGCTGTTCTCTGTTTTTCTTTGGTCACAGACTAAGTAGGGATGTGCATCCACCATCAGCACTTCATTTGTTCAGAAACTTCTGCAGCCCTGTCATTATGGTTCTCTGACATCTTGCAAAATGGCACAGAGGCAGGGAAAAGATGTCCCTCGTAGGACCTAGAATCACAGAATCACAGAATGGTTTGGTTTGGAAGGGACCTTTAAAGGCCACGTAGTCTGACCCCTCTGCCATGGGCAGGGACACCTTCCACTAGACCAGGACTCCAGAGAAGCTGATTAGCAGAGCAGGACAAGGTTTATAGGATGCTGCTCTTGTAGGAATGACAGCACCACAAGGTGCTTCTTTCAGGTGCTTTACTGAGTCACATCAATTTTTAGTTGGCAAAATATGAAGAAAGCAAACTTACAGTGAGGTGTAAGAACAGCTTTGGTTGAGTGGTGGCCACCTCACACAGCAGAGCCTCATTTCCCTTTGATGCTGCAGTAACTGCTGGGGTGCTGGGTTTTGCCTGATGAGCTGTCACATAGCTCTGCTGGAGCAGGCACTGCTCACCCCCACGCTGCTGCATCTAATGGCCAGGATACATATCCTCTTTTTGCATTTCAGTGCTTCATGAGACAGAGAAGGCACAACCCTAAGGGAGAAGCTGTGAGCAGTTGATGCACAAGTGTGCACATCAAAGGCTTCATGGTGGCTGAGCATTGCAGGTGAAGACACCACAAAGTCTTATATTGGCTAAACATGCTGCAGCCTCTCCCCTTATAATTCTGACCACTTATTGTTGACCTTTGCAGCCAAGATACTCCTTCTGTGTTCACTTTCCCTGCAATACAATTTTTTGCCTGCTGTCCCTGGGACATTTGCCTGTCAGATTATTCTTTGGAAGGTCTCAAAATTAGCGGTGTTAAGGCTTCCTGGACTCAGCTGCCAGACTGCCCTGTAAACAGTTCCTTTGAGTTAGACAGATTTGGTGGTGGAGGTTTTTGAAAAACTCAGGTCTTTCAGAAGTGGTGCTGGTTTCTTGGCAGTCTGATAACAGGGCTCTATCTACCTGAAGGCAGGCAGAGGCTCCAGCATCTTGCACGTTGCCTGAAAATGCTTAAGCAATATTTCTGGCTAAATATCAGAGCCTACAGTGTGAGGAGCACATTCCTGCTCCATTTACTCCACCTTTTCTTGGCTGGAGGTGAAGGGAAACCCTCAAACCCACTGTCAAGTCATCTCTCAGAGACCATGTTTGCTATGTGCTTTGGCTGGAGAAAGCTCAGAAGCCTCCTGCTGTGCCAGCTGGGCTCTTCTGCATTTCCTTCCATCCACCTGTAATGGATTTTACACCTGAGAGGTTATTTTTGGTGGTACAATTCCTATCTGTCCCAAATGGGATATTTTGCCTCTTGTTACAATTCACAGAGCTAGACGGGGCTGCTGGTTTCATGCTGTGCAGCATCGACACATCATGCCCTTGTAAACATTGCTGTCAGCAGTGGCAATTCCATCTCTATTGTCCCAATAAGATTTCATGCTTGACAGTGCCTGACTTTTTTTGTCTGTACGTCAACTAATAAGAAATAGTCATGCAGCAGTCTTTTTCTTCTCTGATTCCTTGGGTTTCCAGTTTCTTCCTTGAGAACGAGCACACCTAGCCATCCTCTCCCCATTCTCACACTGATTTTCTCCCAGGCAGAAGGATACAGGAGTTGGCATTTCTGGAATAGGGAAGATTTTTGGTAGAGCAGAGCCTGTCTTTTTCTGCCTAGCACCAGTCAGGGGACAAAGAACAGTCCCCATCTATCCTGGTCTTGGATGGCAATGGGGAGTGGCCCAGAACTATTATTAGTGCTCAGCGATGGGAGGAACATAATTATAGGCATGCCTGAATGCAAGAAAGATTATTTTGGAGCAGTTTATGTGGGTGCCTTCGAGTTTTAAATTTGTGTAACTGTTCAGTTTACCTATTCTCCCTCTCTTACACCTACATGTTACTTGTTGGAGCAGCATTTGGTACCTGATGATTTCACCACCACAGCGCCTTACAGAGTCAGCTTGCTTTAAAGAAGGATGTCAGGATGTGGGGATGCTGGAATCTGTCATGGTTCCACATGAAGTTAGTGTCTGGTGTGTCATGTCAGTGTAAACCTCTGGAAACCTCTTGGTCTTGTTTCTGAATGCTGAGTCATACTTCCAGATCCTTGTCATACCTGAAGCAAATTCCAAAGAATGCTTTCTCTTAGGATGTCGTGGATGAAAATGGAGCTGTTGAGTTGATGATTTTACTCCAGAGTGTGAAACTGGTGCTACTTCACCACTCAGAGGAGCAGAAAAATTATTCATCAGTGGAGTATCCAGTTCCCCTGGTCACCAGTGGGGCAGGAGCCTCTGGCCACCAAGGAAAAGTTCTTGCCAAGCTTTCCAGGAAGCTCATATTCTGTGTCCTGCCCCTCTCTGGGCAGACACAGAGGGAAGCTGGCATAGGGTGGGGGCTGCCATTAGCACATAGCCACCATGAAGAGTGGCCCTCTCAGACAGTGGAGGAAGTGATGATCTCCAGCCAAGCCAGTCTCACCCAGCAGAAGCTGTTGGCACTGTCCTCACTTCAGGAGTGACAAATCTTCCTGGGCAAGCTGTAAGCTTCAGCAGCATTTTGCACCACCAGCCACGACCTGCTGTGTACCTGTTTGTCACCTTGGAGATGAAAACAAGTCAAAATTGTTAATGTCTACTCTGTCCTGTGACTTGCTCAACCAGGAGCCTTCCCTCGCCCCTGATATTTCAAAGAAAGTAATGGTGCTACTTGGATTTGCTTCCTGACACCCATGTTGAGTTTGTAAGCTGGTCACATCTAACCAGTTACCACAAAATTGATTCTGGAGCCTTCAGTTTAGAAACCTGCAAGATACATCCCAGGCAATCCCACTATCTCCATCAGGAACTGAATGAACCAGTCAATAATCAACATTGCCAAGGGTGAAGAGGTCTTTTCTAGTACCCTTGATTTTTTCTTTATCAACATCTCTACATAGGTAATAGCTATATAGATGGACAGATGGTATATAGATGGTCACTATGCATGTATATGCATGCAGTGTATGTATGTATAAAGTGAAGAGACAGTTGTAGGTGTGTATGTGCACACTGGTGCATTCCTCATAGTTTGTTCTCTCACTCTCTGACTGCGTTGTTCAAATACATGGGCCCAGATTTTTAAACCTTGCTAAACCTTTACAAAAAGATCCAATACCTTGTTGTGAAGGTAATTGTCAATGTTGTGACAATCACCCTGGTACCTCGCAAGCCCAGAATAAACTCACCTACATTTTTCTAAATTGCCAAAGAATTTTTTGGCTCATTACAGACAGTTGTAACAGGTAGGACTTGGCTGATAGGAGACTACAACGTGTTCAGTGCTTGGCTGGATGAAGGTGCATGTGTGGCAAGGTGTTTGCTGTCACACTGCACCCCTGCATGCCCCTTTCTCTGCACACATTCAAGGGCTCAGTGTGTGTGCACAGCATTGTGGAGTGAGGGAGGTAAAGGTGTAAAGGCTACCTCTGCATACAGAGAGGTCGTAGCTGATTTTTCTTGGACTTGTGGTCTGTTTTTTACCTTGGTGAACCCAGACACTCTCTGGGAAGTCAGAGGCAGTGTGGGCAGGGCTGGAGAGGTTTAATCCTCTACTGTGCTGCTGAGTCAGGTGTAGTCTGCACCTGAGGGTTCTTCATTGATGGCTGGCATTCTCCTTTTTATCCTGATTGCACTTCAGCTGTGTTTTACCTTCTTTGCCCCCTCCAATTCTCAGTGTTGTTGTCATTCTCTGGCTGCCAGAGATGTTTGATTTGATCACTGATGCTCATCTCAAGCCCTCCAGCCCCATTAGTGTAATGTGGTCCCATTCCCTTTCTCTGTCCCTGCAGGCATGGGCAGAGGTGCTCGAGGACATTGTGATGGGGTGTATGTTTGCTTGTGAAGTGTGATGCTCTGGGGTCTTGTGCCAGAGGTCTCCACCAGTTCTGGAAGGTCACAGCAGTGAGGGGGTGATGTCTGACGTTGCTTTGGTGTAGGTGCCAGCAGGTCCCATGTCTTGGTTAGACTTTCCCCAGGTCAGAGGAGACCAAGTGCTCCCTGGGTGGTGGGTGTGCACAGGTACAGCCCCCATCCCCATGACAAAGGTGAGCTCACCTGCAGCCCCTGGACAGGCTCCTGCTCTCAGTGCTCTCCATGTGTCAAAGGCCACTTGTGCAGCTCTTTGTCACGGGAACAGCTTACAATCTCTGGCAGTTCTGCCCACCCTGTCAACCTCCTGAGACACAGCTGTCAGGGGGCAGCAGCCTCAGCTAACAAGGGTCTCTGCCAGTGGGACAGGCAGAAATCTGCATCATCAAGATGATGAGCATCTTGGGACAGGAGGTGGCTGTGGCAGGAAGGGGTGGGCACAATCTGTGAGATCTGAAACCCATTCATCTAGTGGGTACTGCAGCTGTTAAAAACAAATCATAAATGGAAATACCAGATACAATTGCATTGAGATGGCAGAGGTCCTGAGGAGTCCTGATGGGCTGGCTGTAGTCGGTTGAAACAAATTGCCCACTGCTGTGATACCTCAGCTCCCAATAACAGAGGGCAAATGGCCTTCCAGGGGGAGATATAGATTTTCCTTTGAGATATGGAAAGGGGAATAAACTAAATTATGTTCCAACATAGGGTTCTCCCTCCCTCTCTCTCTCTCTCTCTCTAAGTAAAAGAAGGGAAAATGGGAAGAAAGGAAAGGAAAGGAAAGGAAAGGAAAGGAAAGGAAAGGAAAGGAAAGGAAAGGAAAGGAAAGGAAAGGAA
>JBBMKD010000115.1:7872384-7946568 GCA_037834095.1 Argya squamiceps | reverse complement strand
TGGCCTTGGACACTGCCAGGGATCCAGGGGCAGCCACAGCTTCTCTGAGCACCCTGTGCCAGGGCCTCAGCACCCTCACACAGAACAATTCCTTCCTAATCTAAATCTCTCTTCTTTCAGTTTAAAATCCTTCCCCCTTGTCCTATCACTATCTGAAATTGTGCTGCTGTCCTTATCAGTATAAAAAAATGGTGCAGCTGAACCATTTCTGTATTTCAGTGCTTTTTACTGATATTTCTATATTTTGCCGTGTTTTCATACAAAGCTTTAAGGCTTTTAACTATGCTTTAGTGTTTTGTGAAGATAGTGCCTTTTGTTCTTCTTATTTTGGTCTGTAGTCTTAGAAACAGTATTTTAAATCAAGTGAGTTGTGTGGTGAGGATTGCTAAAATTCCGGTTTCCTCATATTTAGCAATTTCAAATATTCTCCTGTTATTTCAGAAAGGATGTCATGGATGAGCATCTAACCACAGAACTGCATTAGAAAAATGAGATCTCAATTTATCAATTTTTTTCAATGGACCTTGCTATTTGCTTAGGTCCTCAGAAAATAGCTTGCTCTTAATTAACAAAGATGTATTAGTTGCAATGTCCAAGGACAGGTCAGACAGGACTTTAAGCAACCTGAATTATGGAAGGTGCCCCTGCCCATGGCAGCTGACTGGAACTTAATGGTGTGTAAGGTCCCTTCCAACCCAAACCATACAGTGATTCCATATTTTCTGGATGATATCCATACCACTTGGGCAGCCTTTTGTCAGCAGGACTGTGGGTGGTATCTCTTCTCAGAGGCAGACCTCTTCTGTGCCTAACTCTTCCCACACTTTCCATAGGTTGTTCAGACTTTGGCTAGCCACAGAAAATCTTTGCTTGTGTTTGATACCAAGATTATGTCCAAGGCAGGGTAGCTTCTTTAGCAGCATATCTGGCTTTTGTTGTGAAACCACAGGTCAGTGTTTCTGGTCAAGATATAAACAGAAGGTGTCCATGCATTTCAGAGTGAGAAAGGATTGCATTTTCCCTGCCAAGAAAATGCCTATCAGTGAGGTTGGAGCCAGGGAGGATGTCGTTCAGACCTGTCTCCAACATGGCAAGACTTTCACCTGCAGGTTGCAGGTGGAATTGCTCTCCAAGCTGTGTGCATCTATGGGAAACTGAGTCAGTGCTCTGAGCTGGATGGGATGCCTGTGGGGGGACTTGAATCCCTCGGAATCAGACGGTAGTGTGGCTGTTTGAACGGGTGTGGCATGTGCTGGAGCCCTCCTGCTGGAGGAGCAGCATGTGCAGGCTCTCCCTGCAGCATTGTGACAGGTCTCAATGCATTACATCTCGATGCATTTCATCAGAAGTAGTTCAGGAAACTCTTGGGTAATGGCATCATCTTATCCTATATGCACAATCTTACAGAGATAAAGGAATGTTTGTTTGGGAAGAATGTAATCTTTTTTACTAAGGAGAGTGTTACATCTCTGCTCTTTACTTGAATTTCTGGAAAGATGCCATTGAATTGGGAACTAATTGTTTTGCAGAATAGGTAGGTATACATGGAGTGCTATTGTCAATAAAATGTGGATGCAACCCTATGTGGATGCACTGAATATATGAAAAATATTTTTACCACTCCCTGAAGCCTCCTTATAATTAAAAATGTTTCAAGCCTTTCAACAGTATTTTAATTGTCAAAGATATTCTATTTAAACAATGTATAATGTTAATGGTATTATTTATATGATGTCTAACAGCCAACACATCCTGAAGACCTTCACTGTGTGTCCTATGCAGTGTGCAGGGAGTCCTTTAGTTCAACAATGGAATCCAGAACTAGCTGGCAATTAGTCTGAATTTGGGAGACACAGTGCAAAAATACAAGCTGTTCCCTTGCTGACAGGATGCAGAGAGCAGGTGATTATGACAGTGAGGGAAGCTTGGGTGGCTCCTTTTGTGCAGTGTCAGCCATCTCAGTGGTCCCAGTCCTGCCCAGGTCCCTCCCTGGCACAAATGCTGCACACATTATTCCTCATCCCAGGACAGCCTGACTGCACTGAAAAGTGTGTCTTGGAGACTGATCCCATCTCATGTCCTCAGGACAGCATGTGGAGGTGTTGGCAAACAGGGATGTACAAATGGTGTGAGTCAACAGCCCATTCTGGTTGGCAGCATATGTTGTGCTTCCAGCAACATACCAAATACTGACCTTGAGACCAAACCACTGCCATCTCCATGTGATTTAATACTTTCCTTAACAGAGAAATACCCTTTTCTTCTTTGTGCTTTGGTGGCAGTGCCTTAGGGTCATCCACTGCCTCACTGCCCCTTGGACAAAGGGCAGCTGGGACAGATGCATGGATGTGATGGCACAGGCACATGATGGTGCCTTTATTCCTAGACTTCACACTCTGGTATCTGGGGTGGGACACCATTCCCAGCACTATGCTGCCCCAGTGCCTGTCTCTGGCTGAGGCTGCTGCTCCCAGGTTTCCTTTCATTGGCCTCTTCTTCTGCAAGGTGTTCACTCCCAAAAATCTGGAGCTGCATTTCACAATAAAAGTGCTGCTGGTGAAAGGTTGGACTGCTGCTCCATCTTCAAACACGAGGGGATCCCATTATATTTCCAATCTATGGGTGCACAAACAGTGCACAGACTGTACTGGAATCACCAAGAACAGTTTTCAGGTCATGCCTGTCTTGTGTCATTTCACTCCCTTTTGTCATCCCCTTTATCCCAAAAATGTATAAAACGATAACTTTGATGCCAAATTGTGAATAACAGTTTAACCTGAAATTTAAAGCCAGCATTTCCATGCTCCTGAGACAGGGTCTCTCTGGCCCTGTGCTACCATAAAGCTACCAAGCACAATTTTAATTCTATAAGCTATAGTTGACTAAACTCAGCACAGGGTCTATTAGATATTATTTGATTTAGAATAGTAAAAAAAAGAGAAAAACAAACAAACAAACAAATACAGCAAACAAACAAAACCAAAACCCCCAAACAAACGAACAAGAAAAACCCCCTATTTAAAAATACATTGTGCTTTAGTATTTCCACACCTAGACGTCCTACTCAGACCACAGGTTCAGGTTTTTGTTTCCCTTCCTGTGTGGAATAAACTGGTTCTTGCACTTTACAAAAGCCAACATAATCTACCCTTGATAAAGTTGCATGACTTTCTGCAAGAAGGATATATATATAAAGTTGTTGTCACTGAAATTGCTGATCTCAAATTGAGAAGGAAGTTTCGAGCATTAACTGCTAACATCAAATGTCTGTCCAGTATAAGAACAGTTCTGCTTAAATTCAGCATTAGCAACTGAGGTTGAAAGAGCTATTTCCCTGTGTTGGTCCCCCTGTCTGAGAACTCTGCCTTAAAGAAGCCTGGTTTTCTGGACAGACAGCATTTTCTGCAAAATCCATCTATGCTGAAGGATGATCTTAAATCAATAGTCCTTTGTGAAAAATCATGTCCACCAAGCATCCCTTGTGTTACTGATGGCCAGCATATGCTTGTGGACACAACTGATGCCTACAGCAAAGGGCTGTTTTTGTGCAGATAACCTCTATCAGATCACTTCTATACATACAATCAAAAAACCTGATGCAGAATCTGCCAGAGGAGGTCTAGGTGATCTTATTCCTCTGCTGACTTCTTGGACTGTAAGCAACTGCAGCACTCATGGAAATCTTGCTGTTAAGGATGCATTTGAATTCTGCTCCTCAGAACTATTCTGGCAGCTAGATGCTATTTTTAAAACACTTCCTCCCTCTGTCTAGTTCAATGTTGCCATCTGGAGAAGAAATCTGATATTTACTGTTGTTCTTGGAGTTCCACCTCCTGGAGTCCTGGGAATACTGCAGATCTCAGTTTTCAGTGCATAAAAGACATATTTCCAGCACTGACAGGTGAAGGAAAAGTAGGAAACCACTGTGCATCTGCAAAAAGCAAATTGAAACAAGTCCCTGTATTGCAAGAGTCTTTTCAGACTGCCAATCAAACATTTTTCAAACTTGTCTCATGGCTGTTCAGCCATGGTCGGTCACTTACGACTCCTGTTAAAAATCTCTGCCAAAAGGGAGAAGGAGGAAAATGTGCTTTGGAGCCCAGGTTTGAGTCCTGCCAGTAAGCTGGAGAAATACAAAGTTAATTGGAGGGTCAGGAGTCCATCTTGGACTGGGCCTTGCTGAGGGTGTTGCAGTGGTAGCTCAGCCCAGGGATTCCCCACTTTAGTACAACACAGGCCGTGTTAGTGCTTTGGGGTTGCCAGTGCTGCTGATAGTGCTTCACAGAGAGTCCATGCCAGAGCTCAGAGTTCAGCATGGGATGGAGTGGAGCAGGACTTGCAGGTAGCACAGGAAGAGGACAGAGTGTGTGGGTGGTGACTGCACAAAGCATTCTGCTAGAGCTGACCCAAGCTGACTGTGACTGTCATCATCAGGCCATCTACTTATCCTGGGTGTTTCACCCTTCTGATGTTTTACATTTCTGCACTGGAGTTACTCACGCATGGTAACATAAACAGAGAGTGATGTTTGCAAACTCTGCATGCCTTCCTGGGGGAAGGACAAATTGATGGACTTCAAGATTGACCAGTGAGGTCAGAGAGGTGTCAACCTCGTCCCCCAATCACTGGCCAAAGTCCAAACCCTATTTAAACCCTAAACCCAAAATAAATCTTTTTCTTTCTCGTCTCACAACTGAACAGTGTGAGTGTCCTTCTTTCGTGTCCATCAGGCCACACTCCTGTATACAGACCATGAACCAGACAGCTTCCCAGGTGGCACAGTAAAAGTGATGTAGGCAAAAATGTGACTGTTATCCTGCATCCTGCCTTTAAATGATGTGTGAAGTTGTTGACGGGGTTGCCTGTAATGCAAGACTGTACAGTGTGTTTTCCAGCAAACTGTAACCTCTCAAACAGTCTTCATGAGTTTAGGTACTGGTACCTACATCTGTTCAAGAGATAAAATAAGACACTCTACTGTAGGTGACATCATGAGACTACTAATTTTTCCTCTTCTCTCTCCTCTTTGAAAGGTATTCAGGAATCTCCAGTACCAAACGGCCATTCTCTCCCAAGCAGAGATTTTCTTCGGAAACAGATGCGAGGAGACCTTTTCACCCAGCAGCAGCTCGAAGTGTTGGATCGTGTCTTTGAGAGACAACATTATTCTGACATTTTCACAACAACTGAGCCCATCAAACCAGAGCAGGTACTGTTGCAAATATTTCATGTTTTCCTGATATGCTTTCCACTGGCAGAGATCTGTTTGGTGGACGTCACCAAAAGCAGATAAACATGAAGACAGATGTCTTGTCAAGCTTGTTTCAGCCAAGTCCACGTTAGCCATTAACGCCTATTAAAAAAATCAAGAAAAACACTCATTGTGCAAATATTAGCAAGTGTTTGGCTATGAAATGACACCTGATCTGGACCAGTTGCATCAAATGAATCTTTAAAGAGCACCACAGCTTCTGATGTTTTTGTTAGATCAAAAGAAGGCAGTGCAGGTAACAAGAAGAAGACTTGCAAAACCCAACACCTAATTTTGGTTCACAATGAGCATGATTGTGGACACAAATGAGATTTTTGTGTCCAGAAATGCCTTATTAGACATGTAACTGGCCTTTTGCTGAGAGAAACACCTGATTAGTATGTGAAGGTAAATTAATTGCACCTATGGATCTACAGTGTGCTTGAGGAGGACTTGGCACTAATATTTTGGAAAAAATTCCATTTTTGCAGGCATAGTATAGAAACACATGAAAAAACTGATGAGCTACATCTTTCTGTGTTCTTCTTCTTGGGTGGCAGTATTTAATTTAGCTGCTGAGAAGGAGGTAGAAATTAATATACTGCTGTCAGCACTGATATTGGTCTAGCTTGCTACTTAATGATGTATTCAGCCATTAATCTTCAGTGTTCTTAATATCAGACATGCTTTTTAGCAAGGTAGATGGACTTTTCTAACACTGATTCCCCTTGGAGGAATCTATACATTTGAGGGCCATTGGAGATTCTCTTACGGCAGCCTACAACCATTGTGGTTTCAGTTAAGGAATGTGTATACTTTTTTTTTTTTTTTCAAATGACTTATGCTGAAAATCCTGTGGTAGAGTAGGAATTCCTCATTCCTTTAAGCTCGTCTGTCATTTCATTCATAGAGATACTTGCTTTTCACCACCTTCTGCTGTTTTTGTGTTTTCTCTGATTTGTGGATGCTGTGAAACTCTGCAGATCTGAACTGGAGCTGGGAAGAGATGGGAAGTCACACCATCAGTGTCTCTGGAAGGTGAAGTGGCCTTCACGTACCACTAGATGGTGGCTATCCCATCCAAACACGGGTGATGCTGGAGAGGGCAGGCATCGTGCCCAAGGCTATGGCAAGTCTTTTCAGCACTGGTCTCCTAGGAGTTGTGTCTTGTTAGATCTGTTCCTGCAAAAACTTCACAGGCCAAAATAGTCACTGCAAAGGGAGCAGTGATGGGAGGGGACTTTTAATTTGTTTGTGTGTTCCAGAGCCTCTGTGTCATGGCCAGCTGTAGCTCAGGGGAGACAATCTAGCAGTGAATGAGCATTTATTCAGAGATAAACTTTTACTGGTTTTATAGATTGAAATAAGGATGTTGCTGAAGTGTTATCCCAGTTATCAAATATGGGTATATTTTGCTCTTGATGGAGAAAGGATCTCCCAGGGCCACATAAGGAGTTGTGTCTAGAACGGCTCTAAGCAGCCAGATTATTAAAATTGGCGATATGCTGCTGTTAATCTGATGAACAGGATACTCCTTGTATGCTCTGGGAAGTCATGTAAGATGCTGAGAAATCTGTCAATCTGTTTGAATTATGAGGTTCAAAAATGTAATCTGCAGAACCACATTGCCTGGCATTTTTACATGTAATTACAAAAGAAATTTGTAGTTGCTTGTTTTCATTTAGCTTGGAGTGTGGTCTTTGCTTTTGGGAGGCTGGACCATGGTTAAGGGCTTGCAGCTATTTGAGGTCAGCTTCTGCTTTTTGATGGTATGTGAAGGATAACTTTCAACATGACCAGATATGATCTGTATGACTTGTGGCAGCTCACAAAGACACCGTATAAACCCCAGCCCTTACAGAAACAGTCTTGTTTCTGTCACCTCCTTGGTGAGTCAAGCCAAACTGTGATGATGCTCAACCAAAGTGGAGAAGGTGTCTGCATCAATTAGTAAGGCCAAAGAAATCAATGAGACATCAAATACTGAGGATATTAATGATGTTCCTTGGAAAACCAGAGTTGTCCCTGGATTAGATTGCTACAGTAAAGCAAGATCTGCCTGTGACATTTGTCTGTCCAAAGTGCTGCTGGACCCCAAAGTGGTGCTTTAGGAGCTAAGTCAGTGGTGGACGTATGGAGCTTTAAGCTCTTTCTGTAGAGGAAAATATGGAAAAGATACTCCTCCCCATGAAGAGAGGATGTGGGAAGAAGACTGATATGAGCTCTTGACCCACTGTTTATCCACTTTATTAGAAATGTCATCCAGCAGCAGCCATCTGAACATCACTAATTTTGGTTCGGCACAAAAACTTATTGATGTGCCAGTACTATTCACCTGAGGTATTTCACTGGAATAATTGTTACTGTATAGACACTGTAGATCCCTTTTCCTTCCTGTTTTGTGGCTCCTCAGTAGGACTTTTTTCTCATTTGTGTGCTCAGGGCAGGCCCTTGGCAATGGTGAGAGAGAAAGAAGTCCCTCCTGCACAGCACAGTATTTGCAGCCTCATAATGCTTTGTTCTTAGAAGCCGCCCAAAGTCCTTCTGGTGCATTTTCTGCACAAAATTTGTCCTTACCTTTATGAGTCCATTGCCCTTCATGCATGCAGAAGTGGGCTGTGTGGCAGTGATTGTCCAGCACTGTATAACCCTTTTCTTTGAGTACTTCAAAACCACTTCCTTCATTTTCCCATCTTGATATTTCCCTCAGTTAACTTGTATAAAATGGAGGCTCTGGAATTACTTATCATCATATGACATTGTTAGAGCATGATGCTAATAACACTAAGATTGTGGGTTCAATTCCTTACTTATGAGTTGGAGTCAATGACCCTTGTGGGTCCCTTACAGCTCAGAAGAGTCTGTGAATCTGCAAATCTATGCTGTGCTGTTGACAATAATCATATTATTGTCACATCTTTCACATCTGCTGTAAGCTATGGCATCTATGGAGGAACGGATACTTGTCTTTGGGAAAGGGCTCAAACCATGTTGAGAGAGAAGGCAACCACTGGACAGTGACAGGGAAATAAAGAATCAGAGAGTCCTTTGAGAGAAACAGTGATGATTGTGAGTGCTGGGTGAGGCAGGCATCCCACCATGTGCTCCTACCATTAAAGACTGTCAGATGTTGTGCATTAAGGGGCAGAAGTAAGGCATCAGCTGTTACTTGCCTTGTTTTGCAGCCCAACACCCAATGGTACAGCTGGGCACATGCACATGTGTGCTCCACAGCACAGATGTGTTTCCTGCATGTGTGGAGCATTAAAAGGAGAGGCAATGGCAGAGGCAGCCAGGGGCTGTCTGATTGTCTGTGCAAACAGCATCAAGTCCTTTCTATATGTTGTGGGAAGAAATCATGACATAAAGTCAGTACTCAGAAGCACTCTGGCCCACCTCCCCTTTACAGAGCCCTGCTATAAAAACAAATTTTTCTGTTAAGAGAATTCATAAGAATGAGGGCCTTTCTCTCATGTTTGCGCCCTTTTGTGCTCATTTTCTGCAAATAGCCCATGATTAATTTGCACTGGCTGCAAATGTTCAGGGAAAACTGATTTCGCTTATTTCTGGGCACAGGTATGGAAATGCACGTAGTGGTGTGTTTGCAACAGCAGTGTTGCACTGCCATTCTGTACATGGCTGCTGTGTACCAGCTCTGTGTGTCTCGTCCATCCCCAGGGAAAATGCCTGCAACCATGTAATGCCAGACCTTGGAAAAGGAAAGCCTTCATGGCAACTTCCACTCTCTCTGTGCTCTGTGTGTGTATGTGGATGGGCCCCGCTGCTCCCAGGTGTGTTGGCTCCCTGCCCACGGGGAAGGCTGTTGGTGTTGCCACCACCCCAGATCCCCTTGGAACAAACCAAACTGACACAAGAACCTGTAAACTGTAAACTGTACCTGCCTGCCTGCTCTGGAATTGTGTTGTGCTCCTATACCAGTGTCAGACCAACATACTTCAGCCTGCCCTCTGCCACAGACAACCCCCCGTTATCCACAGTCATTGCAGTGACAGTTCAGACTTACCCAGAACTGGTGCTCATCCTGTGCAGAGAGTTGCAACACTGAGTGGCAAAATTTTCCAGTGCCTATTGTCCATTAAGACGTGGAGGAACTGGAAGCACTGGAAGCACTCAGCAAACCCCTCTCTGTGGCCATGAGGGTGATTGTCCTCCAATGGCTTCCTGTGATTCCAGCCAGAAGAATGGAGTAGCTCTCCACAGCATCTTTGGGAAGTTGTCCCAAACTGACCAAGCCTGTGCCATCTGTTTTGTGAACTGTTGACTAGAGCAATTCTCCAGTCTAAGCACTGACTAAGACAGGAGATGTTCTTGGAGACCAAGACCCAGGAAAGTGAAGGAGACCTGTGGATTTCAGGTATTTGAGGCTGGACAAGTGCAGGAAAGCCCCACTGAAGCAGGCTGGGGGCAAGCCCACTGCTTGTGGACTAATGTGCTTGTGGAGGCTGTGAGAGTGGGATTAATGCGTCTGTGGGTGAAAAATGCAGGGTGAAGGATATACAGCTGGATTGGCTCAATGGGAGAGATAGTGCATTAATTTTCTCAGAATAAAGTAAAGAATTATCCATGCTGGATTTCTGTCCACAACAGAAATGGATTCCTTTGTACTTTCAGTTTCACACATGAGTTCAATCGAATACTCATTGAAGCCAAGAGGAATATTTCTATTGACTTCAATAAACTTTAGATCAGGGCCATAATGAGGCATAACATGATGTGATCAGATTCAACAGTATGTAGGTCACCAGCTTAGAAGATAACTGCTTGCTGCTAATAGCACATAATTCCTAGGCCCACGCTTGTTCTTTCCCACTGCTTTAAGCTAGAACTAAACACAATATCTGTTCTCAGATTGATTTCTGGATAAAATGTACATATTCCATGCTCATATAGAAACCAGCAACCTGGCAAACATATAGTAACATGAGTATTCATGAGAGGGAGTACAAATAAATGTGGATCTGGAGATAGGCATAGGCAGATGGAATTTGGATAACTAATGGAATTTGGATTGCCAAGCAATCCCCCCAAAATTACTTACGATTTGGAAAGAGTGGAAAAATTGCATGAAGTTGAAACCTGATGCAGAGAAAGTTGCACCAAAGCAGTTCTCTGAATTGACCAAAAGAGGAACATAAACTTCTTTTGAAAATCTTCAGGTTTTGCTTTCTGCCTAAGAATGCTCCAGCTTTGAAAGAGGAATCTTGGGGGTTTTTTTCCTAGGACCAGCTAGAATCCAACATCTGAGAGGAGCAAGATACTTACAGTACTGGAGTTTGATCTATGGTAATAATGGAAAATTCTAGTAAAGCCAGAAAGTATAACCCATTTCTGTTTTTCAAGGACTCATTCCTCTTAAAGTACAGTTATTGGAGAAGCAGAAGGAAGGAATGACTCTACTAAAAGGTATCCCTGCCAGGGATGTTGAAATGAGATGATCTTTAAGATCACTCCTAACCCAAACCATGCAATGATTCTATGAACTGCAGGACTGTACACTTGGTCCTGGTCCCCAGAGTGTGAGAAATATGTTTTTTCTTGGGAAACATTTGGGTAGACAGAGGCTGTTGAGCATCTGAAAATACTCTGACACTTTTATTGAGAAATTCAGAGCTAATATTTGTTTGTGTCTTTCCAAAATTTCATGTTGTCCAGAAAGAATGGAAATTATGAAAATTATTCATGCATAGTTTGAAGAACCAAATATTTTCTCAATCTGCCACTTGCAGGAATGATTTGAGCATTCCAAGGCAAGCTCTGAACTATGGCTACATGACATGGTGTGCTAAATAAAAAACAAGTTTAAAAGGGAAAGGAAACAATATGTGGCTCTATAAACGTACACAAATATAAAATAGAGGGGGAAAAAAAAGACAAAAGAAGAGGTGAAGCATAACCTAGCAATGCTCTTCCAGCTCTGCACGAGTTCAGGCAGCAGTGGGTAGGAAGATACGGAGTTGCAGGGTGAGCACCCTGAACTGTGGTGAGATGCACACCCAGCTCTGCCAGAGGTGATCTGAGGTGGTGATAAGGGGCTGTGGGATGCAGGATGATTTTATGGGTGGCTGTGCTGCCCCCATGCCTCCCCTCAGGCCAGCCTGCTGACAGCCCATCACCAGCAGCAGCAGCTGGGTGGGCTGGTGGCAATGCTGGTGCCAGGTTGGGCCAGGGGTTGCCAGTGGGCACTACCTCCTCATCCTCAATCCGCTGACTGTGTAATCTTCTGTACCCACAGAAGAGAGAATGACAGGGTGGATGCTGACAGTGCAGAGGGGAGCAGGGAGCAAGGGCAGTTCTCTGGCTTTTACAGATGAAATCTCCCCTATTCCAAGCTGTAGCCTTACTGGTGGGAGGGGAAAGAAAATCCCAACTCTAAAATGAAGCCTAGGAGAGCACATCAGGAGACAAAAAACCTTCCCATATTTACTCTCAGTAGACTATCAAACAACACCAGGCTATTAATTTGGCTTTTGAGTCTTCACTAAAGCCCATAAAAGCGCACAGTTGTCAAATGGAGTTCATTTTAATTTCCTTTCAATCACAGTAAATTATTCAGGTGATAAATCAGCTGGGGCAGCCTCCTGGCTGTAATAGAAACCCTAATTCCTGGCTAATTATCCAGCCCATTGCTGCCAGCAGATCAATACCCCTACCGAATGGAAAGGGCGTGGGGTCCAGGCAGGCAGGACGGCGGAGGGACAGCAGCTGGGACAGAGCACAGGCACCCATGACCCCTGCCCTGTGTGGGGGCTGTAGGGGAAAAGGCTCTGCTCCTGCTGGTCGGCAGGATGTGGCAGTTGGCCCCTTGCTGCAGTTGTTGATTCCCTGAGTGCTGGGCTTTGCTGCTCATCCCAATGGTAAGCCATGTCAGGGGGGTTGGGTGGTGTGGGAATGAGCTGCTCCCCCATGTGTGTGCTGTGGGGGTGTACCCACACCTACTGCAGCCCTCTCTGCCAGCCAGTTGTGCCCTTTAAAGATTACTCAGAAGGAAATCTCAGGCTGGCAATATTTTTTTCTTGTCCAGTAGAACCTTTCAATAATAGTAAAAACTAAACAGATAAACAAAAGATTGAGAGGACCAGTGCTCAGCTGTAACATGGAGTGCTTCACTGGGACAGAGCAGCAATCTCTGGGAAATGCCAGTGGTGCTTACCCCCATCTTCTTGCCTGAGGTGGTTTTTTCTGGAGCTGCTCCATGCACAAAGCACTTTGAGTCTCAGGACTGTGCTGTCAGCTCCTGTCTCCAGTTCAGCATCATCAAGTTACTCTGCAGAAGTGTCTGATAGAGCTCCCCCATCTGTCTCAGATGCTCTCATGCAACACCTGTGCTGCTGTAGAGGCTGAAGCCTCCTCAGGACAGAGTGTCTTCTCTAAGCCCTCTGTCCCTACATGGCACTGCTGGGGATGCAGAGGGATGCACCTTCTCCTTTGGCTCTGCTCTGGTTTAGACTGGAAAAGGAGAAAGAAATCTGGCATAGTGCTTCTTCTGCTTAGATCAGCTCTCTTTTTTTTGAGTGGAAAGGCTTTTCTTTTAAAATAGCAGCAGAAAACACAGCTCCTTCGGCCAGTACCTCCTCTTTACATACCCGCTCCTTTACCCTTCCTTGTGAGCATCTTTTTGTGCATGAAGACACACAGAATTTTGTGTGTGTGCCACCTTGTTGTGTCATGTTGTGTTGGGTGGTGACAGTCACAGCAGATTTTTGTTGTATGACACCTGTGTGTATTCTGTGTGACAGTGGGGCTGTGGAGGCAAAGATTTTTCTGGGGAAGGAGCATGACAGGAGCCATGTATCCAGCAAATGTTTTTCCTGCATCAACACCATCCTTTTGAAAAGCAACCCTGCAGCTTTCAGGGGCAGCTGAGGATGTCTGAGGGGTCTGGAATTGAAATGGCTGGTCTTTGAGGTGCAAGAGAGGTGGAAAGAAGGGCATGTGGATAGTCCAGGGGTTGCCCACTCTCCTGTCTGGAACAGAGATGAGGATACCCTGCATCCCCACTGCAGCTCAGTGCCCAATGCCCCTCCCTGTAGAAGAAGGTCATGACCAGTTTTCCCACTTTGTCTAGAAGTAATGGGCAGCCCAGAGTCAGGATTTCTCCTGCAGACTTTTCCAGGATTTGACAGGGAGCATTTTCTGCAGCCTGCAATACCTTAGGAGCATGACCATGCTGAAGAGAAGCTGGTGGTAGAGGAGAGAGCTGGGGTTTCACTGAACACACCCTGCCGTGATGGCAGTCAGTGCAACGAGACCAAGCTGGGGAAGAGTAACAGCACACTCATATCAGGGATTTCAGGGTGAATTTGAAAGACTGGAGCTCTCCTAGTGCCTGTTATGGGGTTAGGGAAGCCTCAGTGATGGCTGGAGCTGATGCAAATGGTGCTTCTCTCGTAGTCTGAGCATTGAGGTTGCTGGGCTACTTTCCCCAACTCACATGACTCTGTCTGGGGACTTTGTCTCCAGGTTTGCCAAGTGTGAGTTCTTTTCCTACACGAGGGAGTCCTTGTCACCTCCTCTTCCCTTTGATCCATCAAAGAGGAAGAATCCCAAAATACCAAGGTACACAGCTCCTTTGAGAATTGCATTGTATTCCTGGTTTTAAGCATCCCCCTTTTTCATCCTGACTGCTCTCAAATATATGTAAAAATACAAATTCACAAGTTAAAGGAGAGGCCAGTTTGTGCTCCCACATCTCCTTTGTCCTTGTCTCTTTTCTGTTTGCTCTGCATAAACTGGGGGAATGTCTTCTCCCCCTGGCAGGCTCCCCACATTGTGCACAGCCTTGTGCATAGGGAATACTGGTGACATGTGGCATGGTCAGCAGCTGCCAAAGGCAGACCAGCTCTCCCCAGCTCTGGAAGGTCCTCAGGGAAGAAGATGCTACTGAGGAGAGTGGTGTATTTTGTCCCTGAGAGCCTGGTATCTTGGTTTGAAAGACAGGTGTCTGCAAGGAAGGTGGAAACCTCCCTCAGAATGGAAAAAATACGACCTTCTTCCCTCTGAATTATTACAACCTTGAAAATAAGAGTCTTTCAGGCAAAGATATGAGAAAAGGAGTAACAATTGTTTACTAGTATGTATATGGATCACAAGACAAACAAACAACAGCGGCAGCAACAACAAACAAAACCAGAAACCCCAGGACAGCCTCTCTGGGCTGGGCTCCTTCCCCCGCGCTGCAGTTCCGGGCACAGCCAGCAGGGGCGCTGCTGGCTCCGGGCCGGGCAGGGCCCTGCCGGGATTCCCCCGCGCCTGCAGGGGGCGCTGTGGCGCCAGCTCGGCCGCGTCTCCCTCAGGCGGTCATGGCGGGAGGGCCGGCGGGAGAGAGGGAAAAGGAGCTTCCTTTGGCAATCCCCAGGGACAGCCGGCGTCAGTGCCCCTCTAGATGGTGAAATGGGCTGCCCCAGGAACCTCCGAGTGCAGCTGGATCGGCAGACCCCGGGGTGGCAAAGGAAATGTGTCAGAAACTCCCCAGCTGCAGCAGGAGCCGCGGGTGTCCCGGCAGGCAGGGCTGTGGGGTTACACTGCAGTGAAGAACCCGGAGCAACGGCAGAGGAATGGGGGGGCTGGGCAGTGACAGTCCGGCTCCCAGACATGGCCCGGAGAGGCTCCCTCAGAGGGGAAAGGGGGCTCGGGGTCCCAGGTTTTTCCCTGAGGCACCTGAGTGGATCCTGGGGGTTATTTTTTTCAGTCTGGCATTAATTAGGTTCCAGTGCAATGGCCACTCTTACAAGCAGAGGTCCACTCATAGTAGGAGAAGGCAGCAGGAGAGAGAACCCCGCAGTAGTGGTGAATTCTCTCCACAGCGACCAGAGCCTCTCTCCCCTACAATGTCCAGAGTGAGACAGTGAGAGGAGCTGAGCCCAGTCCCCCCACTCCCCTGCCAAAATCTTACAGTATCTCTGCCTTCCAAAGGGAAACCTCACCCAGGTAAGAAAGTAGCCAGCTGCACCCTCCCCAACCTTGGCTGTTTCTTTTGTCTCTTAAGTACCAGTCTTATTCTCTCTTGGCAACAGCTGGGACAAAACTCCATGAGAGAAAGAAACAAAAGGAAAAAATCCTAACCCACAACACCTCAAGAAAATGTTTGGAAACTGCAGCCATAGCACCATTCCTGTTGGGTAGTGCTGAAAGGGGATGTTTTTCCAGACACCAAGTTTCATCTCAGCACCTTCCACCAACTTTACAGCCAGAGCTTAGTGACCAAATAGAAAACAACATCTTGCAAAGGCAGCAGGTGATCTCCTCCTTCAGATCTTCCATGGCTTCTAAGTGTGATAGAGAGGTAGGAAATCTAAGAGAAGCTTGCCCCACTTGTTATCATGACAGGAGTTTTCACATTTCTTTGAAATTTGGGAACTGGCATTGAGTAATTCCATCTCTTTGTTTATTGTGTGTTTCACAATAAATAATATATTTATTTTTTAGTTTAGAGAGTTAAACAAGGCCCTTCACCAATATCAGACAATGTCATGTAACAGCACTAGTTGGCCAGTTATGTTGAAATTGGCCAACCTCCTTATGTTTATGTTAGCCACACAAGAGAAGGAAGGGCAACTCTGTGAGTGAACACACTTGCCTGTTGATTTAACTAGTGCCTGGCCCGTTCAGGTTGTGTTAAAGGTGAAGGGCTTGCACCAGCATTTAAAGAATGGAACAAGACTTCTCTACTTAGTCTTCAGTAAATGTCTGGATCCCACAGGCTCTGACAAGTTTCAAGCACATTTTCCAGTCTCAGCTAGGAAATCACAGTTGCTTTACAGTCAGTCTGTGGGCTTTCTCTAAATCTGTCCATCACCTTATAACCAATGAAGATGGGAGTATCCTCCCTTGAAGAGCTTGATGTGCTAAAACATTTCAGAAGGAACTAAACTCTTCGTGAGAGTGCACAGTGGGAACATGACAGACAGGGGCATGAACTGACACAGGAGGGGCCCTGTAGGATCTGAAGTTGTGCAGTCGGTCTCTGTGGTGATTTTTAAGACCCACCGAGATGAACCCCTGAGCTGCATGGCCTGGCTCCATAGCTGGGCCTGTTTTGAGGGATGTCTGAAACTTCCTTCCAATCTGGGTCATATCACTACCTTTCTGCTCACCCACTTTATTCATTCCAGTTGTTGTGATGTGTTTAAGGAAAACCTTTGTGTGGCTCCAGTGGAAAGTGTGGTTAGTGTGGAAGAGCAGCACTGGTTCATCCAGTGTATGGGATGAGATGGAGAGTTGTTTGGCATGCAGCACCAAGGAGTCTGAGAAACTTGCTCAGTGCAGAGGCTGGGTTTTCAAAAGAATGCCACAGTTTTGGGTTGCCTTTTTTTTAGTATGGGGTTGAACAAAACAACCTACACCAGTGTCTGAATGATGACAAAAAGCAATTGTGGAGCTAAGCAAAAAGGGACTGATTCAAAATTCTTCTCTGCTCATATGAATAGCGGCTGCTTAATTTTTTTTTGCAGCAGAATTTTACAAACAAACAAACACTTCCCCAAAAAAACTGAAAGGAGAGAACTCCTGCATTAAGAGAGTAGATTAACATGTAGAGGCATGATTTCAGCTCTGCTCCTCTCATCCTGAAAATGGGATGAAATAAGGGCAACACTGGAGAGGCAAGGGTTTCTCCTGTAAAATCCCCTTCAGGCTCAGGCCTGACCTCAGGCCCGAGCCAGTGCAGATAAGTCAGGCACAAAGGGATGAGGGAGAACGAGGCCCTGGAGGTGATGAGTGCAGTCCTGGAATAGAAGCTATGGAGTGAAGCCAGGCATAAGAACTGCACTTGTCAGATGCTCTGTTAGGCTTGGAGTATTTCACTGGTTATTAGGGCCTCTCTAAATAATTGAAACACAGGATTAAGTAACAAATTTAAATTATGTTACACAAGAAATTATTATCAGATTATATGCCTGATGAATGGCTTTCGGGCATTGTAAAACTTTGAGGCTTGGTAACAAGTGGGAGATATTGTTGATTGCACAGCCCCTGTGTCTGTGTTTTTGTGCAAGTGGTTCTTCTCTGGTTCTTGTGACTGGAGATGAAACTTTGAAAATATAACTCCAAATACCTCTCTGGCATAAATACTGGAGTAGCTTTTGGAGTGGAAGAGGTGCTTAGGGAATACCAGTGGTGGGTTCCCTTCTGGTTGCCCAACGCTGTTTGCTTGTGGTGATGCTTCAGTGCACGTGTAGTGCCCACGTGTCTTCTGCAGTTTTACCAGCAGAATAGTGATTATTACAACATCAGTGTGCCTGGCTGAACCTGTCTGTCCAACAGAAAATGTTTTGATAAAAACTGAAATGTCCTATCAAAACCTGTCGTCTTTGATGATTTCCCTGTATAGAGGGTCTATCACTGAAGCCTGTCATGATAGTGGGGTGTCCAGCAGCAGCAGGCCCTGTGTGTCATCAGACAGAGTCCCTTTACTTGGAACCAGCACCCTATAGGTACCCTGACTTGTCATCTTGTCTCTGTTTTGCTTAATTTTTTATACCTATATGCAGACAATTTCTGATGTTTGTAGGTATATTTCTGAAGGTGAGAAGCCCATTTTCCTACCTCATGGGCAGGTAGGGCAGACAGAATGTGTGTCCCTGAGGTGGGGAATGCTGTCCTCCCCAGTCTCCAGCACCTTGCCTTGGAGCCTTCACATACTAGACCTGTTGTTGGTCAGATTTGGTTGTCAGTGGGCTTCAGATAATTAGCAAAGGGGAAAACCAGCTCAAGATTTACCCCACAAGGTGAGTGGGGTCCTGTGCCTATTCATCCTTGCTGAATGTCACATCAAAGCAAACACTGCATCACTCCCCTGATGTTTCCTCACCCAGGGCCTCCATTTGCATGAGGCATGCCTGCAGCATGCATGCAGGGCAAGGAGCATCTCCCTCACCCCACATTCCCAGCAGCCATCCTGACACTTTTTGTTTTCAGGACAGAACTCTCTGGTTAAGATATCCAAGTCAGTCACTTTGCCTGCTGTCAGTACACAGAGTTTGTTCAGTTCCTGCTGCCTTTCTAATCCCATGCCTCCAAGGACATGTAATCAGAAAGTGCTGCATAGTGCTTCTGAAAACAACATTTGCACTTACAGAATCACAGAATTGTTAAAGTTGGAAAAGACCTTTAGGATCAAATCCAACTCTCAGCTCAGCACCACTACCATATTCATCATTAAACTATGTCCTCTCCCATATCCACATGTTTTTTGAACACTTCCAGGGATGGTCACCACCACTTCCCTGGGCAGCCTGTTCCAACAATGATTTAGAAACCTTTCTATAATTTTTCTTTCCTAATATCCTACCTTTTCCTGTATTTCCTACCTCCCCAGGCACAGAACCATACAATCATTTAGATTAGAAAAGACCTTTAAGATTTCTGGCTTTTCCATAAACATGCTGTAATGAAAACTGGCTTTTCTGGTTGAGGTGTGGGTGAAGAAGTGAAAGAAAAGCTTTGGAAAATGATGGGGGTTTTGTTTAATGTGTTTTTTTAAAAAAAATTGGTTTTGCCTTTTTTTTTTTTAATAACATCAGTTCCATATTGGGAATTTGATGGGGAATTCAGCATTGTAAACAACATTTCCACCCCAAAAATGGAAGGCAGAAGGCTCTTGACCTCCACAGGATCACCAAACTCCAAGGGGCACCAATACAAAAAGCAGAAGTCTTTTGGAAAATGAAGAATGTGTGTCGCTTGGTGTTTGACTTTCAAATACAGGAGTTCATGAAGTGACATAGATTTGTTCAGCTTGGACTTTGCAACATGCCACAAACCAGCAAACTCTGCAGCTTTCTCTATTGCCTTTCCCCTGCCTAAAGGTTTAGTGTCCTTGGAGGTTCAGTCAATGCAGGGGCTTTGGCTACCTGTGAGGCTTGGGCCCTGGTAAACTGCTGCTTTGGTTATCACACCACTTTGAGACCAGTTTATTGCACACAATGCTTAATATGATACAAAAAATGCTATGACAGGAATCTCAGAGGGCATTTGTGAAACACTTTTGGGTGGTTCATGTGAAAGCATTACATAAATACCACCTGATCTTGAAAATTTGCACAAGACTTCTCTAGTGTCAGGAGCCACATCCACTGTGGGATGGATTGAATATCTGGCAATATTGCTGCCAGCCTCACACATTCTCAGTGTGCATTCACACTTCTGATTCATGTTTCTCCATAAAGAAATACTTGACTGTGCTGAGGGCTGTGTTTTCTTCTCTACAGAATCATGCTTAGTGCTTCAGTGGAAGCAAAGGAGCCACTGTGATGGGGGATTGCACCTTTTCCCTCCTCCTCTGGCTGAAATTGTTAGTGTTGTGAGGGAAAGTGTCCAGTTCCTGCCCTGAGAAACAGCATATTTTAACAATATCTTATAGCAATTAAAGGCGTAAAAACCTAAATTTTGTGCTGGGTTTACAAAAAGTAAACTGCTTTTCCACCAGGGTGGGTTGTGCTTTGCTTTATTTCAGTTGTGTGTTTTGTGCTTTACTTTGCTTAGGTGCCTCCTTTTTAGCGTTGCACATAGGATGGAGGCTGCAGAGAGAATTCAGTTGGTGCTGGGGAGAGGGCAGGAAAGGGGGAGAGGACAGGAAAGGGGGGAAGAAGAGAAATGCCCCATGTAAGTCTGTGGAGAAAGTGGGAGCAGGCTGCCCTGGAAGGAGGAGGAAGGCTGGAGAGAGGAGAACTGGAGAGAAGAAACTGGAGGGGACTGGGGCAGATGCAGGCACTGGTGTTGCAACACTGGAACTGGGAGCAGGCTCCTACAAAATCTGTTTTGGAGTTTCTGCTTTTCTAAGGATACTAAACTGGAAGGCTCTGGCATGGAGATAGAAAGGAAGAGCCTCTGCAGGATTGGGTAGTGCTGATGAGAGTGGGTGGAGGCTCGGGTGAGTCATCCTATCGTTTTGTGTCCTGCAGTAGATACAGTAACATTTGTATCATACAGAGAGATGCTAGAGTTGTTGAGGACAAACGTGAATTTGAAACTAGCAGATCCTGGTGGAAACAGAGGTTGACTCTGTCACTGTGGTGGTGTTGATATTTCATCCAGGTGCTCATCAGCAGCCAGGTGGGGCTGGAAATCTAGAAAGCCACCTCAGCTCATTGTGTACATTTACCTCACTTGGGCTGACCTTACACAGTTTTTGGTAGAGGCTTCTTTTGGAAAACCACAGGAAGTTTATGGCTCTTGAGGGCATAGTTTAGTGGCGGCCTTGCAGTGTTAACTGTTGGACTCAATGGTCTTGGAGGGCTTTTCATCCTCGATGATTCATGATTCTGAGAGAGGCCACTGGCCATTTTTGCCCCTGCTGGCCACTGGGGACTGCAATGGCTCATGAAAGGCTTGCTTGGAAAACACCCATCTGAGCATCTGCAGGTCTCTGCTCTCTTCCCATCAGACCCTCCCAGAGATCCAAGGACAGCAGGCATGAAGGATTGCCCAGCAGGGATTTGCCAGACTGACAGGTCCATGGAGCACATGCCCAGGCACTGCACACACTACTCAGGCGTTGCTTTTGTTCAGCCTGCTACCTCTGACTAAGGAACAATATTAAAAACATTTCCAGCAGCCAGCATGGACAGTGTTCTGTGCTGCTGCTTTATGGGGTTTTGCTGCTCACTATGAGCAGCCTCACTGGCATGTGCACGTGCGTGACTGTGTGCATGGGTGTGATTTACTGGCCTGTGCAATTCCACATGTCTTTAAAATTATAGTGCCCGTTTCCTGCTGAAATAATTTCTACATAGAGAGGCTCCTATTACAGCAAGAGGAGCATGGACGTCATGATTTATTATTATTTATGGTCCCAGGGTCTTGTTTATGCACGATGGGTTAGGTGCTCAGGATAGAAATGCCATTATGCAAATGACATTGAATGTCCTTACTGAGCCTAAATAATTTTTGTGTTGGACGATTAAACCTCATCTGTTATTGATATGGGCTGCAGTCGGGCTATTAAAGAGTCCCAACAGTACTTACTCCCAGTAATGGGAAAATTGAGAGGAAGAGGCTAAACAATTGCCTCAAGTGTGCCGTGATTGTCTGGTAGGAGTGGAACATAACAAACCCCCTGAATGGAAATCGTGTTTACTACTTAGGGATAAATAAAAAGAGAGAACACGCAATAAATTGTGCTTTGTGATCTGAATTGGCGCACCAGAGAATTTGCGTACTTTCAATTTACTTATTTATTTGATTTTTTTTTTCTTTGCAGGGGTGGAGGGGGCAGTGTGATTGGGATGTAGATACCACAAGCAGCCGGGAAGGATTCCTGCAGTGTGTGCCCCTGGCCGAGTGGCTGGGGAGAGCTGTCCTCCTCGGAGCTGCGCCGGTGCTGCGCCGTCCGCTTTGACACAGCTGTGCAGTCACATTTTGATCAGTGTTGATAGCTTATGAATTCCAAAATTGACAAAATTTACAGAAAAATGAGGATAATCCATCTTCCTTAGCAGCCTGTCAGGAGCTGGCTATACTTCATAATCTTCAATTACAGATGCTATTTTCAGACATTTACATGCAGATATTAGAACAAAATGAAAATGAGAAACAAAGAGTGAATGGAAATGCAGCTATTTATATGTATAAAAGAAAAAAAACAACAGGTAAATTCTAGGCATTTAGATTGGATTTAGGTGTCCCTTTGGAAAATCTGAGAATAGCTGCACCCACTGTGGAAATGTAAAATGTAGTATATCATTTCCCATATGCAGATAATGTGAAGATTGGGTCAAAAACAGGTCAGTTATTTTGAAGTATGAGGGTAAATGTGTTCATGGCAGGGTGCACGAGCTAATTCTCACTGCCTTCAAAGGAATGTCTGGGGATGTGTACAATCCTAATTGGATTTGGGCTAAAATGAAGCACAGCTGTTAACTTTTTATAAACATATATGTATTGTGAAAGGAAGGTTCAGAAATACTCAGTTTAAACTGAGAGAAAAAGGTTGTACCACTGAAATCAAACTTCCACGTTCTGTGAGACAGCAATGAGCCCAATGTAGCTGAAAACAAAGAGCAGCAAGGGCTTGTCCCCAGTTAGGTGTGTAAATATTATTTGCTCTAAAGTAGGATTGGTTTTGGTGTCAGCAGTGGCCAGTGCAGGGAATATAATGTAAATTATGAAATGGGGTGGTGGCTGGCAGGCAGCAGTGGTAAGACTTTGATGTATAGGTTTCCAGGAGCCTTTCCCACCCATATCATGGGTGGCTGAGGAGGAGGGCATAAGGCTGGGTTTTCCATTCCCATGAAATTCCAGGCAGAGCAGCAGTGGTGACTGTGCAGCTGCAAGCGGTGCTGGGTTTGTGAAAGCCTGGGGAGATTAATTAGAGCTGCTTTGGATTAAACTCTTCGAACCATGTCTAATGTTACAAATTTTTTCCCTTTGTCAGGCTGAGGTGTGGGTTTCTGTGGACAGCCTGCCTGGCGTGTGCCACTTTTGCCTCTATTTATTAATTAATTTTAAAATATTAAGATGTGATAACTTGGAGGTATTTGGTGTGCGGTCTGGCTTGCTGCTGCCATCAGGGGTGAGCAGGGGATGTGGTGGGTGTGGTCTGGGGGACAACACTGTGCCTTTCAGGGACTTCAATTTTTTTTTGGCAATGAAGGCTCTTGATGCACCATCTTCTGTCAGGAAGAAAATAGTCACATAGTCAGTGAGGAGGCACACTAAACCCTGAAGCCCCAAGCTGGCACCTTGCACTGATGGTCTGAGCTCCTGTTGAGCTGCTGCTGTTGCATCCTGAGCAGCATCATGGGCCTGGGGGCAGCTGTGCCAGTGGCAGGAGAACACAGAAGGTGTTATTTCATGCCTGCCCTGGTGTTCTGATTTGGAAAATATAGTAGATGCAAAAAGCAACATGTGCAAGTCCCAGTGGACCCCAGCTGGTTAATTTTAATGGCCATTTGCCCTGTGCAGCAGACAGCTCTTGTCTGCCTTTGCTTGGTGCAGTCTCTTCAGCAGCATTGAGGTCTGTGCCCCACAAAGGGATGGGATGGAAAGGAAACACATTTGTCTCACACCTCATGGGTCACAGCACTGCTGCAGGGCTCATTCCAGCCTCTGTTATCTCCCTGAGATTCCCACATTGGCAAAAGAACCAGGCTGTTTCAGAGCGTGGCCTTGTTCCCTACTGTGTGTCCATCTTTTCCTGACACTTTAGGATAAAATCCCAGGTAAATCTCAAAGGAACAACTTCTTTGCACATAGGGTGGGTTGACTTTTAGGTGCGTTACACTCAGGCATCTTCACAGAAAAAGTGCAGGGTGAAGCTGGTTGTGGTCTGCCTCTCTGCTTTGCTGTAGTGCAGCAGGCTTGAAAACAATTATGAAACCCTCTTGCACCCTTTTTCTTTCCCTTTGCCTATCACATCCACCACTCCAAGGGGATTAATAGTTACAAATAAAGCTTTTGTAATGGAGGTGGATTCAAAACTTTACTTAGAGCAGAAACCTTCCTGTTTTCACTTTGAAGAGAGGTGTGATGGGGAGGGACTGTGCAGATCCTGCTGCTGCAAGAGAAGTTGTGCTGCTGCTAATAGGCTCGCAGAGATTACTCCTCTCCTCACCACTGCACCACTCCCCCCATCTCCCTCTGCCAGAGCCAAGCCAGAGCAGAGTAGGATAGAGCAGGGGAACACATGAGATCTGGTCTAGCCCCTCCTTTCAGTTTGTCCTTCTCAGTCTCTCTTTTATATATTCCTCGTTTCACATGTCTGTGTTTTCTCTCCTCCATGCTATGGCAGTGGTGCTCCATGCTGATGAGACAGTGCGTGGTACAACCGCAGGCAGTCATTTTTCAGGTAATTTCTAGGGTAATGAACACCCATCTCTTGCTTTTTCACCTACCAAGCAGAAGGTCAGGCTTCCTGCTGCACCAGGAGGGACCCCTGGCCATGATGGTCATTCTGGGCTGTTTCTCACCAGCAGCAGTGCCAGCTCACCAGTGCAGGAGCTAAGTCTGAGATCCCTTCTGCTGCTCCCACCCCAATCAGCTGGAGAATCTCTTGCAAAGGGTTGGCAGGAGGGTTCAGCAGGAGGGTCTCAGTGGGGCCATGCAGTGAGGGGCTGCTCCATAAGCACTGCCTTCCCCTAGGGTTTCCTCTCCTCTTCAGATGGAGTGCCTGAAAGGAAGAGATCTGCCTGGGAGGTAATGGGAAGAGGGGATGCCACTGTACCCCTCATGAGTGGTTTAACACCCAACACTGTGAGCCCACTGTGTCAGAGAGGTTTTTGTTTTTTCAGGGGGTTCTAGAATCTCCTGGCCACTCCATGGGGGTGAGGAGAGCTGCAGACAGTACCCATGGTCTGGTTTTAGGGTGAAGGCTCTTCTGCTCTGCAAAAGGCATGCAGCTCCTGTCTGCAGGAAGTTATTGGGACCAAAAGCAGGGAAGAACTCCAAATCTCTGTTTTGCACATCTTCAGCTCATTCCTACCACAGTGCTGCTTGGCTATGGGCTCTCCACCCACACTGTGCTGAGCAACAATAATGCTTCCAGTCCCTCCAGTCTGCAGGTGTCATCCCATGGTTTGGGACTGTGCCACTGCATATTGCACCAGCTCACTATGGTGCAGTGGCATGGAAGAGCACAGGCCACCTCTGCTGTGACCCTTGTCAGGTTGTGCTACACTCTGGTTGCTGCTTGCTTGACACTGGAACTGATCAGTTTCTCCAAGCTCAGAGGACTACTCATGGTGCATTGCCATGGTGCTTCCAGGTCATTACAGTTAAAAAGTCTTCACTCTGGTCCTGTTTTTCCCAGGGTCAGTTCCTTGGCTTCCTGAAGGGAAGCAAGCTATGGAGTTACATATTCCCATGTCTAAGAATTGCAGTTGAAGGCTCAGGCTGGTTCCAGTTGGGTTTGTAGTTTGGGATGTACACCTCCTTCCTCAGTGCCCTCATGTGACCCAGCCCGTGGGAGGGGTCCCCTTCCAGCTGGATGCTTCCTCCCAAACTACAGGTCTGGAGCTCTCACTTTGTAACTGGGAAGCCACATTCACTCTCTGCCTGTTGGGGCTGGTGGATCAGCACCCCATGGGAAGATCCAAAGAGGTCTTTCAGTCTTGATAGGGTGCACTAATGGCTTTCATAGACCAACACGAGTGAAATCAGGCATCCTTCCCCAGGTATTTGTGCGTGCTCTTCCAGAGATACCACAAATACCCAACAGCAGCACTCCTCTGCTGTGCTGCCAGCCCATCCATGCTTGTGCATCACCAGCTGCATGGGATGTCTCTGCAGGGCTATTGTTTCTCTGATGTTTTATCAGATTAGGGTTTTGGGGAAAAAAAAATCTAGCAGTGCCTCCATATGTGCATTTCCTCACATAGGGGAAAGAGGGGGTTGGAGACTCAGGAAAACATGGAATGGTGTGGGAAGGCTGAGAAATGCACTGTGGTGTGATGCCTAATGAGAAAAAGGAGCTTTGATTACTCTTCCAGGAAGGAGGAAAGCTGGGGCCATTATTGGCATCCTCTGCAGAGGAGGGAGGTTCCCAGAGCTGTCCTCTCCCAGGAGCAGAAGCGGGGATGAGGTACAGGATGAGGTGTGGGTGTCTTTGAGGCATTGGTGGTAGACAAAAAGGCCTTGGTGCATGACAGCAAGGCAAAAGTGAGGGCAAGAGAGGGTGTTGGATGAGGCATGAGCTGAAAGAACTTGGGAACAGTACAACTTTAATGCAAAGGTTATCTAGGATCCTAGGAGACAAGTCAGAGGACTCTGATGCATGGGCTGGGTGTAGGACAGCAGCTGGTACCTAGTAAAATGTGTTTTGCATGCTCATCCACCAGAGGTTTTTATGGGGGATCCTTCGAGGTGACAGGCTGTACTTCTGCCTTATGCAAGTGGTGTCTGCAGAAAAAACATATTTATTACATAGAACTGTTAATACAGGATTGTCCATATAAATTAACCTCTTTGTTTGAGTGAGATGTGAGGTACAGAGACACCAGCAGGGATTCCTGGCCGAAGTGCTGATTTAGTGGCAAGCAGCAGATTATGTGCTGGATTCTCAGAGAAACTTGCAGAAAGGAGAAGGATGTATTCACTCAGATCAGCTTTTGTTTCCTTAAGAAAAAAAGGTTAACTTATTTTGATGCCACATCCCTGTAACTGTTCAAGACCTGGTTGGATGGGGCCTTGAACAGCCTGGTCTAGTGGAAAGTGTCCCTGCCTGTGGTAGGGGGTGGGATAAGTTGGTGTTTAAGGTACTTTCCAATCCAAACCAGTCTGGGATTCTGCGTTTTTCTGGGTTTTGTTTTGGTTGCTCCAAAAAACCTCCATGTGATCCTGGATTCATCTGCCTTTCTTTATCTCTGCATGGCTTCTGCATTGACTTAATTTTCAGGAATTCATTAGGGATTGGCATTACAGTGGCTGCTCTTCAGTTTACCTGTTCCCATTGCAGTTCTTTATTTGAAGTCAATCTCCAGTTGATATGGGCATGACTGCTGTCTCACAAATAAGGGATTTAAACTCAAAGGGCATATAGCAGGGAACAGAGAACTTTGAAAGAAAACTTTCCAGATTTGTGGGAATGATCCTGACAATAAGAAATCATTGAAAAAGGGCAAATGAAGATAAGGTTTGTGTCATGTACATATACATCCTTTAGATGCATGTGTTGGCCTCATCAGCTATAGAATGCTGTAGTTACAGACCCTTAAACAGGGTTAGAAGACACAAATACTCAGATTTCTCAGGATCTGTACTTGCTTACAGTAAGTACAGATACATTACTTATAGCCTCTTTCAGGTAATGAGATTAAGAAATTATGTGGAAATGTCCTTACCACAGTCGGGTGATTTATTTTTCAATAACTTGGATTTAGAAACAGTTAGCTACAAATGTGTCCATTCAGCAAAGTCTTATATATACATACCTTTTCTTTCCTGTGAAATGATGAAGAAATGCAACATTCCCAAGAAAAGGGAAACTGGAAAGCCTGTTCCCACATTCTTGTTAGTGCATGTCCCTTCAAGTGCCAACACTAAAATGTGGAGAGTATGGAGGTTAAGAGGCATGAACATTTTTCCCTAACAAGAAAGTAGCTTGCACTTGGCAGGTGATCTACAAATTTTCCTCTTTCAGGAAAACCTTGTTACATATTAATGAGTTTGGCTTTGGTTTTAGAAAGGAAACTTATTTTGGTGTCCTTCGTGAACACTGGTGATAAGCCCAGACCCACTTATTGAACAGTTTGAATGTTGAAAAGCCCAGTGTAAATGGTCATTGCCTTTAACACCGACTGAACAAAGGATTTTTGAGTTCTGTATTGCATCTACTTTCTGTTGGCACATGCAAAAAAAGCTCTTGATTTGTAGATTTATTGCCACTAAAATGTCTTTTGTTTCTTTTTCCAGGCAGCTGAATACTCAGCCATGGCCTCACTAGCTGGTGGATTGGATGACATGAAGGCCAATATAACCAGCCCTACTTCTGCAGATTTGGGAGCAAGTGTTCCTGGGCCTCAGTCCTATCCTATTGTCACAGGTAAATGATTTTTAAACACTGAGAAGTAGTGTGAATTGTCTGTACCTTCATATTCCATGATGAGGTCCTTTATGGAAGAATTGTGTCAGATGTGGAGTCATTTGCTCAAAAAGTCTCTTTTTGAATGTGATTTTATATGAGTTCTTGTTGAAAGTCAGCTGCATGTCTTGTGTAAATTGGTTGTGTTTGTTTGTAGCTGATAGATGGAGCATCCATCCCTTTTTTACAGGAAAGGATGTGCCCCTTCACCCCAAAAGTACATCCTGAATACCACCACATCACTTAAAAGCAGAATGCTTGACTCTGCTTTTGGGCTTTGGTGCTCATTTTTCATAAATGCACCTGATATGTTTGACTGGATGGAGTTTTTATGGCAGTTCAAACTAGCCTGAATTTTGGAAGCTCATTTTGTACTGTTTCTGAATTGTACCTGTGAACTAAAGTTGAGCATTTAAATGAAAAGCAAAAGCTGTTTGTTCAAGGAATGCCAAATCACCTGCATTTATTCAGCAGGTGTATAGCAAGAGTTAAGGAACAGCTGGAGTCTGATAAATGCTTTGGTCACCTATATATCTGGGACTGACCCCATTGCTTGCAAGGAAATTTGCCAAATGATAAGCAAATCATTAAATTGTGTCCCAAATTAGTTGTGCAAGTCAGAAAAAAGGAGGCCTTTTAAAATTTTAAGGCTCTGTGTTTCATATGAATGTTAGCTCTGTGTGTTACTGCTATGTCTAATTGGTGCAAATTTCATTGGATTTTCTGTTTTGACAAAGATTGGATGTAACACTTTATTTTGTAGCTACAATGGAAGATTATACTGGTTTTTGTAAAGTATTACTATGTCTTTAAAGCCTTACAATCTCATCTAGAAGAGGAGAAGTTTTGAAAACAAGTGTTTTCACAAAGTTGTTTTAACCCAGTATAGCATCAGTCTTCAGCTGTTCTTGATGAAGTTTTAGGAGGATTCAAAAGAGACTGGAGCATTAAAGAAATACACGTGTACCTTGAAGTGGGAGGGGAGAGACTTCTTTTAATATCTGCCTGGTTCTGAATAGGTGGTATGAGTGATGGACTCATGGATAAGAAAGGTGTCTAGGGGTGGATGGATGGACAGAAAGAAGGACTTCTGGAGGTGTGTGGCTTGTAAGATGTAAGGAGATAGAGCATTGATACAGGTATATCTGTGTCCATCAGGAGTCTGTGCTGGAACCAGTGTTACCTGATATTTTCATCAGTGGCACAGAGGGATCACGGGCACCCTCAGCAGATTTGCAGGTGACACCAAGCTGAGAGTGCAGTAACACCCCTGAAAGATAGGGCCATCGAAGAGAGACTTGGAAAAGGTCTAGAAGTGGCCCATGGGAATCTCATGAGGTTTGAAAAGGCCAGATGCTGATGCTGCACCTGGATTGGGACTACTGCCAGGATTGATCCAGGCAGGGCACAAACAGGCTGAGAGCAGCCCTGGGGGAAGGACTTTTGTGGGTGCTGGTGGGTGAGAACTGCCCTGCCCTGGCCGTGTGTGCTGGGACCCCAAACCCCCTGTGCTGGCCTGATCCCCCCAGCGTGGGCAGCAGGGCAGGGGGATTCTGCCCCTCTGCCCTGCTCAGGTGAGACCCCACCTGCAGAGCTGCCCCAGCCCTGGGGCCCAGCACAGGAAGGAGCTGGGGCTGCTGGAGCCAGGCCAGAGGAACCATCCTAGTTTATCAGAGGGCTGGAACACCTCTGCTATGAGGAGAGGCTGAGAGAATTGGAATTTTTCAGACTGGAGAAAAGAGAGCTTTGGGATGACCTAACTGCAGGCTCTGTCATCTTCTAAGGGACTGCTCATCCAGGATTTATACCTGACCAAAATGAGGTTCAGTCAAGAGCTGTTATGGCTGGTACATCAGCAGCACTTCTTTTTCTACGCTGTTTTAAGCACTCCGACATGTCTCACGTTGCTACTTCCTTAGAGTGTTGTGAGCTGATTGATCACATTTGTTAGAGTAAAACCTACTACAGAGGTGATGCTGCAGAGTTCAATATGGATTTCACAAAGGTTCTCCCTGTAATGTTACCTACACTTCAGCAAAAGTTCCAAATGTTAAATTTGCTAGTTCTCCTCAAAAATATGGAGCAGGCTTTATGAACAGCAGGTACTAGAAAAAAACCTGCCATTAGTCTTAAACATTAAATTGTAGTGACAGCTACAACAGTACACATTTTTCAAGACACTGGGTATTTATATCTTTAATTTGACAGTGCCATAGACTTTTCTATCAACAGCATTCATAAAACATAGATTTACATGATCATATCAAAAGTCTTCTATAACCTATGCCTTTTGATATATTTTTGGAGGAAGTTGTCCACCGGCTATACTTTCATATTCTTTTTTAATAGCCAGAGGAATTGTTTTGTGCTGGTCATGCTCTGGAAGTGCACAGAAATCCCCATCACGATCTGGGTCTGTATTGTATGTCTGAGTCATGCTCCCTCCTCTGAGCCTTCCTGAGGAGCTGAAAGGGATTTGCAGGCTGTCAGGAGCAGGAAGGATTCAGTAGCAAGCTATACTTTGTAATGTGCAAGGCATGTCCATTACAGTACACTTGGTGGTGCATTTCTCACTGTAGTTCTGGACAGATTTCTCTGTTTTCTCCCAAAATATAAGTCATCTTTTCAGTCACAACTCTTTCCCCAGCCTGTTTCCTTTGTGAGACAGGGAATTTGGAAGAGGAGACACATTTATTGACCCTATTTCCCTTTAAAGCATAAGGTGCATATTGCCATGGGACTTTTGTCTGTGGCAGGTACCTCTGAAAATCGGGAGCTGGGAAATGGTGCACAACAGTGGTTATGAGAGCAAGGTCCAATAAATGTCTGCAAGCACACCACCTACTCTGCCTTCTCAGAGCTTTTTTGGTGGCCTGACCAAAGCTGTGGTAAATCCAGTGATTTGTTTAGTGTTCTGTGGCTGGCATGGGCAGGGGATGATAAGCGATTAATAAGGTAACAATCCCTGAGGGAAGATCAGCTTGGTATCAGCCTCATTTCAGTGGTAAGGCCCTTACTCATGAGAGAAATCCTGCCAGAGCCACCTCCTGCTCCTTGGGCTCCCTCAGTTCAGAAGAGCCTAAGCTTCATAGATCCATGACACCATTTTCCATGTGAACTGCCCCTCACTGGAGGAGGAACAGCCAGCCTTACCTCTGGTCTTCTCTTGAGATTCAGGAAGCTGCATTGCTTTTAATTTCTTCACCTTTTTTTGAGTGTTTCCACCCTTCCTTGTTCCATACGGGCTGTCCTGTGTTGTACGTGAACAAACTCAGAGAATGAAGCTGAAAGCTTTGGGAGGATATTTTAGCATGCTGAGTAGTGTGTTTTCCACTGTAAAAGTGAGGGTTAATTGGATAAAAGTCCAGCAAATGACCAAAGTCTGTGTTTGGTGGTGTTAATGCCTTGAGGTCAATCTCACTTCCATATTGACATTACAGATTATAAACAATTTTGTAACAGCTTCAGTGTCATGAGACCAAGAGCTGCTTAAAACACTGTCAAATAAGTTGTGGTATCCAGAGCTGCATTGGTGGGAACTCTTCCAACTGTGTGTGTGGAGTAGAGCTGTGAACACAATTGCATGATGTTTCAACACAGAATGGGGTTATTGGTAAGGCTGAAAGTGGGTAAATAATTTGAAATATGACAACCAAGAGTTTGAGCCAGGAACACTTATGTCCTTTTTATAGCTGTATCTGCTGTTCAAGATTAATCATTCCTTATGAGAAATTCTGGAGTAGTCTGGGCTACCATATGTGAAGAGAACTTAATCTGTTTCATATTGTTAATCTTAAATCTGTGAGATTATAAAATAATTTAATGGAAATAAGTCAGAGACCAGAACTATGATTACAGCCCCTCATTGCTCTTGTTATCAGGTTGTGGTGTGGGTGGCAAAGCAATGTTGACATTTCAGATGGCAAAGATCCTCTGTGGAGTTGTTGGTAGAAAAGGTAATATTTCTCTCTCTTAGCCAATTGGCAGATCCAAACATATGGGATAGATCTTGAAAATTAAAGGATTGCCTAAACACTGGCATTCATGCTAGTACTTGCTAAGGAGAAATGTAGTCACAGCTCTCAGTACTGCTTCATCCACCACCTCTGTTGTGGTGTAGACCACCAGTGAAATCTCTGATTAGAAAACCACTTGCTTTCTTTGCATTGTTTTTATGCCACATTAAATAGTAAGTTTAAAAAACCCCTTCCATCACTGCATGCTGCCACATCCTGTAAGTGCTCTCTCCATTTACAAGCCAATGACATAGGCCTGGCACATTGCTGCTGTTGTCAGCAGTTCCCAAGCAGCCTGTGATTGTTACTAATTACCTCCAGATGCATTTTCCCTGCTTTGACTTGCTGATTTCAGTGTGGTTGGTGTCACTTTAAGAGGACAAAGCCAGTTAAACTGATATCTTCATGTGGCTCTCCAATACTGTGCTGGGGGTGGATTGATGAACCTGCAGCAGCCTGGCTGTGTCCAGCAGCAGAGCCAGTACATTCTTATAGAGCCAGGAGTGGCTGTGAACCAGCCTCACCTCACCCAGGGGCAGAGAAGCATCATTTACGGGACTGGGTCTGATATCTATATCACTCCATTAAAAGAAGTGCCACAGAGCAAAGTTTTGTCAGTGGGCTTTTTGTCTAGCAAGTGCTGGAGTAGAGGAGCCTGGTCTTCTTCCATGCTGGGATATCTCTATCAGCCTTGGCTCACCTGCTCCTCCTCACACGCAGGGAAAGACCAAGACTCTGCCAAGTATGGACAAGTTATGTCTTATCCTCTGCATTCAAACTTGCAGCTGCAGCTTGGAGTGTTATGTTCCTTGCTTCTTTTTGTGGTCAGCCTTGTAGACAATGGTTCTGGAGCGCCAAATCCATGGGCTTTGCTGCCCATTTTGTATGCACATTAAAAAGATGAGGAAAAGAGAGCAAGAGCAGGATCAGAGTCAGTTTATTATTTGGAGGGATGGAGAAGGAGAGACATTCTCAATGGCTGTCATCATAGTTACCTGCTTGCATTGCTGGACTTTGCCACAGACACAGATGATCTCAGATGCAAAGCTGAACTGAGCATAGAGCAGACTCCTCCACCCTTGGGAAGATCCGCCTGACCTTTTCATTACTGTAGATGTATCCAACATCTTGGGTAGAGGGTATTGTGCCAGGTAGTTATCTATTCATAGGTGGCACAGATATGTGGCTAATGCAGGAAACAGGGATATGTTTAGCAATCCATATTCCTGGAACAATGTTCAGTTTTTGTAGTTAGGGAACACAGTTGCTAAAATGGGATAAATTCAGGCCAAAAGACAAGACATTTCTTGCTACTGTTCTGTGGTGACATGCAGTGCTCAGTTGGCCTCTCAACATGTTTTTCCTTAGGACTGCCTAGTCTCATCTGCTCCCTGTGTCTTCATGCTACTTTGTTTGTGCCTTCATGACTTTGTTTGTGCCATCATGATGTAACTGCAATTTATGAGCCACTGTTTTGCCAGGTTTTGTTGAATGGAAGGTATTACTGGTCCCTTCTGAAACTATGCATGAGATGGTGGAACTGGACACTCTGCCAAAATCAAATAGTTTGCTGTCAGTATGACTTCTGATGCCTTCAACAGGAGGAAAGAAGTCACTACTCTAAAATCCCAGGTTGATCTCTTGCCAGAGATTAAACACTAATATATTTCAGCACATAGCTCAATGTAATACAAAAGGACTTACTGTTTTTTTAACAAGACAACAAGAGACAATAGGATGCAGATCACTTCCAGAAGAGTGGTAACAGAGCTTTCTCAGCCTGTGGATGGAAGATTCATCTGAGCAATCCTAGAAACCAGCCTTTGGCTGGAAGGGTCTGGGGAAACCCCCCTGACTCCACAGGCTAGAGTTTGGGTATTGAATTTGAACTCCACACCTATTTTTTTGCATAACTAAGTTAGCTGGACTGGGTGAACTCCAGAATTGCTTTCTAATCTCTGCTGCCCTGTGTTTATGTGGTTGGCTCTGTGCTTCCATGCTTCTGGGTAGGAGCTGTGTCTCATTGTTTCTTTGGTGGGATTGTGCCCAGGGTGGCTCTAGGACAGCCTGCAGTCCATGTTACTGGGACCATTGGTACCTTCTGAGGGTCTGCCTGCACCAGAATAGGCAAGAAAATGGAGTAGGTGGGTAAGGAAGCTTTCTCACAATTTATTTTGCTTTTTGTACATGAGTTTAAGGGAACATTTTAGAGATATCACAAAACATGGAAGGAAAATATGGATGTTTTGCTTTCCTTTGTTTAATTTTTGGGGGCAGTGTATCTTTGTATCTTTGTATCTTTTTTCATTTTTCAGTCAGAGAGTCATTTAGGCTGGGAAAGGTCTCCAAGATCATCAAGTCCAACCACTAATCCAGCACTGCCTAGTCTATGATTAGCAAGGTCTCCAAATGCCTACATGTCATTTAAATCCCTCCAGGGACACCACTGCTGTGGACAGTCTGTTTCAGTGCCTGACAGCCCTTTCAGTGCAGAAATTTCCCTGATGTCCAATCTAAGCCTCTCCTGGTGGGAGTATAACTTGAGTTATAATAACTTGAGGCCATTTCATCTTGTCCTGTTGCCTTCTAGTGATGAGGAAAAGATAACAGCCTTCAAACTCTTTCCATGGGATTCTTGACCTGACTGAACCTCTCTGATGAAGATTGTAAGGGCTGTGTTCCTCTGGTAATGGCTGGGAGAGTGTAAGCAGAAGAGGATATTTGTTGTTTAAGCATCTTGAAATCTGGCCTATTTCTTTTAATGGCTTTGGAAATTAGGTGTCTTAGGGGTACACAAGAAAAATTAAAACTCAGTCTTAATAGTATGTGGTGAGGTGTGCTCATCCAGGTAGAATATTTAACCAGTGTGGATAGGTGAGGTGGAATGTGGTCACAAGCTGAATCCTTTGGCCCATGAAGGAAGGAAAGGCTGCCTTTCTGTGCTGGGTCTTGGCTGGATTCTGGGTATTTATCCCACATCAGAACAAAGTCACAACCTCTTTCCAAGTTCCACCTTCTCTTTAATTTTTAGTTTTGCTCTGCCTAAGACTAAAGTTTAACTCTGCTCTCTGAACTTAGTGCTGGCAGGAGCCAAGGAAGGAATGCTTTTCCTCTTTCTCGAGCCTTACTTGATCTACCTTTTATGAACCATTTTTGATGGTCATCTGAGACACCTAAGTATTTTTTTGTCTGACTGAAACAATAATGTGACATTTAGAGGCAAAAAAGCTCCCAATAGATGCCTTTAAGAATATATTACGAAACAGAACTTTTCTCTCTTTCATGTATACCCAATGTTTACAGTGAAGATTATAATTATTTTAGAAGTGCAAAAATGTGATAGAGGGTTAGTATTTCATTTACAAGAAGTTTAAAAGTGCCTTAATAATGATGGGAAAAGCATTGTGAAATCTAGTGGTGGCAGATCCTGGGGGAGAAAGAGGATGTTTTATTTAATTTGTATGTTACTGTAAGTTGTTTATTGTCATGAATTCAGGTCTAAATCCAGATCTTTCTGACCACAATGAGAAACCTGGTTTCATTAGGAAACACTATTTTTTCCTTAAACAAGTGGCATTTACTACTTGGTATTTTAAGAGTGACTGGCATGAAAGTGTTTTAAAAAGAAGATTTGGTGAGGAGGATGCTAGTTTTAATGACTTTGCAACTGGAAATGTCAAGGCCTGGAGAATAACAGTGTGGGAAAACATAAATTATGCTCTTTATCCTCTGTGTTTTCTGAGAAGTAGAATTTCTGTATAGAGGTATCGTGGGCATTTATGGAGAGTTGGATGCCCTCTCTCAGACATTCTTCAGCTCCCTGTCTTGGGAGAGAGATAAAAGCAGAGATCACAAAAGCACAGAGAAAATTCACAGCACTGTGAAGTCTTGCAGAGGCCTGTTGATATGTGAGGCTGGCAAAAGCCCACACACTTTTTGCCCCTGCTAAGATGAAAGCTTAGCAGTCTGTTTGTCCCTGTAGTGCCAGCATGGTGATGGAATAAATCTACTCTTTACACTTCAGCTGTGGATTTTGGCCCCCTTGGTTACCTGCATGTATTTGATTCTCACAGTGACACAGCTCTGGACTCTGTTTGCTCATGTCTCAGCGTTTAGGAGTTCCATAGCTGGTCATCCCTGTAGCAAGATCTCCAGGCAGAAAGGAGAAAACACCTGCAGAAGTGTTAACCGTATATTCTGCATATAAGGTTAAGGATGCTCATCAAGATGTGCATGTTTCTTTCCAATGGCAATAGAGGCAATGAGGAGTGCTTTGTTTAAGCTGAACCTGTGTAGGTGGGATGGACCTGCCCTGGAGAGAGAAAGAAGGGTCACCCAAAGATCCTGGGGAGAATTGTTATCCAGCTGATAGTCACCAGCAGTTTTACAGCTGTGCTTTGACCATCTAACTGAAAGGATTTCAATTATTTTGATTTAAAATTTAAAAAATATTTGCATTTTTTCAGTGAAAAGTTATTTTAATTTGTACTTCCTGTTCCAGCTCTGTGAAATAAGAATAATATAACTTTTTCACAACTCCTTCTCCCTCTCTTTTTTTCTCCCCTCCCACCCCTGTCCTCAAATCAGCAGAGTTTTGAAGAAAGTAAAGAAAAGATTTGGATTTGTTAATATTACATTTTTCTTCTGGAAAATGCATTTTCCAATAATCTATCCATCTCTCACAATAGGATCTGCCATGTTAAAGATTTGAAAAAAGGCCACATAAACTCCTGTGGAAAAGCAGCCAATCTGAAAAACAAAAGTGTCATTTTTAATGAGAAGACAGAGTCTAACTGCGACACTGTTGAGTTTTTCCATTTTTATGAATTCTTATCTTGCCATTAAAGAAGAAGTGCATTTGAGAAAGCAAATGAGGGCACTTGTACCCCACTAAGACCCAGGCTATTAACTGCCTCTTTTGATGATGTACAGCCTGACTCTGTTGGGAGTTTGGCTGTGGATTTAAACGTTGAATTCAACTATGGTAAACATATTTTGGTGCAAAGCATGTATAATAACAATTTGCATTTACATAGCATCTTTTACTTAAGGATTTTGTGATGTCTAATTAATTAAATCTGTTTCCCCCTGCCCCAAATACCACTGTGGTATGGATAATAAATACAATTTTAAATTGAGCAGCTATAGCAGGAGGATTAAGACAAGAGGGTTCTGGTGCTTGTCGTGGTGGTCCTGATTGTGGCAGGCCTGGGGCTTGTTCTGCAAACGTGTTAAACAACCTTGTCTTGTGCTCACCCTGGTCTGAAACACCCTGAAAAAAAAGGACATCAAACCAGCTCCACACTGGTGTGTGGAAAATGCTCTGTGGGCTCCACGCACAGCACCTTATCAGATAAATGCTGAAATCTGTTGTAGATCTCCAATTTGGAAATATATTTTTAAAAAAAGAAAAGAAAGGAAAACATTCTAATTAGCTTAAATGCTCCCTTAATTGCTTTTTTTTTTTGGCCCACAACAATAACAAAACATGTGAGTGTTTCTATGCAAGCCACCAAAACGATATTTCGAGGTGAGTAGAGGGATGCATTGGCATCTGTGCATCTGCACACCACAAAAATAAAATCTAGTGGCAACCTGAGTCGGGCTGCAGAAGTTGTTTCTAGGACAAGATAATTGTTTTTATGGCAGTGGTTGAGACCTCTGAAAGATATTGAGGTGTTTGAATCAATGACAATCAATGGAGCTGGGGAAGGGTCTGGCACACAAGTGTTATTAGGTGCAGTGAGGGAGCTGAGGGGCTCATACAGGAGAAAAGGAGGCTCAGGGGGACCTTCTGGCTCTCTGCAAACCCCTGACAGGAGGGTGGAGCTAGGCCAGAGTCAGGCTCTGCTCCCAGGGAACAAGAACAGGACAAGAGGAAATGGTCTCAAGATATGCTGGGGAAGGTTTACAGCAGATATTGGGAAAATATCTTCAGTGAAAGTGCAATTCAACCCTGGCACAGGCTGTCCAGGACAGTGGTGGGGTTGCCATCCCTGGAAAGATTTACAAGCCATGTGGATGTGGCACTTGGGGCATGGGCTACTGGTGGCCTCACATTGCTGAAGAATGGCTGGACTTGGTGATCTTAGAGAGTTTTCTGACCTAAACAGTTCTGTTATTCTGGCACTGATAATATGGGGCCTTGATTTGCTTAATAGGAGTCAATTCTTAAATGACACCTGACCAGTTGGGAGATTATGTATTTGCAGTGAATTGACTGTGAGTTATCAGACCAGCAGTTTTGGGAAGTGAGTAGAGGAAATTGTAAAAGAGACAGTTCTGGGTCTTTGTGCACCCCTGGGCAATGGAGAACATGCCAGGAGGCCACTTGCTCTCTGCTGTGTGCTCACACCTTCCTAACATCCCCTAGAAATGGGAGCATGACTTAATTTTTTTAATCTAGGAGAAATCTGGGAGAAATCTAGGTGAAACTTCAGAGGACTCAAGAAAGAAAAACTGCAAACCGTAAAGTGTTTGAAGTCATATTTTAATAATATTCCTATGTATTTTTTGATGAAAGTTCTTGCTTATGTTTTCTATTCTTTGAAAGAGCTCTTCCAGTAGTTCTGTCCCTGGAAAACACTGTGTTAGCCAAGAATAGAGATTTTATAAGCCTAAGGTTTGTTTTGGTATGGGGGTTTTTTTGTTTGCTTGTTTTTTGTGGGTTTTTTTGGTTTTTGGGTTTTTTTGTAATGAACCATTGTCTCTTTATGTTACATTAAGGCCAAGAATGTGTGAATCTTGGGGTTTGCATAATTTCTTATAAAAATGTTGAACTGTAACAAAAAATATCCAAAAAGAAAAGTGCAGTAGAAAAAAATAAATATGTCACTGGCAATTCATCAAAATGCAGGTTGCCTGGCTTTGAGCTGCTTGATGGAATTGGCACATCAACCAGCAGAGAGGAATACCCCTTGTGGAAATCCCACAAGAATCAGCAGGGATGGGGACTGCCTGTGCTGCCACAGACTTGACACCTGGCTTGGGATTTTCACACAGATATGGCTAAAAGTAAATTCAGTAAAAAGAGTGAAAGGAGTTTTGGGGTCCCTCTGGAGTTTTCCTTCTTTTTATTGTACATTCGTTGCAACAATCTGAAATCCTTGAGCTCAGCCCTGTGATGACATCATACCTTTTTTTGAACACTAACTTCTAAAAAAGGCTCATGTATGAGCAGTATCCCTCTAAAGAGGGATATGTGGGTTATTCCCTCCCCAACTGGCTTTGTCTCTGGCAGTTGTGGGTCCAGACCTTGTGGTCCCTCCAGATGTGATCATCCTCCTGGGGGAAGGATGGTCCTTGACCACTGGGACTTAAAGTTTGCAAGAGTATGTAGTGTGTGGAAGAGTGTGGTGGGGAGGCAGCAGGTGCTGCTACAGCTTTTACAATTGAGAGGTATTTGTTGCTAAAGAGGCCTTGTTTTTTGCTCCTTCTGTATATAATATCATTATAACAGTGGCATAGGGACACAAGCTATTCCCAGACCTCAGTGTAGCCTTAAACAGGTCTGGTAGCTGTTCGCAGTGTAGGAGAATTTTGTCCTGTGTTGCCTGACCTGTATGCTAGCCAGTAAAGGCAGTCCCAAACACATCCAGGTCCAGCTTTGCCCCCTTGCTGATGCAGAGACAGCCAAGGTGTCTGGGATAGACACTGAATCAGGGCAAACTATGAACCAGTCTCGCTGAGCCAGGGCGTTGCCCAGCCTAGCCTGGGTGGCAGAGCTGCATCTGGCCCCTGAGTTCTCTGGAGAGCATTGCCCATCTCTCCCTCGGGCTGCTCTGGGGATGGTCATCACAGGAACAAGGGAACACTGGCAGTAACAGGGACCCACAGGACATACATCACACCTGGTGCACAAACATGGGGACACTTCTGCTTTGTGTGTTCACCTCCAGCTGCTGAGGCCGTACCAGGAGGTGCTCCATGAATGTCCATGTCCTTCCCCAGAGCATCCTGATGGCTTCGTCCACTCTAGAGAGACCAGCTTTCATTCTGCTGTCGAATGTTTGACCAAAAGAGGGACAGACAGCTAATGTGGCCTCCCACTGTAAAGATGCACAAGGCTGCAGAAGTTACACTGGATCTTTTGGGGACATGCAGAGGTGGGATTATCATCTCATGGCCAGGTGCACCTTGTCCATAGTGTAAGGGTTCATGCACTGCTGCATCCTCACTACTCAGGAGACAGATTTCATCCATCTCTTTGGGGGTCTTCACTACCTTCAAGCCTTGATATCAGCTCAGGTTTTAATGAGACATGATCTTAAGTTCTTAACATACAATTAGGATATCATTGGGCCATACTGTGACATGGATAAAGCAGCTCTGTGGTGCTCTGTGTGATACTGTGTGACACTGCCTCCCTACCCTGACCAGCATGTGGTGAGCAGGAATGCCTATCCCTTGTGCTTGACCCCTTAGGGAGATGGAAAGCCACTGCTCCTGTGCATCGTGTCACCCAAGGGTTTGTAGATTGCAGAGTTACTGCTGTGCTTTCCTCTGCAAGACACTGCCTGCAGACCCTCAGCAAAATGCTCCCCTTCTGTAGTGGCTGCTCTGAGGTCTCCTGGCTGCAGCTGGCCTCTGGTGCAGCAGGGGAGGTCCCTCCTGCTGGGTGGATATATAATGAGTTTGCAGTCCTCATGGAGGGGAATGCACTGTCATGGCTGTGGGCATGGTGCTCCACCAACGCTAGCCAGTCATCACCTCCATTCCACTGTCCCCACTATGTGGCATGGAAAGGTTGTAGGCAGCAGGGATCAGCAGTAGCACCACAGGTCTGGGAGAGGAGGGGAGTGAGCATGAAATGTGGCTGTCCCTCTGGGACACTGTCCCAGCCTCTCCTCCCCGTGGGCCCATGGGGTAGTAGGGGCACCCATCAGCTTTGCTCAGCATCACATACATCCTGCAGAGAACTGAGCAGCTCTGCTCCCATCATCAGAAGTGCTGTCCTGAATGTACTACTTTCTCTGACCTTTGTAATTATTCCTGTCCAATCTTTCTTCATGTTTTCCTTTAATTATTTTCTCCTTTCTTCTCTCCCTCTCTTTTTTCTCCCCTAAAACCCCAGCACTCCTCTCTGGTGTATTGAGAATGTGAGTGAAATTGAAGGCTGGAACGTCTCAAGTCTTTATGATGATGAATGACTTTCACTGCCAAACCTTTTATTGTCTGTGATTTGGAAAGAAGGGAAGCTGATTTATTGTGGCCAACTGTCATGCCATTTAATACAGTTATAAATCCTGACACCATGATGGCCACTGTCAGCCAGGGACCCCTCTGGCCATTCTCCTGCCCTGCCTTTGTCCATGGTCACTGTCTTCAGCTGAGGAGCAGGCAGGGAAAAAAGTGAGCTGGGAGCTCCCATTTGAAGGGTAATGGCTGAGGATCAAGCAATCCCCAAGTGTCTCACCCAGACCCAGGCAGGCTGCAGAGCCCCCAGCTCCTGGGATGGGTGCAGGTGCCCCATGGCCCTGGGCATCACCACAGCATCCCCCCATCATGGGGCCAGCACTCAGGGGTACCTTCAGTCCTGCTTGAACCTGGCAGAAGGGGAATATCACATGGGGCTTGGAGCAAGATCCCTATCCACAATCCCTTCTGTTCTCTGGTCTGAACTCACTGAAGGATGCTTCCCATAAAGTAATCCACACATTTGTTATTTTTCAAACTACATGGTGCATCAGCTGAGGTACATATCTCACTATGTTATGAGATGCTATCTACCCACTACAAAGCTCAGAAAAAGGTGGGACTTGGAAATATGAATTTGGTCCTGCTGCTTGATGGGGCAGACGAAAAATGCAATTTTGTCTCAAAGTGATTTCAAATGAGATGTTTCAGGTTCCTTCAACTAAAGACAGTAAAACATTTCAAACTTGACAACTGAGAATATTTGATGGAAAATACTGAAACCCCAGTGTGTCAACATTTCCATAGCTTCACTATTTCCATCACAGAATCTGGGTAAAGTGCCTGATATCAGCTTTTCATCTTATTCCAGGATAAAAAAAGCATTACTTATATAGCAGAAAAATAGCATATAGGTTGTTGACTTGGACTTTGTTGAACCCTAATTAAGATGTAAAAATTGAGGGTATAAATATTTCTTCTGTGAGGAGGAGAAAACCACTCATGACATTAGCAATGATGCTTGGATTGGAAATGCCTCCATCTCAGATTAATTCCAGATGCAGATCATAAATATTGATCTTTGTGAGATGAAAAATTTCAGCTTGGGTTTAATGTCACTGCAAAACACACTGGTGGAAGCTGTTGGATTTTCTTTTCCTCTGTGCTCATGCAGCAAGCTGAATGACTGGTTGTCAATATACTCATGTCTTCCCTTTGCTGATGCACCAGCTGCACCAGCTGCTGGGCTGTGTTCACACTTGTCAGCATTGATGGGGCTCTCCTGCATGGACAGGTGTCTGTCTGCATGGGAGCAGGTAGGACAGTGAAATTTTGTGTCTCCTGGCATCTGGCTGAGCATTGGCAGCCTTTAGCATGGCAGGACTGTACTGAGCCTGGCTGGACACACCACAGCCCTGAGCAGTGACATGATCTGCCAGAGCATTGTCAATCCTTGGGTGCTGGCAAAGAGTGCAAGGATCTGGCTTGGGACCAAAGGCATTCCCACTCAGGCAGGTTTGGATGGTGCCTGGGCTTCTCCTTCTGCTCTCTCTGCTCCCAAAAGCCCTCTGCATGTCACTGCTGTCCTTGCAAGGTGCCTGGAAAGCCATGTCCTCCTCGCTTGCCTGGTTGCTTGGCTGGATCAGCTTACCTGCTTTCCCACACATGGCTGGGAATCATAAAACTGGGGATCATCCCAGCCCACCAGGACATGGCAGGGACCCAGGGCTCAGCAGCCTGAAGGCTTGCCTGGATTCCAGTACCCTCTCCAGGCCACTCTGTGTCACCCCAGCTGCCAGGCTGGAGGAGGAGGTGGGCTGCCATGCTCCTCCTGATATGACATAATATATTGTACCATATTGTATCATGTCATGTCATATCATATCATATATCATATCAATCATATCATATCATATCATATCAAGATGCTCTGGAGCAACACCTGTACCAGCAGGGCCTTACACACCAGCAGTGTGTAAGGCTGTTCAGTTCATGTCACAGCACAGCATATTCCAGCTAGTGGCAGCCCCACTCCTGGTGGATGGGGTATCAGGCCATCAGCATTCTCAGATGCCCTTTATGAAGTGGCTGTGGTGGCAGCTGGTGGTTCAGGGGCTATCTCCATTTTTCCTCACACACTTTCTCAGTGCCTGGGAAGGTCCCAGAGGTGACTGCATGGTATGAGCCCTCTGAGCTGTCTATGGACAGCAAGGTCTTTTAGCCAGGTCTATGGAATGAATCCTGAAGGTCTGAGCCCTGCTGAAGGAGGCTCTCCCTTGGGAACAGCGTCTCTGTTCCCAGGGCAGCTACCAGCCTGAGCCAAGGCTGTGGACCCCAGAAATGTGCAGGATCACTCCTCAGAGCTGCCATATCCCTTTTCATAACTGTTAAATATTTGTTAAGTGGGCTGAACATGTGGGGTTGGAAAAAGTCTGGATTTCCATTTGTTTATGAGGCAGAGGTTGGAGGCCAGCCACCTCTCCCCACACATATCCACTAGTTTTTGGGAGCATCCATGCCACCACCACAGTAAAATGCTAGCAATGCTACTTTTCATACTACAGGTCCTACTGTTTGGTTTTTCTCTTGTAGCTCCAAGGAGTTGTCTGCAGTCCTGTTACAGTGAGAGGAGTTCATAGCTCTTGGCAAACTGATGGTAGTTTCCTTCTAGTCTTCTTGATTGCAAAGAGAAGCTAGAAAACACCTTCTGGGCATTTGCAAAAAATCCAAACAATGGAAAAGAAGAAAAGGGAAAATGTTTTATTTAAATATCTCTTGATAACTCAGTCTCACTCATGATTTTTGTGGGGTGTTTAGCATCTAGCTGTGCATTTACAGGAACAGGGATCCCCCAGACCACAAACTTCTGAAGCTGCTGATCCTCTTGGTCATCCTACATCTTTCCAGCAGCACAGTGATTACTGTGGAGACAGTCTCACCAAGCCTGCTGTGCTGCTCTTACTAGAAGTATTGCTGTGCTGCAGAAAGAAAACAACAATAAAGGGAATATGTTGCTTCTGCATGCGTTAAGAGCACTGATCAAACCACATGAGATCCCATTTCAGACATAATGTGCATTGGAGGGCAAAATTAGATTGAGGAGTAAATGGAGCCTAAAATTTCCATAGCTTTATTCGTCAGAAAGCTGTTTCATTGCGTGGTTTAATTCTCCTATTTCTTTCATTCATTGCATGTAGCATGCTGGCTAGAGTACATTTTAGAAATAAGGCAACAAAAAAAACCCTTCTTTAATTTGGCAGTGGTTGTGAGGTGTGTAAGGCTGTTCAGACCTAAGATGTGAGGTGATATGAAATGCAGATGCATGTAACTCAACAGCAGAAAAATAGCCAAACTGGCACTTTCTACATTTTAGCAGGCAGAGGTGTTTTGTTTTGGAACTGTTATTTTATATTTTGGGGTTTGATTTTAGTTTCTTTTGCATTTATTTAATTCTCAGCTCTTTAAATTTGGTTTTATTATTTCTATTTAAAAGTTTTATTTCATTCCTGCTTGTGAATTACACTGCCTGATGAATTGCACTTGACCAAAAATAAACATTTTGTAGGCTAAGGCCTGCCACGATGGTAAGCCCATTATTTTTATGTGGGATTTCTTTTCTCTCCCCTTTAAACACATCAGTTTGACAGGAGGAGGCTGACTGGTCTCTCAGATAAGTAGACACATGGGGTTTTTTGCCTCTATAGGCAACACTTGGTGTAATTTCCAAACTAAGGCAAATTGCTGAGGAGAGCACTTGGTGTGCTGTGAATCCCTTCTGAAACACTGAAAACTGCAGAGCAGTACAGTTGGCATCAGTGGTATGACCAGAGCAGGAGGACAACCTATGTGTGTCTCTGTCCTGTACACACCTTTGTGTATCCATGCTTCCAGTCCACATTCCCTGCTCCATTTCTTCTCCAGAACCTCTGGAAGCTCGCTTGGCTTCCCTCATGCTGTTTTAGCGTTCCCACATCCTAATTGCCTGCAATTTTGACTATTCCTGCCTTACACTGGGAAATAAGAAGGAAAAGAGGAGCCAATTTCAGGCAGTTCTCCAGTGAAGCTTTGACCAGACCTGGAACCCGGTTGAATACCTCCAGTTTCAACTCTAGTTTCAGTGTTATGTAAGCAGAGTCTCATCTTTGAGATCTCAACCAACAGAAGATCTCATACTGTCAGGGTCAGAATGAGCTGCCTTCCCCTGCTCTTGAAACTTGGTATCTGTGGAGGTTCTTCTCCTCCACACTGGTGGAGGGACTGATCCCCGGACCAGGAGACACTGGGGTCTATTCAAGCTTGGGCTGTTGGGTCCTTGTGCCCCTGTAGCCTTTTCTGTGGGTCCCTGCTGAGCACATGCAAGATCCTTCCTTTTGGCTGTGGCAGGGCCCTGCAGATCCAACAACTGTGAAAATAGTCAAGATTTTTACCTTGTTCATGTCTATTTCATATTTTAAAAAAACCAACAAAACCAAACCTACAGTAAATAGACAAACAAAATACCTCCTTAAAAACTCCAGATCTGAAGAAAGTTTAACAACAGAAAGTACTAAATAAGGTAAAAAGCAGAGCAGTGGGCACATCTTGGTTGTGTTTGTGACACCTTTTCTATCTGTCCTCAGCATCTTAAATTTTACATAGCAAAGTAATTTGAAACTTGAAAGTGAGATTTAACTTCTGTTTAAAAAGGAAAATCAAATGTTCTAGCATCTTCAGAACTTTTTCAATACATACCCATTAACTTCTTGGAGTTAAAATGCCCAAATGAACAGCTCTCTGCTTGCATAAACTCTAGGCTTACACACTTCAAGTTGTTGGAGCATTTCTGTCTCATAATAATAAAGGCTTCATTATTAAAGGTCTTGTCTGGCACTGGCACAAAGGCAAATGTGACACCAGCTCTGTTGTCTGCCTCGCCCTCCTCACTGGGTGTCTGTTTGGCCCCTCCTTTGGGAGGGACTGTGCTCTTCAGTCAGGGAGGAGTTCCCAGGGTAGACATGCGGGAGCTGTGCAGGGACATGGACCTGTGTGGAATTTGCAGGCTGTGCCAGGCAGACTCAGCCTCACCCTCTCCTGCAGTGTGTCACTGCAGCCGCTGCAGGATGCCCTATGCTGCTTGTGACCTGCTGCTCCTCTGCTGTTCTCCAGCCAGGTGTGGGAGGGGAAGAGCGCCACAAAGGAATTTAATGGATCCAGACCACCACGTGTCCTCCCACAAGATCTCATCATCCTTGCTCGCACGTCCGTCTGCCCTCCCTTCCTTTTGGTGTCCCCTTGACAGATGAAGTGTCACAGATAAAGCTGTGGTGGTGTGCACACCTAATGTGGTGGATCATCTCCATCATTCTGCATGCATCCCATCCCCACACTTCCCCACGTCCCTCCACACATGGAGCTGTGAGCACCTGAGACCCAGGCTATGCCTTGCCCTGCCTCAACCACCGGTGGGCCTGCTAGCCCCAGCTGGGCTCAACAAACAGAAACCTTGCAAGGCCTGAGGATGTCATTGATTATGGGCCAGGGAAAGGCTAAATTATGCTGATACATTTTAGTGTGTGGCTAGTTGTTGGCCACACAAGAATTAGGGTGAGGGTGGGTTCTTGTGAAGATGTCCACCTGGGCTATTTTTCCCTGTTTTCCACACAGATGTCCTCTGCAGTACACTGTGAGTGCAAGAGTTGAATGAAGGGGTCAACTTGTGGAATTCTAACCTTGCATGTGTTACAGGAGGGACAAGAGAGCCAGGTGGACTTTGAAGATCAAGGTGGATGATAGTGCAGCTCAGATCTGCAGAAAAAAACTTTCTCATCCTAGCAACCCTAAAAAGTATGTGACAAGCTGGAATACTGAGTTGTTTATAGGGTGCAAAAGATCTGTGGCTGCACAGAAGAAGGAACAGGAGTTTTATGCAGCAGCACAAAGGAGATTATCCAGAGGAAATGGGACTGAGGGCAGGCCACTCTGTAGCTCCAGGACTCTTAGGAATCACAGAGAAAACATACTGGGGTATTCATCTCTACTTTCCCACTGCATTTTTGCTTTGACAGACAGCAACGGTCTTCCTTCCTTTCTGTTATACCTGCCCTGGCTCTCTTTTGAAAGTGTAATTGGGTCAGTGGAAAGAGTAGCAGAGACACCCGCTATGAAGGGCAGCTTTGGAGTCCTCTAAACATCTGCTGCTGCTTTGCAGATGAGGAGAAAAACAGACCCACATCTGCAGCCCCTGTTTCAGTGCAGTGTGCTTAATCTGAATTTTATGGCTCTGATAGCAGATTATGGTGCCACTGTCATGAGCCCTTGCAGCCACAGTCACAGTGGACACTGCGCATTTCAATACCTCCTCCACTAATCTTTCCCCCACTGCTCCCATTCCCTGGCTGCTAATTTCACGCAGGCACTTAAACATGATGGATAATTGTGTTCTGCTTATCAATGTTTAATTTAAGGGCTGTTCCATCTGACCTGAATGCCCTCTGCAAGAGCTGTGCCTCATTATTGATTTCATGGTCATACCTGTGACATTACCTGCTTTGTAGGAAGTAGACTTTGACATTCCTGTGAGGCTTTGGCAGCCAGAGCTAATTGTCAGAAGAATAATCGAGTCAGCAAAATCATTACAGGTGATCTGTATGTTACCACTGTTTTATCTGCCTCTAATTAGGTGCAGGAGAGGTAACTCATCACAGTAAGCACACCACACTGGTTTGATGTCCATAAATAGAGCAAGATGAGCACAGGAGGGGAGTTATTCATTAACAGCAGCGATTCAGTGTGCTGGAGTCCTGTGCTGGTGACATCTCCTTTCCCAGTGGAATGGCATGAAATGCTGTACTGCAGGCATCCATGGAATACAGAGGCTTAGTGACTTTTGGGCAGGACTGAATGTTGGGGCATGTGCTCAGTGGCTTTGGACCTGAGGCAGTAAAGACTGAGCTGCTGCTGTGGAGTAGTATTTTGTAAGTGACAAAACCAGATAGCTTTTTTGGGACATGCTTTTCTCTCGTTTGGGTACACCGCTGCCCCATGCTGCTGCCCTGGCACACCCTGGGTGAAACGCACACATCCCCAGGCAAAGGGAGCAAGAGCCAATTGATACAACTCATCAGGTCTCTGCTTTATAACAGCGTTGTGCATTTGACCAAACCATTTTCTTTTAACAACCAGGTTAGCTTGATCAAGTTCTTCACTGGGCAAAAGAAAAAGAGCTTTTGTAAGTGGGAACTGATTTTTCAGAATAAAAGTCAGTGTTGGTAACCAATTTCGCTCCAGTAAGCTAGAAATTTGGGCTTGCTGCCCAGAGATGAAGTGGCACCCAGAAAGCATCTCTGCCAATTTATTTTTTTTTCTGGTGTTAAGCAATGGCATCCCTTCCTGTAAGGCACCACAGCTTCCTCATATCTAGGGTAGCAGGTGCCTAGTATGTCAGGACAGCTGCCAAAGCCCTCTAAAGAGAGAGCAACATGTGCAGGCTCCTAGGGCCAGCAGTCCTCTGGGGTCCTGGCAGCAGAACATCACCAGTGCAGGTTCCTTCCTCAGCCACTGATGTTTGCGGGCACTTGACAAAGGATGTGCTGTGTAACAGGACCAGGAACATGGCCATAGCAGGGTTGCCATCCTCCTCCCATCACAATGGGGAGTCTTAGAGACCACGCAAGGTTATTTTGAAGAGAGCACAGCCTAAAGCCAAGTTGTTTGTCTGGGAGACCTTTTGGAAGTGGTTTATCAATTCCGCTGGTGCCCTGCAGCAGCTGCTGTATGGCATCCCTGCACAAAACCAGCATAAGGATTCCTTGCACACAGAGCCTACCAGGCAAGGAGCTGTAGAAGCCCAGACTGAATGGGATGGTGCTTGGAAGCACCTGCACAGCTCATTGCATAACTCTATGGGCTGGTGTGGCAGCATCTCTTCACCTCCACTTTGCCTAGTGCAAACCTGCATTTTTAAAAGTAGTTTTCTGGAAAGACATGAAGAGTAAGGTGAGGCAGCAGCCTCTGTGTGGATCTGGGGGAGAAGGCTGTGCTGGTGGACAGGTCTGTGGACAACCTGGTTTGGGCAGGGGTGCCTGAGGTGGAGCCTAGGGCAATGCTGGTGTCTGCTGGGTGGAGCACTCTGGTGCTGTATAGTACCTTGTGTAATTTCAGACAGGGGTGTGTGCTACCTTGGGGGGCCATTTCAGATGTCTTGGGATGATACATGCAAGGGGAGTGGGAATGCAGGATGATTCACTGGCACTGCCAGGCTGGCTTTCTCAATGTTGCTGACCTATTGGTATTGAACCTCTGACTCTGAAGAGGTGGTGTTACCCCATTAACCCAGAGCACTGCCTCATTCTTGACCACGCTCCTGAGCCAGTGGCAACCACACACCTGCTGTGAGCATGGGGTGGGGGGCAAAGGCCTGGCTTCCCCCAGTGCACATGGTGCATCGTGGAGAGGAAAATCACCAGCCCTGCTGGTGGTTGTGAGACAGTGGCAAAGGGGCTTTGTGAGCCCCCTTCCACCACCTGAACCCCCTACATTTTCTGATGTATCCTTTGCTGTAATTAATTACGTGTCCAGTGGGCTCATTTCTTTCATACTGTTACTGACAATCTGTTAGATAAAGGGAAAAAAAATGCATTGGTGCCCTGTGGTATTGAAAGTGAAGGGTTTTCACACTGTCAGGGTAATGAATTCTGCACGGGTTTGAAGCACCTGAGCTTGGGGGAGTCCTTGTGTCATGTGTCTGGGAGTGACAACCCCCAGTGGTTAATTACTGCCATGGATGAGAGCTGAGCTGATAGCAAAATGAGATAATTTCATTAGTAGTTAAATTTGAAGTTAATTGGATTCACGTTTACACACGGTAGTGTACAAAGACACACTTGGAAATGCTCTTTACCGCCTTTTGATTTTTTTTTAAGAAGGTAGATGAATTGAGGAATGCTTCTGAACTGCTCTCTCTTTTTTTCACTGTGGTTTGGAGACAGGAGAGTCCTTTGCTGCTGCAGGCTGCTCTCTGCCCCAGCCATTTTGTCCTGCAGTGGGGACATTTGCTGATGCCCCAGCACTGCTTGCCTCATCTGTGCAGGGATTGCTCCTCAGCTCTCCTGTAGCTGGTGGCAAAATTTCTTTTATGGAAGAAAATTACTTGTTTACACTTTCTTTGCAAAATGATAATTTGTTTTCATTGTGGGTGTTGCCAGCTCCTGGTGAATGGACAGAGGGACATTTATTGACTATCTTCTGTGTGCAGAGCCTTTAACATGTACAGGGGCATCTGTAGGAGAGGTGTTTGCTCCACTCCCCACAACAGCACTGATGCTCCCCCTAAGACATTTCCCCTCTGGAAATCAGATGAGTGATGGGTCAGCATTGCCTTGAAAGTGTTCACCAGGAACCTGAAGTAGCCTGGTGAAGAAGTCTGGAGGAGGTGATGGGATAAAGGAGATAGCAGGGTCCAGGCTGAATGGGCACTTGAGCTGCTGTGTGCTCCTTCTGTCATGGAGCTGTGCCAGTTTCAGGTCAGCTGATGCCACTGAAGGTACTGATGCTGCTGGGGCTACCAGCCTCTCCATGGAGAGGCCACTGTAGGAAAGACACAGAAAGGTATTTTGGTACTTGGAGCTTCAAATTGTTGGCAGAGGTTGTTAGAAAGAGATTGTTGGTTACCTTGGAAAATTCTGCTAGATTCTGCTCTAGCTGAGCTTCTCTACAGGCAGGGGCTAGCAGCTGAGCTGCTCTGTGACAATACCAGCCCAGCAAAGCAAGGAGGCAGCTCTGCCCACAGCTGCTTCTGTCCCATCTCTAACTTTAGGTGTCTAAAATAACCTTCAAAAAGCACAGGACAAAGACATTCAGGAAAAAAATATGTCTTGAAGGACCTAGGTTCCTATGTCTGTGTGGCCCACTGCTAAAATGTAGATGTTCATTTCCTCTTGGGTGCTTTGTGTGTATGAGTAAGGCAGAACACCCCGTAGCAGAGGCTGCTTCTTAACCTCTCTTTGTACTAGGTGGATTCAGTTTTTTCCTCTTAAATCAATTGTTTTAGTGCAGTTGAAGCTTGCCAGTACTGGGGGGGAAATCTCATAGAGAATAAGATGCTCCAGTCTTTTGGTGAAAGCAAATTGGATGGAATTGACAGGATGAGGTTGGATTGCAGGACTTGCAGTCATGCCCTTGGTCACCTTTGGCCAGCCCCGTCAGCCCCTGCCTGAGACTTGGCTGTGGGGACCCTACAAGGAAGCTTTGCTCACAGGTGACAGAACATTTCATTTGAAAATGGGATGTAGTGGAAACCATCCCAGACCTGTGGAATGGATCATGGGTGATGTTTTCTTTATTGACTGAGGAGCAGAGGTGCTACTCATTATAGTGTTGTTCATGGTGGTTACATTGCTCAGTACCCTTGACCCTTGATCCTTATCATTCTGGGTATGTCAGTGGCTTTGGAGAAAGTGAATAATTTGTAGTACTTCAAAATACTGAAGTAAATGTCAAGGTTTTTATGATAGCTATGGAAAGTGAGGAGTGGGATGTAGTCAGTGTGGGGCAGTTTGGGAGGGTGAGCTTGCCCACGGGTCAAGGCACCTTTGTGACATGATGTATTGTGCAGTTCTCTAGTGATACCATACAACCAAGGAAGGGAGGAGTCCTGATTTCCCTCCCGGGTCTCCGGAGGGCTCCTAGATGGCAGTAGTCAGCCTGTGAAATGTTTGCCTGCATTAGGGACAGCTGTTAGCTGAGCCCCTGCTAGCACTGGGGGTGAACTTAGCTTCTGTGACTGACTTTATGCAGACTGCAGATACTTTTGTATTCTCCAGGCTATAGAGGTGACATAAAGCATTTAATTTTGTGTGGGAGAGAAGGAAGCAGGGCAGAGATGAGGGGAAAGCACTTTAATCTAAAATAACCATTTTCTTCCTGCATTGAATAATTAGAATTCATTATGCCCTTCCGTAAGGGATGTGACTTCTCCCTAGCACTGGAGAGCAAATTAATCAATTGTTTTGAACCTTAAATTCTTTTAGGATGTGAATGCACCATAAATATTCTGTAGGAAGGGCCTGAGAGGGACAGCTTGCATCCTGATTTGCAGATACTGAGTGCAGAGGAAAGTGGGGCATGTGCTAAGAGATCACTGCAGAGATGCTAGAGTTTTGGCATGCACCCCTTCATCTGAGGGTAGGGCAAGGCAGCCTTTGTGGCCGTGACTCAGAGATTGTGAGCCACAATTTTCAATTACTTGTGTACCTGTCTCTTGTCTCATCAGATGAAGTCTCATTTCCTTAAAGATATTGAAAAAAGGAAGATATTAAAGGGTTTTTTTTTAGATCAGTTAAAAATTAAATTGGGACTCAAAATATTTACCAAACAGAAAACTTTTCTAAAAATTGTTTTGGCTTTTAGAAAAATGTTCAGTTTCAGTCTGTCCAAGCTCTAGAGACCTGAAAAAGTTCACTGTCTTAAAAAATATTGCCTACAGAACACAATGTGAAAAAACAGAATCTGTGCATTTTTTCTTGTCAGCAGTGCTAAAATCAACAAAGTCACAGGGGACCTTTTGCTAATCCAACATGCTACCTTTTAAGGAAGGAACCTGATTTTTGCTAATGAGCTGTTTTGGACCAATAGGATCTTTGGAGCTGACTGGTGCCAGAGTGGTCCCTGTCCTGTAGAGGTTGAACGAGTGGAAGGGATAGGTGTTTCATGCAGCCCAGACTCTCTTCCTCTTAACTGAGGTGCCTACTCAGCTTTTCAGAGCTAAGCTCTCATGCAGTGCCACTGCCCCTGAGCTATGGTTTGGATCTGATGGACCCCTCATTATCCCCTGATATGATAATAATGATATTATTATCATTATCTTGGAGGAGCCTCTTGGCAGGCTGGCAGCGTCAGGGGGGTGGGTTTAAGGGCAGGTCTACAAACTAAAGTGGTGCCTGAGTACTGTGTGTGATACTCACACTGGGAAGGGATTGCAGCACCTACATCCAGCTGCTGATCAAGCCATGGTGTTGCAGGGTCAGTGCTACCAGGCACCTGGGTGTGTCTTGAAAGCAGCTTCTCCTTGGCTAAGTGTTCTGCCCAAGGATGCCATGGGAGCCCACAAGACCATGAGTGGGCTCCAGGATTTCCTCTGGGGTGAGGGATGGATCCTGCCTGATGAGATCACAGGAGCATCCTGTTCTGGTGAGTCTCTTGTGGCCACAGGTGACTGCGGCAGCCTGAAGGGATGGTAACTCTTCCAGAACCTCCACACTGGAGCAGGGTCCAGGCACGACTGAGGAAATACTTCTGTGGCACTGTGTGAGCCATGCTGTCTGACCTCCTGTCTTTACACTGCCAGCAGAAACATGTCCTCAAAAGTGATAGGAGATGTCCGGGAGCGGGTGAAGGAAGAGAGAGTACCCCAGACCCCCGGTCCAGGGACGGAGAGAGATGGAAGATATTCCACTGCCTGCTTTTGTGGGGTTATTTCCATGGAAGTCCTGTGGATACTTGACTAAAACCCATGTTTCTGTGGCTAAAGAAAGAGCAGTGATTCAGGCTATGTCTGCAAATCTGACTCTTCTTCAGGCACTGTGACAAACTATACTTTAAACCACCTTCGTGTCTCAATGCCTTGTGTTTTTTCCTTTTTTTTTACCACTTTAATAAGAGATAAAACCAATGCCCTGCATTGTATTTAGATCTCAAACAGTCTCAGCCTGTGTATGTGATTTTCTAGGGAGTTTTCTGGCGAAATGTCATTAAGATCTGTGTTATTTCCCATTTCACTGCCTTTGACTTTACAAATCTAAGCTTTGGAGGAATTTGGGAATAGGGGTAAGCAGCTGGAGTTCAGGCGGGTGTGTTCCTCTCCCTGCAGAGCTCTGCTCTTCACCTTCCGTCTCGCACTTCATTGGAGCTTTGTGGCAGCTTATAGAGAAAGCAAAACTGTGCCTGCCCTCCCTGCCAGGCTGGAAATCCCACGCTGGTCTTCGCAGAGCAGTGATGACAAATGCATGGCTGTGTTCTGGGTGCTCGGGGAGATGTAAAACCATGTCTGCTTGTCGCAGTGCTCACGTGGTGATTTGTTGGTTTGATTCCTCAGGTCGCGAGCTGGCAAGTACAACCCTCCCAGGATACCCTCCACATGTCCCTCCTGCCGGACAGGGCAGCTACTCCGCTCCAGCGCTGACAGGAATGGTGCCTGGTGAGTCTTCAGAGCTGGGGGGAAGGAAGACATAAAAGGAAAACAAATAGCATTTCAGGAGAGAAACACTGCATGCTGCAAATTTTCTGTGCTGTGGTAGAAGCCACAGTGCTGAAGGGTAGGTGTGGAGTGATCCTGGGTCAAGTAGGACCATGTTCCCCAGCAGAGGAGGCTAGGTAACCTGCAGAGTGCTGAAGCAAAATGTTGGCACTGAAAACGCTGAAGGAACTCCCAGCCTTCCTTCTGTGGAGCCTGGAGGTTGCTCCATATTGGGCTGTGCCAGGCTCTACTCACCAGACTCAGCTTTTGCTCCAACTGACCTGGTTTCTCCCAACCACTGCTGCCCCAGCTGTGAGGTCATTGGCCCGGGGGCTGGACATGTCCTGACCTCAGACTCCTTCCATGCAAACCTGACTCATGAGGACACCAAGTTGTTCCCAGGACTCTATACTTCTGTAATTTCCATCCCATTTTGGAATCTCAGTCAGAAATGCCAGGTGGCATGAGCCAGCTGGTGGCTACTGCTTGCCTGTGTGGCAGCAGAAGCAGAGGTTGTGCAGGTGTCTGTGGCAGGCAGAGCAGGTTCTGCAGCTATGGTACCACACTGATGCCAGCTTTCAGCACTGTTTGCTGCAGATCCTCACACAGTTCTGAGTAGGACGGTGCTGGGTGCTGGCAGAAAGGAGTAGTGGGGCCACAGCATTCCTGTCTTTTCTGGGGAGTCACAAGTTCTTTGGGAGCAGCTGCTAGGGTGGGTTGGCAGAGCTGCAGGATGTGGGGCTTAATGGTGCTCAGCCAGAGGAGGTGCAATGTAGGTTCAGTGATGTAGAGTCATCTGAACTGATTTTCCCAGGTAATAGATTTTATTTTTAACTACATATAGGCTTGTGTGACCCATTATATTGAATAACTGCACTGTTCCTCTCATTGGTTCCTTTAATAACAACCTTCTGCTCCAGCTAGTGTGAAGGTCAGCTGCAATTCCTGTAGGTTCTCCGTCTCATTTAAGTGAGAATTTGCTAACTAGCATTCGAAATGCCTTCTCAATCCTTCTTTGACTCCTGTCTTTTGCAGATCAGTTTTAGAGCCTTGCTGGGGTAAGCACCACAGTCCCTGAGGGGCTGACAGTAAGGCAGGTGACAGACCCAGTCTGCTGCCATTGGCACATTCCTGCTTGTTCCAAAATGGCCAAATTGTCATGCCTGAGCACAGGCATGTGTTTGTTGTGCCAGCACTCAGGAATTCATCTCACAACCTTGCCTCTGTATTGTTCTAGTTTTTGGAGCCTTTGCTAGAAATGTGCTTCCTTGATAAGATTTTTAATCATTAGCCATGAATTTCTGCTTGTAATTAAGCAATTGTGTGAGTTAAGTGGTTAGAGACATGGGAGAAATGTATACATGATAACACATAAGCAGTGTTTTGTTGTGTGCTTGTTGCTACTGCCATTGCCCCTGCTGATGTGAGTAAACCCAGCCCTTACCAGGGTGGGTGTTTGTCCCTCTCCTGCTGGGCTCAGTAGCTTGCCTATGGGTCACAGGGGACCTTCACACTCCTTTGCATTTGCAAGATGTGTGGATTCAGCTTCATATTCCGTCCTTATCTTTCCTCCAGCCCCCACCCTGTCACTACTCATCCTAACAGGAGCACTTTGCCTCCTGCCAGCCCCAGGTTCTTCCTTCTCTCTCCCACAGGCAAGGAAGTACACAGGAACCTGTCTCTGCTGCATCTCCATGACTTGTTTAAACACATGCTCAAAATTTCACATTTCCTTCCTTTCCTGCAAAACAAGGGACTTGCATATCAGCAGTGAATTTCCATTTTTATGTCTTGTCTGCCATGGCAGAGAATAAACTATTCAAATGCTTTTCTCTGAAAGAACCAAACAAGCAAGCACATGGTTTGATTTCAGTCTGGAGCTTTAGAGATTGACAGCTGGCACTGCTCAAGGCTCCCATGAATGTGTTTCTTCTGCAGGCTGTTGTCCCTGCAAGCTTCTCCTGCCTTTTTGGTGGCTGTCACCCTGTAGAATTGACTGGAGGGGGGCTGTCTGAGCTGTGCTGATGTGCCCAGCACCCACAGTGCTCTGATGCCACAGGGCACAAGTGAAATGCCACGATGGGGACAGATGGGAAAACAACTGGCTGGGTGGTCAGGCTCAGAGGTGGTGCCTAATGTCACACTCCAGGTGTTGGTGGCATGTTGGTGCCACACACAGAACTGCAAGGCATGGCTAGAGGTCTCTCTTCGTTCACAACTTCATCCACAGCAAGAAGAGAGCCCAGCTTCTCAGGTGTTCAGAGGATGCCAACCTGCATGATGCCAGCAGTAGGCTCCAGAGCAGGGCAGGGATGTGGAGGCACATTGACAGGCTGGGGAGCAGCATGAAACCCAGTAAGGGCAAACCAAAAGATCCTGCACCAGGGAAAGGACCACTTTGCAACAAAATGGGCTGAAGACTTTAGTTCCTGGAGGGCATCCTCAGGGATGAGGCAGACTGAGAGGGTCAGACTGCCATCTGCACTGGTTGTGAGAATGGTCAGCATCATTCTGGGCATGAGCTGGAGGGAAGGAGTTATTCTCCCTCACTTATGGGCTCACAGTGGGAATAGTACTGGTTTGGGCCCCTTTGACACAAACAAATAATTGGCAGAAGTCAAAACAAGATGCAACTGGGTATGACAAAAGCCTCCAAACTTTTTCCCCAAGAGATGGGCACAGTGGTGGAACAGGTTGTTTAGGGGTTGTGCAGTCTCCATGCTTGAGGGCTTTCAAGGCCACGTTGGGTGAAGCCCTGAGTATTCTGCCCTGGCCTTATTGCTGATCCTGCACTGAGAAAGGTCTCGAGACCCTCTGAAGACCTTTCCAGCCTGAAATGGCTGGTCATTCCATGACTCAATGTTTCAGCTGAGGCACTGTGGAAATGTGCTGCAGAAATTTGTATGCTTCTGCTTCATACTGTAAGTAGGGATGGAGTCAGGAAGCTGTTAACAGAGGGAAGCACCTTTCTGTAAGAGTGGTGGCAGCAGTCCACACAGAAGAATAACTTCTGCTCTAGACCCCAGTTACCATTAAATGACTGAGCTGTGAATCCCACTTTGAGGCTGGAGAGAGCCCTATAGGCAACTTTTCTGTCACGGGGAAGATCCTAATGTCTACACAGGGACTGGGGAAAATCACTTTCCACATTCCTCTTCTATCCTGTGACCATGGGCTCACCCTGCAGCAGTCCAGTAGCACCTTCTTCCAGCCCCTGGCTCAGTATCCTGTTTGCCTGTGCTCCGTGCCCCATGCCTGACTCACCTTTTCCTCTGGGAGGCTGTTAATGACAGGAGGAAGGCAGGTAGACCCGACATAAGATTGATGACTATTGGTAAATATTCCTGGACATGCTGGGAGCGGGCATCAACATTGACTTTATCATGTGGGATGCCATGGGAAGCCACAGGATCCTAGGAGCAGCCATCAACCTTACCTGGGGAAGGGGACATAGCAGCACCTGAAGCAGCTTGCACAGAATGAGCACTTCTCTTTAACCCTCATTGTCTGGTGGTTGATGCCTTGAAGCTTGGAAGTTTATATTCCTTGTAAATGTTCATTTTGTCTACTGCAGCTCTCTGCATGTTTTCCTTATCTGTTTAAGGCTTTAATCCATTGTTGGTTCCTACTAGATTCATGGCTTCAGTATCAGCTCAAGGCACAGGATCCTACAGGTTACTGAGATGCTGTATGCAGAAATTATCCCCAATAATTTGGTACTGTTGTTACTATTTGTTCACACTGATTGTGCCCACAAGGGGCTGTTGCATTGAAAATATGGAGCAGTGTTTCTCCAGCAGCCTTTCCTTTCTGGGGGAAAATCTCTGGGGAAAAGCAGGCAGGAGCAAACTGCATCTTCTCCACCCCATCAGGTACTCACAACGTGAAGCCTTGTGCCACCTGGCTGTGTTTGCTCCATTACAGAGATGTGGTCCTAGGGCTGTTTGCTTTTTTGGATAAAGACTGTGCTGTCTTCTGCTTGCAGTTTCTGCCTCCTCTGCTCCTTTTACTGCCTCACACTTTGCTTTGGTAGCTCAGGAGAAGAAAACTGCACACTGGGAAATGCAATATTTGCAGGGACTTTTCTCTGTGACCAGTGTGGAGGCCTCAGAGCCCTTTCCTGAGGTGAGGTGTTTGAATGGATGTGCAGCTTCTGAAGCAGCTGTTGGCTGGTCACAGAGACCATACAGTTGCCATATTTCCCTCACCTCTGGAAAGCTGGGCCTTCTCTCCAGTGCTGCTCCTCCTCCTTAATGGGCTCTGCTGCCCTTCTGACTGGAGCTGGCATGGTGACAGGGATCAGTGCTGTTTGCCTGGAGTCTTTCCTTGATTTTTGTAGCTTCACAAACCACCAGCTGTTTCCAGCCCTGGCTCAGGTCTCTCACAGATCACTATTTGTGTCCATGGGTTTGCTCCCAAGATGTATCTGAAGGTCATTGTCTTCCCATGTGTGGGGCAGATGGTGGCCATCAGCAAGGGGACAGAGGGGAAACATGAGGAGTGGTGCAAGAGCTACAGTATGTGTGCCTGCTCCAAGCAACCTATCCCAGAAGCTGTGTCCCATCTGAGTTCTGACAGTGCTGGGGCAGAGGGACTTGCAGCAATTTCATTGCTGAGACAGGGGTTTGGACAAACCACACCTGTGTCCACCAGCATGTGTGTTCCCTTGCCATCATGCTTATGATGCTGCAGCTGAGCTGGACACAGGTCATATGGAAGTAGCCATGATAACTCACTTAAATCTTTATTCCAGTTCTTGTGTTAGAAGTGCTGGGACAGCAGCCCCTGTTTCCCTTCAGTTTCTGTCCCCTCCCTCCATTCCTTCTTCCCATCTCCAGGGTTGAAGCCCCTGCTCTGCCACCCCTTTTCCCCTCCCCAGGGCTGCTGTTCACCCCATCCCCTCCTCTCCTGGCAGGCTCTGCATGCTGGGTGACAGGAAAGGGTAGACTCTCCAGAACAGTGATGCTGAGAATATAGTCATTAATGGGACTCTTGAAACCCAGATGTCCTTTCTGAACACCGGTAATTTGTTTTTAATGAAAAACCATGCAGTGACCCTGAACAAATGAATTTCCTTTATAAGAAGTCTATGTGCAATTACCCGACTAAAGGGACCTGAAAACACTGACATTCAAAACTGGGCTTTGAAAAGAAAGGCATAAAAAATAGCAATACTGTCATTAGCAATCTTTTATCTAGGAGAAGATGCTTGTTCTAACATGTGAAGGGGAAGGAGATGATGTTGCAAACAAAACATGGTTTTCATGTCCATTTTTTTTCATTGTGCCTGGCAGGTATTGATGCTGAGCAGCAATAATGTTGTGTGACTTCTTCCTGTTGGGGCTACTCCTCACACTGACTCTGCAAGGGACAGCACCCTCCCTCAGTCCACTGGCACCCAGCCTGCAGTAAGGGGTTCAGGGGGCCAGAATGCCAGCCTTGTGTCATGGAGGGGTTAGGAGGCAGACATTTGGATGAGTGGGACTACCAGGATCCCACTGTCTGTAGAGACTGGTGGAATTTGGATCAACTGGCACACTGAAGACTTTATTAATAGTTTTTTTTTTTAAGTTACTGTTTTTTGTTTTGCCTCTACCTTTGCCAAAGTTTTGCAACAGCACATTATAATCTCATGACAAAATTTAGGAAATATAAGAGAAGCAGCTGAGAGATAAAATGCCTAAAACCAGGGGCAAAGAAACCAAACTGCAGTGTGTGGGATGTCAGAGGGCATCAGTGAACCAGGTCCTCCTCTGTTGTACAGCATAGTGCTGGAATTGCTTGGTTGCTTGAACACTGACATTATTCTGGGCCAGTGAGAGTGAAAGGAGATTCTGGCCCTTTATGCTAGATGGACCTAAAGCAAATGAGGAATAAACCTTAACAATTCTTTGGTGAAGCAGAAAGTTTGCAAGTTACCTCCTCAAAGCCTGGAAGTGACTCCCAAGTGTGCCATCTGCTCCATCTGCTTCATGCTAGCAGCATGAAGTTGTGGCTGGGATGGGTATGTGTGTTTGGGTTATAGGCACCTGTGCCTTTTTGACAGCTCAAACCCAAATGTCCCTTGGTGCACCCCAAAGACAATTTCAGCCTCTTCAGATGCACACAAAAACGTCCAAGACTTCAATGCCACAGTCAGAAGACCTGCTACCAAAGGACAGAAGTGCTGACGTGGCCCTCCCTGGTTAAGCAAATTTTTTGCATTTTTCCCCAAGTCTGGGGCTGTTCCACAAAAGTGTCTCCACACCCTTTCATAGTCTTAGAAGACAAATCCCGGAGAAGTTTCATCACCTATGATGGAGTATGTGATGCACATATATCTTGGGTCAAATTGCAAACCAGCTGACAAATTATTCCCTTAATTAATAATGAAGCAGTTAGGTGAATGGTATATGTTTATCCTCTGCTCGTGTACATTTTGAATGAGGGTCTGCCAGAATCTTGGAAGTTTAGAGAATCGCTTTGGTTCTCATCTGTCAGGAATGTAATTACCATTCTTCCTCAGAATATAGATAAAACCTATATTGTTTTCCATATGATGTTGTCAGATATTATTTCATTGAATTGACTTACAAATTATACTGAAGAGGGCAGGAAGATGAAATGCTGGAAAGCCTACAGCTTTGGGTCTACTTATCCACTTTCCCCTCACCTGGGGTCAGTTAGGCCCTCTGCTCTTTACTCCAGTTAAGGATGTGGTCTCCAGTGTCCCACGCATGGCAAAGGCAGACTGCTCTGCTTGGCTGGCCCTCTCTGCTCTGTCCATAATTTCTGCCTCCTCCTGTCGAGGTGAGACATTGTGCATATCTAAACATAAGTAAGCAAGGTGAAGTGTGTATAAACAAAGAGGTCTGTATTTAGGAGTGAGGAGGAGGAGAGAAAACATATTGTATTGCTCCACTCTTTGGAAATTTCTATGCATTTGTAATAACAAAATTACCATAATTTGCTCGTTAACGCAGCTAGATCAGTCAAGCATTGTTCCAAACATGCAGAGGCTGCCTCTCGCTCTGGGTCTGCCAGTGAGTTAAGCACGGTAGAAATTAGCATGCAAATAGCCCTAATTCGGCCGAGCTGTCAGATCCGCATTCAGCTGCTTGTTCCCTTTGAAATCCCTGACAGGAGGGGCTCAGGCAAGCCCATCCTCCAGTAGATCCAGCCAGCAGAGTACCGAGGGGGCACCTCCTGAGTGACAGTTTGGCTACCTTCAGTCAAATCCATCTATCTCGTCAGCCAGCAGTGGTGACACTGGGGGCTGTGGGTTGGGGTGCATCTTCCGGCCAGATCTCCATGCCAAAACTGTCCCCTCCCCACCCCAGGATTGGGTGCCAGGGTTTGGGGCTACAGCAGCTTGGGTGATGCTGCCCTTGGGATAGGGGAGTGCTCTGTTCAGATACCAGTGTTCAGTTAAGCTGCTCTTCAGATCAAAGAGTGTTGAGGTTGGGGTTTTTTAGTGTTGAGGGATGGAAACCAGGGCTTGTGGTAATTTCTTCTGGAGCCTTAGCCAAGGCTCCCGGGTTTTCTATGGCTACAAAGTTCATGGAGCATCACTGCAGAGAATGGTGCTCTGGGCAGTGATGGGATGCTGCTGCACTGCATATGCCCATGGTCCCTGAAGATGGGAGGAGAGAGAGAGGCATGCAGCTGCTGGCACAGGGCTCTTCCCTGCATCCCTGGAACCATGGGACCATTCCCTCTCCAAGGTACTCACAGGGAGACCCTGTTGGCAGCTGGGAATTGTTCTCTGTTAATGATCATTCAGTGTTACAGACCCGATGTGCTGCCCACCTTTAAGCAAGACTGGTGGTTATAAAAGCAATAGTGAGAATGTAATAAGTCCTTTATTGCTGGTTTGTTTCTTTTCTTTTAAGGGGAGGTTATGTTACTAAACATTTTTTGTCCTCTGCAATGCAGTAATTTTGAAACCCCCTGTGCTGGCAGCTACAATAAACTGCCCCAAAATATCTAGAGCCAGAAATTTAAAGATGATGTGTTAAAAGCTCAGTAATATGCTGTGTAGAACCTGGCACATGGGTCTGATTTTATGAGTTTGCTATATGTAGGATCAGTTTGCCCCTACCCAGGCAGCTCCGAGGGTCTCCTCTGGGCACCAAGGACACTCCCCCTGTATGTAGAGGGTTCAGGGCCACTGCAATCCTCCTTTGCAAAGCCAGGAGCAGCTTTACAGAGGGTTTGCTAATAGATCATTGTTCTACTGGCTCTCAAAGACAGCAGTGACAATGGCTGCCCAGGTGATGCACCCCCAATGTGCTGCCTGTGACACCCTGGTGTCCAGCCAGACGTGCCATGCCAAGGATGAGGCACACTGCTGCATCCTCTGCATTTCATGGGTCCACTCCTGTTTGCTCTCGTTTCTTCATTACAGATAGCTGTCCTTTGGTGAGAACACAATAAGGAGAAGATAACTGTAATTAGAAAGCCATAAGACCTACATTAGTTCTGATTTGGGAAAGTTCCAGCTTGGATTAGTGCAGCAGAGCTATGAGAGTGGTAAGACATTGCCCTGCCACATCCCTGGAAGTGCTCAAGGCCAGGTTGGAGGGGCTTGGAACAATCTAGGATAGTGGAATGGTATAGTGCATGTTGTAGTCCCATGGCAGGTGTTAGGACTACATGAACTTTAGGGTTCCATCCAACCCAAATCATTCTGTTATTCTGTGGTTCTGTGATTCAAGTGCCAGTATTCTGAGCCTCACACAGCATTGCCTATGAGCAAGAAAGGAGCAGCTAGAGCTGACCTGGACTTGCAGGGCTGAAGTCAGCCACCTTGCACAGAGTGTGGTTTCTCAGAGGAGAGAAATAACCCTCTGAGAGCACACAACACAGATTATAATTTCTGAGCATTCTGTTTTTATGGCGGTGTCTCCTTTGTGTTACATCATCACACAGAGTTTAAAAAAAATTGGAGATTACAAAAGTGTCGTGGTTGAAAACAGTTTTTGGAGCTTTGAGCCCTGCAAAGTGCCCAGCATCTGTCAGGGCTGCCAGCTGTGGCTCAGGCATCAGATGCCCTTACATGTGGGGTATGTGGAGCAGCCAGACCAGCCATCAAATCAATCAGGTAGTTTCCAGACAAATTGTGTTTGACAATGAGCAAATGCTGAGATCCCCAAAGTAAGCAGAGTGGAAAACACTTCATGGCCTGGTGTGTCTATGAGCAGGAGTGTGACATAGCTGCTCTTTTCCTGCCATACCACACAGCTGATAACAGTGATGGGGAGAGTAAAGTCTGTGTTCCCATCACATCTGAGCTCAACAGCCCAACTGTTCAGTGCTTCCATGAGGTGAGGGTAGGGATGATGCATTTTCTTTCCTCCTGAGCATTAGACCCTGGCTAGCCCACCTCCTGCTGAGATTCATCTCTTGCTGAGATTCTTGTCTTGTCTTGGGGGTTTCGCATGCACCACCCCCAGCCAGGGTTTCTGTATGCACTGAGTGATGTGCCTAGCTCAGGGTGACAGGGGTTCAATATCTGCCCAGTTTCAAGGTGTCAAGAAGTTGTCCTGCAATTAGAGGGAAGTCTCCTGCTTCCAGCATTTTTGTGGCCAAGGGAATGCTGCAGACTAGATCCTGAGCCCAACCATCCCCAGCTCCCTGAGCACTCCCTTCTGCCATGGGAGGATGACCTCTGTAGAGGTTTTGGGGGACTTTGCAGCCATTCTCCTGAAGGCTGTTGTTCATGAATTTAGTGGTTTTGCTACTTGCTGGACTTATTTTCTGAGATGGTAGGTTTGACTTCTTTATGATTGTTGCTGGGGAAGGTTTGCTTGCAGTTAGGAGTGTTTGAACATAGAACATCTGCCCTGTGGTAAACTCCAGTTCTCAGAACTGATGCCTATGGCACAAATTGAAATGAGATACTTTGATAATAAAGTATTCTCTTCCTGGGATTTTCTAGATTCCTTAAGACTTTATCAAAACAAGTGAAAATGCTTAGACAGTACAATAGATTGCAGTGCAGTGCAATTCAATATAATGTGATCAGTGCAAAAGAAATGAAATGGCATAACAGAAAGAAAGCAAAATTAAGTGGGAACTGTTAATCAAAATTACATACTGTAGTAATAATGAAGGAAGGTGCTCAGCTTCTTTAGTCTTCTATGAAGATCCCCACAATCTCAACACAAGAACTGCCCCTTTTACACAGCAGAAATTTCCTCTGAAAACACAGTTTAAAGCAGAGGCTATCCATCTGTTTGTGTTGGAAAACTACTGTGTGGTCAGCTGTGTGAGGCAGGTTTGAACCCCCAGATAGGGGATGCAGGAGCTAGGAATTTGAGGATGTGTCTCCTACTCATGGGGTGCATGTTCTGAGCCAGGAGAAGAGGGACAGTCTGCATTGGGAAGTGGGAAGTCTCCAGAAAGAAGTGTGTGTTCGTTTGTTTCTGTCAGCAAATATGGCACTGGAGCACTTCAGATGAGAATAAGTCATCTGTCTCTTATGACCTCAGTAGGTCTGGGACAAGACTCTGCACTGACTGTAGAGTAAGCTGGGAAGTTTAAATGTCACCTCCTCAATCCTACACAAAAAGACTAAAAACAGCACTCTTGTGCTGACTTGATGTCCTTTCAGCAGCAGATGCATTAAATCCTGTCAGTCTTGGTGCTTTACTCCACTAACAAGTTTGTCACAAGTAACTGCTGCTTTAAGGTGGATGTTTTACTCATGTGGAGAGCTGTGCACAGACTCCATGATGGGACAAACAGTGCCCAGGTGGGAGAAGGCCTGCTTGCTTTGTCTGTTGAAGGTGTGGGCACAGGGTGTTGGTGACGCCTCATCTTTTTCTCCTACCAGCCTTCTTCAGGGTGAAGGAACCACCTCAGCTGGGGCTAGCTTGTCTTTGATTCTTGCACATTTACTAAAGTTGGGAAACTTAATGCCAGGAGTCAATGAGGAGCCAGGTGCTGATGAGGTGTGGACTGGGCTTTTGGGAGCCATGGGTGCCCCGGGGCATGTGCCATGACAAGCCATGATGTCCTCAAGCATCAGCTTGTTATTTGTAGGAGGAGACCCCTATCTGTCATCCCTTCTCCACCTGTGTCTTCTCTTCCTTGGCACCATTTTTTTGCTGATTCAGCAGGATCGAGTCAGGCTGAGCAGCTGCAGACATTATTTGGAAATGGCATAGGCTACAAAACATTTGCCAGCAAAATGTTCCATCTGTTATGCCAGAGGACTGAGCTGCCACATTCCCAGAGACCTGAGACTGTCTGACAAGATTTTTTTTTTTTTTGCATTTAAAGGATGACTGTAATGTGGATGTGGTGTAAAACCAAAGCAGTGTGGTGGAAATTAAGTGAGAAACTATCTGTCTTCTGTCACTCAGGCATTCATTTGCATCATCTCTGGTGTCAGAAAGAAGACCTGACATCATCTTTTCTGGGAATGTGTGTCTGTATTTCAGAGCTTGCACAAGCCCCTCACAATGACAGAGTGGGAAAAGCAGACCCTGCTAGTGTGCTAAAGCCTCAGTCCAGGGGTGGATAAAGACTGCAGTCCAGCTAGAAACCTGGTCATGCAGAATAGCTGAGATGCTGAGATTCTATGTGGCTCAGCTTGCAGAGCTCATCCATGCTGTGGGGGAGCACAAAAGACTTTTCCATCTATCAAAAGTTCTACCACCTTGACAGAAAGGGCAGAACTTGGCCCCCGCCTGGAGCTGCTGTCCCAGTCCCAGCTGAGCCATGGCCTGTCCATGATGGGGTCTGACACAGTCACCAAGCTCAGGAGCATCAGAGGAATGTCCAAGACTCTGCTGATGTGAGAGGATGCTCCCTCAGTCATGCAGATGCTTTCCTGCCCATGTTCCCACACCTGCATTGAAATATAATTGAAGATAGCCTCCTTGTCAGCGCCAATGTGCATATATCCAGCTACCAAAATGCCTAATTTCCAGGCTTTACAATGTTTGCAGTCTGTGTTACTATGGCTTGTAACCTTATATCTCCTTCTGCTATGAGCTAAATTAGTTGTTTCCTGGAAGTAACCCACATTGCAGTGTCATTTATGAAGGCTGAAATTACAGAAAAGGCTCAAGTCAGGATGAAGCATGGAATGGAATGTTCTCACCTGAACCAAGTGCAATATTTTGGCTTTTACACCACTTTGGGATGGAACCATACTGCAAAACTTAGTTTTTCTGAGTCGGTTGTTTACCCTTTCATCCCAGCTGCACTACCAAGCTGGCCAGTCTGGAGCAAAGAAAGGGAAATGGTGCCTCCCCTGATGTGCTATGGGGCTACTTCTGTGCAGGTTGGAAGTGCCTAGGCACATAGGCATGGAGTGACGTTCTGCATGGATGGGTCACCTGTGCTGCTTGTCTGCTCCACGACCCTTGCCCACCCTGTGCCACTTGTCCACTCGGTGCCACTTGTCCACTCTGTGCTGCTCATCTGCCACATGTCCCTTGTCTGCTCTGTGACCCTCATCTACCCTGCCTCCTTGTGTGCTTGATGCCCTGCATTCTCTCTGTGTCCTTCGTTCACCTTTTGCTACTCACCTGTACTCCCTACAACAACTGGGAAGGTTGCAGCAGCCCCACAGACCAGGCTTAAAGAGAGACAGTCTGGTATGAGCAGGTGCAGCAACTGGACAGAGCAGCAGAGTGTTCCCAGCCCCATATCTGGCAGCACTGGTACTGAGGCTCTGCACATGGGCAAGTGTGGCTTGATGATCTTGATATCACCATTGGCAGTGCAGCTTCTTGCTGGTAGGTCCAGCTGGGATCCCAAGAGTCTGCATGCCACTGGCTGGTGGAGAGGGGAGATTACTCTACAGGGGCAGCTGAGAGAGGGAAGGGGAAGACCCCCTCATTGCAATTAATTGCAATGCCATCTTATATTCAGATGAGTTGGGCAATTGTCCTCCACTATTGAGAAATAAATCTCTCCTAATGCAGTTCCAATATGGTTGCTCTGTGGCACCACCTACCTTTGTTGTATTAAAGTTAAATACCTTTGTGTACAAAAGTTTAAAGTGCATAGCTAAAACCTATGTGCTTGCAGTAATTGCGGATGTAAATCTTTTTGTCATCCTGCAAAGACTAGGTGAGGTATTTCATAAATATGTCAGAAGCAGCATTAAAATTTTATGGCAGGCAGCACGGGTCGAGAATACTACAGTGACTTCTCAGCAAGGTACGTCCACCTTAACCCACAACTCATTAGTCATTGATGGGATTTCTGTGCCTTGTAGCTTCTCGGAAATGTGGTAGTGTTACAAAAATCTGCATGTTACTGTTTTCTTACAATATGACAGCCCACTCAGAACCATTAAAATACTACATCTTTGACCAGTCTTGGCTAATGTAAAGATAAAATAAGGGAGAAAGACTGGCCAAACTGCATGATCATAGAATTATATACAACCTTCATTAGAAGTTAATTGGTAGTCTTGATGGGACTGGGAACTTTGGAGAGATGCTCTTTGAATGTGACCGAGTGCCTTCCAAGCACAACTGTGATAAACTTCTTGCATAATGTGCAGGAACAATTAGGGGCTAATTTCATTTTGAAATGCATAGTGTGAAAATTCGGGGGATGGCTACACCTCAGCTGCTCTCTGAAGGGTTTATCAATGACTGCAAGATGGGACAGACATGGACTCATATGTGCTTTTGGTGAGTGTATGAGGGGCCATAAATGATTATAAGTGATCTATTGGTCCACTTACAAGAGATGTGCCAGTGGATTTACAAGCCTGCATATGTAAGGAGCATGCATATATCTGTGTGTCCATGTTGGCGGGTCTTTGTTAGTGTGTCTGTCCTTACATGTGGGGTGTGTTTCTGTTTGTGCTCCCTTGCTGCTGCAGTCCCTGACATCCCAGGAAAAGACTGCCTGGTCCCCTTGCCAGTGGCTCTGTATGTAATGCCCCATCTGCTATGGGAGTAGACCCTGGGTTTTGCCCCCAGCATTTGTCCAGGTGGCATCGAGCTGGATTGCTGTGACAGTGTCTGTAGGTAAATGAACATGAAGAGTATAGTTTTGTATATTTATTTATACAAATGTATACATTGTAGCTTCTTGGGGAAAAAGAAAAGTGGGTTGTTCCTCCTGCTTTTAGGAGAGAAAATATTTCTAACAAACAAAAGTATTCCTCTGTTTGTTCAGATTTGTTTTAGGAGGGCATTGCAGGTGCTCAGCGGCCAAAGCAGAGTCTGGCTTATACTACTGGCCCTGTAATTAACAGTTATTGCCACATTTTCTGGCAGTTCTTCCTACAGGGAGAATGCTGTCTAATTATTAATACAGATTAGTGGCACTGCCTAGGAACCTGCGAATGCCAATGTCTCAGGGTTGGCCTGACGGTTGCAGCACATCACAGCTCCAGACACTCTGTCTCGGCTAAAGGTGGATGAAATGTTTGATGTAGTTTTGTCATGTTGTGTTGAAAGAACATGGGTAAAAGGCTTACTGCTCTAAGGACTCACTGTTTGTCAGGGTTTGTTTTCATTTAAGATCAACAAGTGAAGGTTTTGTTCTGTGTAAAAAAAGTTTTAAAGTTTTACTTGAAAAACATTTGTGAAGGTTGTTCTTTTGAGATCTATTATTTTCAATTCCATCATTGGAATAAAAAAGCCTGGGGGTAGGATATTAATTGTACAGAAAGCATTTCCGTTTTTTCATTATTAATGCTTTTTTCACTTCTTTCCTGTGACAATAAATAGATTGCTGGATACAATGCCAGGTAAGTGCAGGTTCAATGAGTAGAGCACCTTCCCATTTTGATGCAGAGGATCTCAAATGTGTTGAAAAGCAGTTTCCTTTTTTTGAAACTACTCACTGAAGAGGTTTTCCAAAATGACATTTTTCAGCCCCTTTGGAAAACATTTATTTTTATTAAAGGTTCTTCCCACCACAAGCCATGCTAGCCCAAGTACTATGTGAGCTCAGGGGGCTGCCATCATGTGTCACTCTGCTCAGAGTGGAGATACATCTCTTTGGGGTGGTGTATGCATTGCTTGCAGGAGTGGACACAAGAGTGGTATCTGAAAGGGGTGTATTGGCCCCCCAGGCTGCCAGATCCTTCCAGGGGGATCTGGCTGCAGTAACCATTGCCACATATTGGATGTATCATTTATGCTGGCATAATTTGTGGTAACACAGTCTTGAAAAAATTCTCCAAGCCTGCCCTTCAAAGATTCATCTATGAATCCCACTGGCTTGTCCTGCACGTTAGCTGGTTATGACCCTGAGTGTCTTCATTGAGACAAATGGCATGGATCACGGAAGGCTTTTGCTAGATACAGTGTATTTTCCTGTTCAGCTTCTTCTGGGGGGAGGCCATTTCTGAAATACCTGCTTTGTTACAGTAGGGCTGTAGTTTGGTAATTTTCCCCATTTTTTGGCACTTCTGTAGCATGTAGACTGCTTGGGCTAGAGGAGGCAACATGGCAACCAAGTGAGCTTGGTCTGCAGAGCCAAAAGCAGAGTGATTTTCCTTCCTCCTGTGGGACTTCGGCACAAAGAGCAGATGAGGGACCAGGAGAATACCTGGCAGATGACTGGTGGTTAGCCTGTGGCATGCCCTGGGTTGCTACTCCCCCAGGTTAAATGTAGCTGATATTTTTAGATTAGTGCAATGCATATCTCTGATCCTGCTGTTTGCTAATGAATGTTGAAATTAGAAGAAAGTCCAAGATTCAATCAAACCAAAAACCAAAAATAAAAATTGCTGTGGACTTTTCTTCAAAGGTACAGTTCTTTCTTCTTTTCAAAGTTATAGTTAGTTTACCACTGAGATTTTTGGCTAAGTTTTCTTTTATTTTAGCTTCACTGAACTCAATTTGAAAATTTAGTATTTCTCTGAATTTAAAAGGAAAATATTTGTTTGGAAAACAGCATATTAAAAAAAACAAACCACCCAAATCCATGACTCTCACAGAACAATTTTGTCTGTATTGTCACAAACTGTCAAAAATATGTTAGTGATGTAAAACAACATTTTTTTCATGTGATGTGGGGTATCAACTGAGAAGTTCTTCCCAGCTCGCCTGTTCATGGGGAAAACTTCTAACAGAATGAGTCCTGTGAGCTTCAGAGGCACAGTGTCCCAGACAGGATTGCAAACCTCATTCTCTCTCATCCTAAGCCACTGGAATGCCTTGGTGTGGAGAGGAAAGTTCATTTTACTGAGGTAACACCATGCTGTTCTTCTCTGCTGAGAGCCCAGACCCTTTTCCTGCCCTTCAGGGTTCCCCACAGTTGTTTGTCCCTCTGACATTAGGTGAGATGCTGCCTGAGCTGCTGGATCATGAAACTGTCTCTGGGCTGGTGTTGGCCCAGGGTGACAAGAAGCTTCTGCTTTGATTTATACCCTCCAGTTCAGGAAACGGCTGGTGCTGTGGCAGGCAGAACTCTGATGTAACAGATTTCCAGGCTGTGTTTGGATAGCTGCTGCCTCACAGAGTCAGCCAGTGATGTGTGGTTGTGAACACATGGCTCAGCGCAGTGCTTATGCCTGCTCCCCATGCAGTCAAGCATGTCTTTGCTTACCAGGGTAATGATTGTTATTGGAATTCACTGAAGAAATTTATGATCCATGTGATTACTTCCTCAAAATAAAATTATAGAAAACAAATAAAAGTCATGAGAATGTTAATTTTTAAAAGTTACAATAAGATCCCTCGGTAGAAGGGAAAGGTAGAGGCACCTGGAGTTTGGACTATCAGGGAGATGGCCTTGTCTGCAGGAAACCAACCTAGGGACAAATACAGCAGGTTGTTTTTAAACTTATCTAAAACCCCCATAATGAGTGTTGAAGATGTTGCTGCTCTGGCCTAACTCTGCATTTTGTCCCCCGATCTTCTGTTCTTGTCTCTTAAGCTGTTGTGTTTATTGAATACTATAGTTTGTTTTCCTCACAGTTTGTTTTAATTTCTTGCCAAATGGAAGGGCTGAGTAACACAATGTCCTAAATGCAGAGCTTGGTTAACAAAAAGGCCCAGCAGTGGACACTAGCAGAGAAACCAGCAGCTGCAACAACTCTGGCAGGAGAGATGGCACGGCTGCCAAGTCATGGTCACTCTGCCTCTTGGGTGACAGCTGTCACATGGCTGTGGCAGGGAGGAAGATGCATTGCATCACCTGCATGTTATATCACCTGCAGATCCATCACCTGCATACTGTAGTACCAGAGACCATTACGAGCATCTACCCCCATGATCCTGATGGCTTGTACATGTGCCAAATGCTTGTGCAAAAACCTGGTGTCTGAGAAAAGTCATCAAAAAGTGTCCAAACCTGTGGACATGCCTGCATGTAGCTGGCTCTTTGTCTTGGTTTGAAAGACAAGTGCCTGCCAAGGAAGGCGAGAATTCCTCCCTTGGAATGGAAAATATGACCTCCTGACCTGCAAATTATTTTAACTTTGAAATGGCAGGCTGTCAGTCAGGCAAAGATACGGGAAAAGGAATAACAGTTCTTTATGAAAATACATACATACACGCATACATATGTACATACATACGTACATACATACAGACAGATGGATGGATGGGTGGATGGATGGATGGATGGATAGATAGATAGATAGATAGATAGATAGATAGATAGATAGATAGATAGATAGATAGATAGATAGATAGATAGATAGAACAAAGCAAACAAATAACAACAGCAGCAGAAACAGGCAAAACCAGAAACCCAACCACTGCCTTCTCTCCGCTGTGGTGCAGTTCCAGGCACAGCCAGCAGGGGCGCTGCTGGCTCCCGGCCGGGCGGGGGGGGAGGGTGGGGTGCGATGGTTCCCCCGCGCCTGCAGGGGGCGCTGTGGTGCGAGCTCGGCCGAGTCTCTCCACACGCGTGTTGGTGGGTGAGCCGGCAGAAGAGATAGAAAAGGAGTTTCCAGAAAAGGGGCTGCCTTGGCAAACTCATGGGGAGCAGCCAGTCTCAGCGCCTCACTGGCGGGTGAAATGGACTGTAGCAGGAACCTCAGGCTGGAACAGCAGAGGTGAGCACATCTGGGGTGGCAAAACACACCTGGGGTAGCAAAATCTGCAAAGCCATGCCAGGAGCTGTGGGGGTCTGGGCAGACACAGGGTGTTGGGTAAAGTGTAGCAAGAAGCCTGAAGCAGAAAACAGCAGGGCTGGGCAGTGGCAGCTGTGCTCCCGCAAGCAGCCGGGAGATGCTCCCTCTGGAATCCCAGATTTTCCCCTGAGGCAGCTGAGCAGATGGTGAAGGTTGTTTCCAGTGTTGAAAATGTCTCAGTTCAACAGCCGCTCCTACAAGCAAAGGCTTACCAAAGGCAAGTAGAAGCAGTGAAGGACAGAACTCTGCAGTGGTGGCAAATTTCTCCCCACAGCAGCAGCCCGGCACCAAGGCCATGACTGTCCCCCCTCTGATCCTGTGAGTCTGTGAGCCAGCTAAGGCTGAGCCCAGTCCCTCACCCCCCAGCCAAAATCTTGCAGTATCTGTGCAATTCCCAAGAGAAAGCCCCCCAGCTAAGAGATGGTAGCAAACTGCACCCTTCCTCCTTCTCCCCCCAGCCACATCTTTTGTCTCTTAAGTATCATAGTTATCATCTCTGAGGCAACAAATGGGAGAAAATTCCCTGAGAAAGAAAAAAAAAAGGAACAAAAAAAAAAAGGAAAAATCTTAACCTCCAGCATTTTTGTTGAGCTGTACTAGCTCTGGAGCTTCTGATTCGTGAGGTCTTTTGAGGCTTCAGTTTTATACTTAGAAGTGACATATAAAACTCCCTTGCAGATTATTTGCTCAAATTCTGCATTTCAGTCCTAAAGTACCAGCAGATGGACAATAATGTTTGACTAATCTGCTGTTTTCTGCTGGTGTTGTCATACAGTCCCAGGACTCATGACTACTGGGCTTCATAGGGCTGCAGCCAGGTACTCTGCGTATTGAATGGTGTAGTGCAATGACAGTGGCCAGGCTTTCTCCATCCTGGGAAGTTTCCACACCTTGGCTGAATATGGCCTCTGTAAGAGCTGACCATGCTTTGATCCTTCTGCCTTTCTGCAGGGCAGGTAGTTTTCCGTTGTCCTCCTGCCCCGTGCCCAGTACTGGTACATGGATGTGCCTGCATCCTTCCCATTCCCTGCAGCAGCAGTTCTCTAAAGCCACAGCAGTGTGGAAAACATGGTGATATTTTTTCATTAATCTCTTCTTTCTTGAGGTTTTTACACTCATGCTTTTCAGTTTCTCTACAAATCAGAAACAATATTTTCAGAAAACTTACCTTAAAACCAAGAAGACTGGTAAACATGAGTTGACAGTCCCCAAAGAAAAAATGCTACAGAGTGGACAGTACTGTTTTGCAGCCTCAGAAGATCCATCCACCAACATCAGACTGTCTATCTCTGTCCCACTATCTCAGGGTGGAATGCATCTCCCAGGGCTTGCCACTGACTTGTAGCAGCAGTGTTATTGGGAATCAGTCTTTGTTCTTTCCCCTCCTTACCTCTGCTTCTGGGGGGTTGATGGAAGGGTCTGACCCCTTTTGGGCTACAGCCATATGTGGAGTGTAGAGTCAGGTTTGTAGCAAAGAGGTGAGCTAACTCTGGCAGGAGTCCTTTGTTTTGTGTCTTTGTGTTTCAGCGAGGTGAGAACTACTGAGGAGGAAGCTTACTATTTCACGTGAAGGAGGGATGTGTCTGATTCCCACCCTTTCCTGATGCTGCGGCAGTCAGTGTGCACGACATGCTGTGTGTGTGTGCATCCTTGGATGGCTGATCTGTGGTGTTTGTTTTTGAATGGGGCGAGGGCTGTCTGCTAAGAAGTGCTGTCAGGAAGTGTAGTTGATGGACCTTGGAATATCTGGTGAAATTTGTGAGGCAGTCATGCAGTGTTCATTCATCTAGCTTAGTTTCACTTATGGCTGTACCATTTGTCTGCCCAAGTCCTGTGGTGGTAATAACAGGGTTTGAGATTTTCTCCCCCACTTCTCCTTTTCCCCTCCCTTCTTTCATGTTTCTTTCCTCTCATTTTCCTACTTGCCCTCCTTCCCTCTCTCTCTCTTCCCCCCCTCACCCCCACCCCCCTCCCCCGGCAAGGCTG
>JBBMKD010000115.1:7811584-7872284 GCA_037834095.1 Argya squamiceps | reverse complement strand
GATTAAATACTGGGAAGAAATTATTCCCTGTTGAAGTCCTGGCACAGGCTGCCCAGAACAGCTTTGGTTGTGCCATCCCAGGAAGTTTACAAGGCCATGCTGGACAAGGCTTGGAGTTTGGATCTGGTCTAGTGGGACATGTCCCTTCCCATGGCTGGGTGGGAAACAAGATGAACTTTCAATGTCCCTTCCAGCTCCAAATTTCTAACTTTCTAAGATTCTCTTAGTGCATCCCTCAGCACTTCTTGAGGATGTCAGAGAGTGGATGAACCAAACTGACTTCTCCTTGCAGTCCCTGGGCCAGTGCCTGGTCAGCTTTCAGTGGAGATTCGTGGCCTAGCATCAAAGGGACTGAACAGAAGAGCACGAGGAGCCATGTTGTGGCTGCCCTGTGTTTGCAACGGCAGGGATTGCCATTTCTTGCTCTGTTCTTTATACTTTTTGTACTTCTGCTGTCTTTCAGCCCTGCTGGGTTAAAAGAGGAATGAGTCGTCTGTCCTGCAGCAGGCAGGCAGTGCCCGTTCCTCATTAAGCCCTTCCACGTCTGGATGTGAAATGCCATGGCAGCCTGCTGGTAGCAGAACAGTGGGATTAGACCTGACAAAACTGCGGTGAGAGGCATGGAATCTTCCTGTCTCTCCAGGTGTTAGGCCCCATACTGCTTCCTTCAGTGAGAATGCCCTTCAAGGATGCAAATATGGCTTTAGCTCACACCTTCCTACAAATGGCCATTGTTTAAGATGCCCGGGAATTGTCATTTATATTTCTAATGAATAGGAAATGCAGACCTTTGGTTAAGCAAAGGAATGTCTCTGTATTGTAACAGATTTTGCAGACAAGGGCAATATGCAGTCAGCCAGGAAAGTCAGGAGCAGAGATGGTGGGTACACAGGAGCTGGTACAAAGAGATCAAAGTGACAGCTCCTTTGCCAGGATTCCTGCAGTGGGCCATGATGGCTATGAGCAGGAACATCTGGAAATAATGTCACAGACAGCTGGTAAAGACTTATGGCTTCTGTCTCAAGGTTTCATGACCTATTTACATTCTTGAAAATCCCAAAAAAACTTGAAATGCCCTAGGGAGAAAAAAAAGTTCCTTATGTGTACATGCATTTTCCTGAAGCATCTAGGAAGTGTCTTCTCACAGCAATGTTTCCAAAGCAGTGGGGCCACTGATCACACCTGAACAGTGAACTGAGAAGCATGCTCCAGCTGCCACTCAGCTGAATGGACTTTTTTCTGCCTACAAATTTGTAGTAACTCTCACTCATTCACCCTTCAAAGGCCCTGCTGGAGAAGAGGCTTTGGGCCCATCTGAAACTGGATCCCATCCCCTTCCTTCAAACGGAGCAGTAGGCATTGAAAATGTAGCCAAAACTTCAGAGCCAATGCTTGTGACCATACACATGAAAAACTGACCACCCAAAGCAAAACAGGGAGAATTTGGCAGGTTGCAGTAACCTCCAATACAAGTAAAAGCTAGGAATTAGCACTGGGACATGTTTTGCAGAAGCATCAAAAGAATAGGAATGAATCCCACTGAGAACTTGCAAAAGGTATAAATTTATGCATCATGCTGCACAATCTCATCTGTATGTGCAAAAAGACACAGTGGTGCTAAAAAGTGCAAGAGCCCTGTGGAAGGAAGGACTGGTTCCTGGCTAGCTCCCCTAACTGATGTGCTGGAACATGACATTCTATCATGCAGAATATCCCTTTGAGCAGTTTGGGACAGCTGCCTTGGCCATGCCTTCTCCTGGCTGCTTTCTCACCTCCTCTCTGTTGGGAATTTGAACAATTTGTTTGTGGACAACAGAAAAGTCCTTGATTTAAGATAAGCACTACTTAATAGCAACTAAACATCTCTGTGTTATCAAACTTATTCTCATCCTGAATCCAAAACACAACACTGCACCAGATACTGGGAAGAAAATTATTTTGAGCCAAAACCAGGACACTCCATCCCAGTCAGCAGGTAACACATCTAGATCAGACTGAGGGTGATGCTCCAGTCATCCCTTCCATCCCATGTTCCTATGAAGCCTCTGCCACCTCACAGCACCAGGAAAGTCACACCTGAGAGAAGACCACCTAATTCTGACTCCTAACTCTATTAACCCCCTTGTAAACAGTCTCTTATAACACTTTAAATTGTCCATTATGGCATCAATGCTTAATTAAGGTGGAACTGACAAATGGAGTAATCATGATTAATGTTATTATAATGAATACATCTGCAGTTTGGTATAATGCACAGAATGTCTGACTTCCCAGGAAATGCTCAGATAGAGAGGTTGTCTTTTATATTCATAGGAATAGAATAATTCCTCTGAAGGAATTTCTTTGTAATTTGGCATTAATTAATGTCTCCTTATCACACTGTGTTACCCAGAGCAACAATTTCTCTAACTCCTATATATGAAATGTGGACTCTTGTCTAAGAACACCCAATAATGGAGAAAACCTTTGAAAGAATACATTTAGCGTAGATCATTAAGGCTCAGTCTACTAACTGCCCTTTAAATTAAATAAAGTTAAATAAACTCTTCTTTAATGTACCACTGTTAACTTTTTCATTAACTAACATATTAAGGTCTTTTTCATTTATATACAGCTGATGCAAGCATATAATAACTAAAATGTTCCTTTAGCAGAGGAAAACATAATTCAGAGTGTCTATGTGGTAAGAAAGGCGAGAAGTCTGGCACACCAGCCTCACATCTCTGTATGTCTGTACACCAGTCCTGCAGGAAATCATTGTAGGTTTTTCTCCACAGCCTGCTCTGGGGTTAGCCAGAACTGTTGGAGAATCAGAGAAGGTCTTAGCAACATTCTTGGTTGGAAGGGATCCCAAGTTTCATCAAATCCAGCTTCTGGAAGTCCTTGCAAAACTCAGATCTACAGACCTAGTTTGGACATTGTCTCTCCCTCACACATAATCTCTGCTAGTTGGTTTTGCTGGATTTGTTTCTCAGCACCTAGTTAGTTGTGAGCAGGTGCCAGTGTGTGGATGATTTTTCAGTATATTTTCATCTTTTCATATAATCAATAAAAATTTAAATGAGAAGACCTTGGCTTCTTTAAAATCTATTATACCTAGGAACATATTCTGTAAAATAAGCATCTTAGGGTACAACCACAGCATAATATCAAGATGCTTTCTAATTTTTTTCCTTGCTGTGATTTGTGTGTTTTTAGAAGTTGCGACCACAGCTTTCTGTTTCATGCCATGCATTTCATGAATTGCATGAATGCTGCCCCAGTTGTACTTCCCTCCTTGTCATGTCACAGACAGTTGTACCTGGCTCGTATTATTTTCATATTCATGGCACACCTGTGCCATGCCTTTTCCTTCTCAGTGCTATGTACCACCACATTCTGCCTCTCTTTTAGTTGGAATCGAAATGGAAAGCTTTTTGGCTACTTCTCCCACAGACAACTCTGCCAGAACAAAGTGGAAACTTGTATTTGCACCACATTTGGAGGTGGTGTCCTCTTTCCTTTACAACCTGCAAACCACCATCAGCTCGCTGTGCTCTCTGCCTGTTCCTTCTCACATGGAAGTACCATCATGCACATTAGAGCCTTGCAAGGATCAAAGATCTGGAAAGACCTCTTGCATAAACCTTATAGTCCCAGCTAACGTAATAATTCTGTACCATGTTCATTTCTTTCACAATCATAAAAGGAAGGCTCAAAGCTATCCCATGCATGTTGTTTACTAATCCATAACTAATGTGACCAATATGAAACTCTGTATATCCACATATGATCACTGAGAAAGGTGTGTGCAGCAAATTTTTTCCTACTCTACAGGGGAAAAAAGTAAAAAATAATATTCAGCTCTGATGTAACTAAAAGAACTTTTAATTGTTTTCCCTTCTCTTATATTTTATGCTTGGCTGATTCTGCTTATGGGCCCTGGAAAGGCTAGCTCATCAGTTTTTGTTGTTAATCAAGAAGAGTAATGGTGTAAGTTATAAAGACATGAGATGATTCTTTGCTGAATAGGATAACAACTTTCAGAAAACACAAAGTAGGTATTTTAAACTTTTTTAAAATGAAATTATAAGACTGCTATCTGAGTAAACAACAACCCCCAAAACGTACTGAGGATCGAGAATGGAGGAAGGGTTTCTCCTGTGTTCCTGGTGCAGCAGTTGCTTAGTGGTAAGGGTCTCACATGGCATTAGTGGCTTAGGGCACCATAACTACTCTGCTAAGGATCAGAAAACATGCTGCAGCTAGGGAAAATGGTGGAAAAATTCTCCACATACCCTTGATCCCATGATAACTACTGCAGCAAGGACTGTGACAGTGGCATTGACACCTCTCAGAAGGTGCCATTGGTCCTCAGATGTGGGGCAGAAAGAGGGAGAACATCACAAGTCCAGCTGAAACATTAATTGAAACATTAATTCCTGGCTCATCCTCCAGTCTGTGGCCCACCGACCACCCAGTCCACCCAGTAACCCTGCTTGGGCAATCTCACACACAGGCCCACCTGTGAGGTGTGCTTCACCCTCTCTGCAAGACATAGTTTGGGTGTCAGGACTGCTGTTTTACTGGTGACCAGCTGCTGAGGCATAGGAAAGGGACATCTTTTCAAGGATAAATGTATAGAAGTGTTCAACTTTCTGTGCAAACAAGGACTGGAACTGCCTTGCAGCCCACTGGCTGCTTCCTGCAGCCTTGCAATGGCTCATGGCTGCCCTTGTTTGAAGGACAGGTGGGCTGCCCCTGTTCAGTGGGACAAGAGGCTTATTTGGGCACTTGGCAGAATGAAAGTCAAGGATGGGAACGAATAAACCCTGACCCTGGCAGCACTGTCTGACAACAGTCCACTCCTTCAGGGCCCATTCCTGTGAGCTGCTCACTCCCATCTTCCCGTGACCATTCCCTCTGGTGGGAAAGCACTGACACATGTGCAGTTTCTTCTGGTCTAGGTGGGGCAAAGAAGGGCCCCAAAGAGAAGAAGGCTGGGAGTGGTGTTAAGCTGGGAGAGAGACTTGTGATGGAGGGGACAGAGGCCAGTGATGGAGAGGAGGAAGGACCCTGTTGTGGTGCCAGGAGCTGGACTGTGTTGCTGCCAAAGAGAGACAAGACCAAGGTGGGACATGGGCGAGGTCTGGCTGCTGAAACAACTCCTTGTGGTGCTGATTGGTCTTGGAAGCCTTCCTATCATGGGTTCAATGGCAACACCAATCACAGCATTTATTTGCAATATACTTCATCTAGGAAATGAAATCAACAATCAGTGGCTTGTTGCAAGACAGCATTTGACAAGAAACAGCTAAGAGAAAACTCTGGAAGAGCTTTTGGCAGGGTAACCTCAGCTACACAGCAAAATGAAGCCATTTCTACTAAGTATTGGTGATATTCAACACAAGCCTACAAATTGCTGAAGTGGAGTGAAACAGTCTACCTCACTTCAAATATCAGGTCTGATTTCAATTTCATTATTAGCTGTAATTTACTTCTCCAACCAGGAAACTTTGAGGGAACAGATGTCTACGTTTTTAAAGCACAGCTAGGAAGTACCGCTGTATCATGAAATACTTTTGCTGTGTACATACTGAGTTCTGAAGTGGATTTAAATGGATAAACTCTGGTGCAGCCTGCTCAGTAATGCATGAAGAAAAGAGTTGGAGGTGTCGAAAATGTCAAATACCTTTCTCATATGAATATTCGACTATTAGTAAAGATAAAATTATCTTTGTGTTTTGAGTTTATAATGTCTCTTTTGTAACAGTAAGAAACAGCACTGATTATGATTTGCTGTTTTCATTGCTTTGTGTGGTTATTGGGAACAGGTCAAGAATCACCCAGAACAGGCACTAGATGGAGAAGAATAAGGGGCAAAAAAATAAGAAGGTTGAGAGGTCAGATTTCTGTAAATATGAGGATTTGGTATAATTCATGGAGTAAAGTTTCATTAAGGCAAACTGTAAGTTCAATCACAAACCATATGCACTCTCTGAATCCAGAACAGAAAGCCAGAATTGCGAAAATCTCAAGATGCAGCTGAGCACATCAGACTAAACTCATCCCTGAAAAAATGTGCAAACCCTGTCATCTGGCTTTGCTCTTCACATACATGTAAGTACCAGGGGGGCAGAAGGAACAGTGGGCTAGTCCATGGTGCCCATTCAAGACCCACTTCTACAAGCCCAGAGGAGCACAGGGGAAGAGAAGCAGTTGGGAGCCCAAATTAGCAACTCATTGGAAGGAACATCCCATACAAGACCCTTGAAAGTTTGTCCCAGGGAAGGCTCAGGGGAACAGGGGCAACTACCAAGAAGACAAAATCTGTGCTCTGCTGCTGGAGGGATATATGTTCTTAATGTATATTCCCACTGATGGGTTCTGCCCTACTCAGCAAGAGAAGAACTGGTGTTGTCTGTTCCTGTAGGTGCTCCATGAGTCTGTGTTGAGCTGTGTGGCTGGATGTCCTCACATGTGTGAACATACATGTGTGCTTCTGCACACACCTCCTTGGAGCACATGCTCAAGCTGCTTCTGGCTGGACCTCACCTGGGCTGCTGGATCCAGCACTTGATACCACGATTCTTCACCACCTGCCAGCTGAGAGACATATCCCATATTTCACTGGAACAGTGCTTCATTCTCCAAATATATAATCCTTTCCACAGCAAAAATTATCTCAAGTCAACAGATATGCAAAAATTCCATCTGCACTGCTTCTCTTGCCTGGTGTAAAAGCCACATCATGGATATTTTATCTATCACTAACAGGAAATTGGACCTCATGTTCAAACATGAGCAGCCCTTTGGGAGAAAAGCAGCAGTTTTTCCTGGGGGTGTACTTCAGCCTCCACAGATCCTGTGCCCTTTCTCCAGAGCTGCTAACAGCTGAGAAACACTTTCCAATAAGGAGGAATGAGGGTCACCTGCCCAGTGCAGATCCCACTTTCCTGCACCTCTGAGGAGAATGGCATGAGGTCACAGAGCATCTTCCTGCCAAGCAATGGCACAACAAATCCTCTCTGTTCTCCCTCAATGCAGGATTTGAAACATTCAATCTTAAAATATTCATCTGTCCCTCTATTTCTCAGTTCCTGGATTTCTGTCCCTCACATGGTGATTTTCAGAAATTTGTTTAAAAGGCAGCCCTCAGAAATTCCAGACTGATATCAGTATTAGAGGTATTAAATAGACTTATGTACATGTATAGAACTGCATCCCTACTGTGAGGCAAGAAGGGGAAGATCCTAGGACTTGGCCAAGTCCATAAGGAACACCCTCTACAGAGTGAAGATCCCACTTTCCAGGTCCTATGTTAACATTAACTAATACTCTTGTGCCATGTGGTGCTGGCAGCTCTCTGTTGTACAGAAATGTAAACAATTACAATATTAAACTTATTCACTTGCTTGGGCTTTAACTTACTAAGTAAGCTAAATTAATTGTTGAGTTAAAACAACAAATGCTATGGATGACTGTAGCTATGTAAAGGTAGCAGTGCCCAAGCCAATTTTTTTAACCTGTTTAGTCTGTACAGGAAAGTGAGAGTAAATAAGTATTTTTTAAAAACTTGCATTGTTCCAATTAATTTTATTCTTTTGTACATGCATATTTTGCAAAAGAAGGGAGGCTGGGGCAGAAAAAGTATTTGACACATTCAGATTCACACTCCTCAAAGGACTGGTAAAAAGGGTCATCAATTCACCCAGTTAATCTTTGGTCTAACCAGGGAAACCCAACATCCCACTGGACAGCCAGCAGTTGCTGCTCATAGAAACCTCCCCCACTGCATAAAATGAATGGCTTATTTTCAGACCATCAAATCCATTTAACAGGGAGGTGAAATATGCAATTAGTATCATAGAAATGAGCTTCAGTTCATGATACATCTTAATTAGCTATGTAATTTTATTTATGTTCCATTTGTAAAATACAATCTTGTAATTACTGCCTGAATGTTGAGTGAAGTTGGTTTTGGGGTTTTTTTAGCCTTGAGTCATAAAGGAAAAAGAAATGTTTGGCAGATGGGGAGGGAAGTTTCCTGAGGTTAAACGAGGTTTCAGCACACACGTGCTCCACCACTACTCTAAGGGCTGTGGATTATGTGTTAGCTTTTGGGTCTCAAATCTAATAAACAAATAGAAAATCACGAGTAGTCCAAATCACTGTTCTGGTAGGATCTGTTCACATAGTATAACTTCTGCTAGGAGCTATTTGCTTTTCATCTCAGGTAAAAGGGAACAACAGACACTAGATTTTATTTGTCTGCACCAATCCTACTTACTTAGGGTCAGGATTATTGTTTGCTGGAAATCTGTTTCCTCAGACGTTTCCTGACAAACAATCACTCTTGTTTGTCCATAATTCTTTGGGAAGAAGAATGTTTGAAAGACTGCTGTTTGGTGAGGAAAATCTCCTTTTCAGATACACCTATGACTCTAACATTTTGCTACTTATTCAGGATGATTAACCATTACTAAACACCTAGTAAATGAAGCAGTCTTGTTGGTGTGACCCCAGGACTGATCATGGCTTTTCTGGATTGGATTTGAAAGCAGCAACATTTTAGCCTCAGCAGACCATGGACAACCTTGAAATAGGATTCTCAAATTCTCCCCGTGTGACATATGTGACCATGCAGGATGCTGTAGAGGGTGTTTTGCAAAGGGTGAGCAAAGGCAAATCCTGTGGAAAAAACAAACCTGGGGGAAAACCCCGTATTTCACAGTAGATGAGGAAGGCTCATATCTCCAGGGTAGGTGGGTGTCAGTACCACAGCAGATGATGCAAAACCACTCTTGCATAAGTACCCAAGAGCACTGCTCAGCTCACTCCCCACAATCCTGCTATGTGCTTGCTTGGAAAGAAGTGAATGATCACAGAATTATAAAATCATTTAAGTTGGAAAAAGTCTTTAAGATCAAGTATAACCATTAGGTCAGTATTGCCAAGGCCACCAGTAAACCATATCTACACGGGCCACATCTACATATCTTTTAAATCCTTCCAGGGATGGTGACTCTGCCACTGCCCTGTGAAGCCTCTGCCAAGGCTGCACAACCCTTTTAATGAAGATTTTTTCCCTAACATCCAAATGAAACTTCCCCTGGCACAATTTAGGGCCATTCCCTCTTGACCTGTCACTCGGTACTTGGGAGCAAAGTTCAACCTCTACCTCCCTACGACTACTTTCATGTAGTTGTAGAAGCTGCAGAGGAACAAGAGGATGCAAGTTTGAGGGAGCATTGGTACTTGGCAGGCTAAAAAACTTCCTCAGAGTCATTCACAGTTCATAGAGAATTGATGCATTGTAATTCAGAAGAAAGAAGTCATCCAAAGAAGTCAACATGTTGCCTTGGGCCTTACTCCCTGGCTTTGAAAAGTACATGTCATGCTCCTGCTTTTATTCAGAGGCATCTCATTAGAGTGCAGAAAATATTTCCATTTAGAAAAGCTGTCTTGCAAAATTAGTGAGCATGTAAAGCCTTCTAAAACTACTCATGGTTACTTAATAGCTGATTAATAATTAAATGATAGCTTGTAATTAATTACAATGCAGACAACAATTCCTAGTTCTCCTGTAAAGCAGAAGAGCCAGACTGGACGAGGGCAGAGCCTGCAAAACCAACAACAAATAATGATGCTGCTGATCAGTGTCACCTGTTCTCCACTTGGTCTGTGATTGCCCCTCTCCTGAAGAGCCAATGCCTCCTGGAAATGGAGCAGAAAAATGCTGGAGACAGGAGCTTTGAGAGCTTCAGCTTTGGGAGGTGGGTGGTGGGGAAATAACTCCCATCCTGAAGTATCAGCTGGATATAGATGTGCAAAGCTGACATTTCATCAGGATGCATTTGCTGTCAGAAGGCATGCCTGGGGTTCATCAGAGCCCAGGAACTCGGTGATTCCTAATAGATGGTACCAGAGAACAATCCTCTGTTGAACCTTCTGCAGAAGAAGAGTCTACCATGTCAACCGTGGCACTGGCATCTTGGAAGGTCCGGTTCACCTCATTACAAAGTCACAGGCATTCCAGTGGAGGTGGTGTCCAAAAATATCTGGCTACTGAACCACTTTGTCAAGTCTGTATTGTGATTGAAATGGTGCTTCAGGAAACTGGAGGTTGGTGAGTCCTACCTCCTCACCAGGACTTTTTCAGCACAGCCAGGGAGGATGGTTTTCTAGTGGTGACACAGGTCAGAAACCACATGACCTTAGATGTGTTCTTGTAGCTTCAACATTCCTGCACTGGGTGATGTGGCTTCAGAGAAGTCATTCTTTTTGATGCATTCAGTAACAAATGGATGAAGGTGCCTGGGGTAGCCTGGGAGCTATCTGGGGAGCAGAGAAACACTAGCTGCACTGCTGGGGAAGAAGTTCTCTAGATGGAGGGACAGGCAAGCTGGAAAATCTTAAACCAACATATTTTCTTCTGTTCTCTGAAGGCCAGAGCCCTGAGGGCAGCCTGGGGCTGACAGGGTAGAAGCCTACAGGTGGCTGGGGTCTCAAGTTGCAGCTCAGCCAGGAAGACCAGGATGTCCTGTCTTTTGCAGAACTCTGAATTTCCAAGCTCAGATAGAGAGAGAAGCACCCATTAATCACTCCAACTCCCTGGTCTCCCCACTCTCTCCCTCCCCCACTTCCCTCCCCCACCTCCAATTTCTCTCCTTCTGGCTTTTTCCCCCTCCCAGTGATCTTGGATCTCTTGCAGTATAGGAAGATGTGGTCTCCTGCTGCATTCCCAAAGATCTACAGGGGTGGAACAGGGCAGAGAAGAGGAGAAATCCTGAAGGGGCTTTGCAAAGCAAATCCAGGGGTGAAAGACTGAGATCTGTCCTGGGGTGAAGCCAGGACCTTCCTCTTTGCCCCAGACATATGGTGGAGGAACAGGACAGGGGTTGGTTGGCTGGTCGCTACACTCCAGCTTGTTGATGACGAAAGAAAATCAGCTGCCTCTGAGCTTGACACGGACCTGTGAGCTCTTTTCATTAAGGGAAGACACCAGCTGCTGAGGCCCCCAGGAGAGTCTCAGGGTTGCAGAGGAGAGAGGGATAAATGAATTGTGTCACTTTGCAGTGACTTGGAAAGGGATAACAACATATCACAAGCAGCACCTTGGAGATCTTACTGTGCAAATAGGGAAAGAGTGGAAGATGAGCAAACCGTGATGATGCCAGTGATCACATCCAAAACCAGAGCTGCCAGCATGTTCCTTGCAAGAAGGTCTCCACCATAATTGCAATTATCCAGAGATAAACAGCACACCCACCTCTAACTCCAGGGAATTTAGGCAACTTCCATTTAGGAAGATTGAATATTTTCTTATTAAATTTGTCGGTATCTTCAAACAAATTCAAATATAGAAAATTATCTGAAGAACTTCCTGGGTTTTAATGATTTATTGTGCTCCAGTGCAGACCAGAATCTGTGAACCCCACTGAGCTCTATCAAGGAACAGGAAGAAATTCCCAATACAATAGTGGTAATGTCTGCAGATGCCACAGGTTAGTGGAATGTCTGATTTGGTAGATCACTCAAATCTGCAGAGTATGCTGGTTTTACTTGACAAACACATCTTTCACATGATGAAATGCAAGGTCAGGCAGGTGAGTGCATGAAATGTTCTCAGACTTGTAGGAAGGAGGGAAGTTGTCGAGTCACCATCCCTGGAGGCATTTGAAAGCCATGTAGATTTGATGCTTGGAGACATGGGTTAGGGGGAGCATTGGCCATGCTTGGGGAACTCTGTTCTGACTACCACAACAAAGTAAAGTGTTTCAGAGTCAGGAAATATGTAGGCAAACTGGACATGGCTTTTTGTAAGTCTTCTAGAATAACTCACAGCCTGGAAACCATAATTAATTTGAAAAACTGAAGGAAGAGCAGCCCCTTTGGTTGTCCCAAGGGTCAGTTTGAAAACAACTTGACCTGTCTGGTCTTGAGCTTTGAGCACAAGCCTGCAATATGGCAGAGAAGAGCTCTTGCACTGAGCAGAGACACAACGGGAATCAAGAATTGTGTTGCGCAAACCCAGAGTATCTTGAACAAATTTAAGGTGAGGAGATAACTGAACACTGGATCCTTTGCAATAAAATGAGTTTTTCACTGTTGACCCCTCCAGGTGTAGCATCAAAATATAAATTAGGTGCTGGCCTTGGAATTGCTGAGAAGGGCTGATGGTATAAAGTGCTCTCATTCCAGGAGACAGGGAAGGTGATGTTTCTCTTTCTGGCCTCGCCACATCAGGTACTATGCACTGAAACTTCAACAAGAGTGCAATAAAACCCGTGAAGGTTTGGAGGTGGAGGTCCTGCAGCATCACCTTTACACCTGGGTTAGATGCAGCAAAACACACTTTTCTCTAAACATTGGAGACAGTCATTCTATTTTGACTCCTACAGTGCAAAACATATGTGGTAGTCAGAAGCCTTGCAAACAGAAGCTGGAAGGCTGAATAGATGTCCCACGTTGCTCTGCTGCAATACCTTAGATGAATTCCACCATGCGGAACAGACCTGTCCTGGGAAGGTTAAGGTTTGGAGTCCGTAGGTCTCTCTGGCTGGCAGAGACTGACCTCCAGCAGCTCCTACAGAGGAGGCCGTGTGTGCACAGACCTTGGCCCCTGGACACCTGTATAATTGCTTTAAACCTCTTCTTTGGGTCAATAAATCCCTACCAACTATTTTCTAAAAAGGGGAGTACACAGGTGACAAACTGCTTACAGTAGAAATAATGTGAATATTAAGTTAATCAAAGCATTCACATTGGAAGGGATTAAAAGAGGGAAGGGGGAAAAAAAGCCAGCTCGTAACAAGCAATCCATGTCACTTTTTTTCCCTCCTGTGTACTCTTGCTCTGTCCCATTTGTCTAGCAGTAATCTACATTTCAAATTATTACATGGGAAGCTGAAGTGGTAGTGACAGGGATAAACGAAGCTTGTTAAACTAATAGCTGCACTAATGCCCAAATATGTGAACTTCCAGAGTCAGGCAGCATCCAAGGCTGCCGGAGCTGTCAGCCCCGCTCCCCCTGGGCTCGTCCGCCAGCCGCTGCCACATGATGAATGGCCCTGTCGAGTAAATTCATCCGGGGCCCAATTAAATAGGCAGAAATGAACTAGAGCCGTCAACCAGGGAGAGAGAAAAGGAGAGGGAGGGAGGGAGGAAGAAAGAGAGAAGATTTAAAAAAAAAAACCAAGGGGTGGGAGGAGGGGAGAAATATTCCTCACAAAGTCAAGGAAGCTCTGGCGCAGTGAAGTCATTCTGTCAGAAAATGGCCATTTAATGCTTTGCCGAGCCCACGACAGATAAGTCATCTGAGGAAGCTTTAGTGGAGTCCCAGGGCATTTCATTTATTAATTATCAGCTTCAAGTGGGGATTGCAGCCGTCTCTGTCTCTTCCCCATCCCTTTTCTCCACTGAATGCTGTCAGACCCGTGCCTCCTCCCTGTCAGGTGGGAGGCGGCTGAGCGGCCACGGGCCACTTGGGCACATAGAGGTAGGGACAGAGGAGAGAAGGCACTGTGAGCTCTTCATATATCCTTCCACTTCATCTTTGTCAAAAAATCCAGCCATGGCACTTCACCCCTGGCTCTAGCCCTCTCCTTCCCCTCTTGGACCCAAAAACTGCCAGCACCACAGGGGCTGCTCAGTAAAACTGCCCTACCTGCTCCAATGTGTCCCCTCCTGTCCCCCATCCCCTCCCCTTTAGGCAAGCCAAGCCCTGAGGAGATGTCTCCTCTGCTGCATGTGGGCAGGGGCTGGGTCCATGGATAAAGCAGGCCTTGGAGGCCATGTTCTCCCTCAGGAAACCAGAGATATGTTGGGTGTCTCTGGATGAACATTCAACCTGCTGCATGCAGGACCTCCTGTCCCACATGCCCTTGCTTTATCCCACCAGCCCTGTGCCCACATTTGTCACCTCAGTGCTGAGCCCTGCCTGATGTGGTGCCTCCCTATCACCAGCAGTGATGTAGTAGGTGAAGACAGGCCAGGCAGAGCTGCTGACCTGGATGAGTCCTCAACCAATTTTCCCTGGTAGACTCCAGCACAGTGGATGACAGCCAGTGAATGTTTCTGACAATCTTCCCAGAGCCTTCTCCAAAGCCACAGTTGTTCTCCTGCTCTGCATACAGACATGCCTAGCCATATCTCAAAGAAAACTTGACACTGCTTTTGGTGAAGTAGCCCCTTCCTCCACCAGCAGTCCCTAAGTTCTTGCTAAAACATCAGGCTGGTGAGACCCAAAGGCTGTCATTCAGCACTGCTGCTTTACATCACAAAGGATTTGCCCCATCTCTCTTTCTGGCCACACACTTTGAATAATTTCTAAAAATAACATATTAGTTATTTTTATTGACAGGACACATGACATGGTGTTTGGACAAACCACTTAAATTAATACAGGAGCACTCCCACAGCCCAGAAAAGTGATGCTTACCTAGTGAGAAACTGGGGAAAAAGTTGCAGTTCACAATGGGATACATGAAAGATGCCCAGCCTGGCAGGGTGAAGAGCAGCTGGCATCCCAGTTGGCCTGTTCTCTAATCCATACTAACTCCTGGTCCTGATTCTTGATCCATGGAGGCTGCAGGGGCTGTGGCAGGGACAAAGTAACTATTCAGCTGTGCAGAGATTAACATCTTGGTAAACCTGGTTCTGGCTCTGCTTCATTCAGTGGTTTCCCACCTGGGAACAATCTAGGGACAATCTCTATAGCACTGAGACTTTTGTTCACCTCTGCCAGGTCTCTCTAGCCCTGCAAGTCTAGGGCATAATCTAGCCATAGATTCATAGAATGGCCTGGGTTGGAATGGACCCTAAAGATCATCTCATTCCAGCCTTTGTCTAACCTTTGTCTGAAACATTTCCAGGGATGTGGCATCAACAACTTCTCTGTGCCTCACTACCCCTAAAGTCAAAAACTTTTCCTAATACCTAATCTAAACTATTCTCTATCCATTTGGCCCTCCCCTCCCCTCGGGCCCAAATTTGGGCACAGCATTCAATATGAGGCCTTACCAGTGCCCCGGGCAGAGGGACCATGACTGCCCTGGGCCTGCTGGCCACACTATTCCTTACACAGGCCAGGTGCCATTTGCCTTCTTGGCCACCTGAGCCCACCAGGGCTGCCAGCCAGTACCCCCAAGTCCTTCTCCAGCTTTCCAGCCACTCTTACTCAGCCTTAAGCTGCCTGAGGCTCTTGTGACCCAAGGGCAGGGCCCAGCACTTCTTGCTGAACCTCATTCTGCTGGCCTCAGCCCATCGAACCAGCCTGTCCACATCCCTCTGCAGAGCTTCCATGTCCTTAACCTTGCTGCTCCCAAAGCTTTCTCTGCATTGGTTGGCCCAGTGTGTACCTTCCAGTATTGTCCCATATTAGGGGTCCCATTCACTTTCCTCTGGTCTCATGATGCAGCACCCTGCACTACAGGCAGCTGTGAAACACCACTGGCACAACTTAACTGCCCATGAGGTCCACCAGAAATGCTCATCTGCCATCCACACAGGAACCCACCCCCTGCCTCACCTCTGTGTATGGCAGAAGACATATGCCAGGGTAATAATATGTAAGTGACAGTGTAAAGCTTTGGCATAATGTCAGCATTTGCTTCCAGAACACTGGACTCTCTGCTGGAGCACAACAGAATCACTCACTGTGGCACCCAGTGCCTGGAGGATAGCTAAAGGAATAATTAAAGAGAAGTTCTGTTTGCACTAAAAATGTCAGGTTATTTGGTTCTCTTTTTTTCGCAGGGCAAAGATTTTTCTTATCAAAAATCTATTCACTAAAATGCTAATGATAGTCAGTGATTAGAAACTGCTGCTCAAGTTTTGAAAGTTCCCAGTGGGTTTCATAGACACGGCATGTAGCTTGTCAGTTTAGGAAACGCTTTCAACAAATCAAACTTCAGGGTATGGGGTTTTTTTTTTAATATTTCATTTCCTTAATGCTTCACTGTGCTAAAGCCAACAGGGACTTCCGAGTTAAGTGACGAAGACCACATTATTAGTTGCAAAGTCAGTTCTGATGGAAGTCTCTCATGGCAAGGTGTTCTCAGATAGGCATAGAGGAACTGCTAGCAAGTGTATGTGACGCTTATCTTAATTAAAAAGAATAATTGTTTTATTAAAGTGAATTATGAACTTCTTATTTATTAGCATAGGAGAAGTTGTCTGTCAAGAAGCACAGACTTTCAAGAAACAGAGGGCTCAGCTTCCTCCAACTTTAGTAGGATTCCTGAAAACAAATTTGGTTGCAGGCAATACCATATTTATGACAGCACCTGACACTCAGGAAAGACACATTCAGGACTGTTTGTGGAACCTTTGTAGGCTTCCAAAGCATCAGTGCTACCTCTGCTGCAGGGTTAGAGGAGAATGTATGGCATAGCCAGTAAGTTTGAAGTTCAGATCCTGGATCCCAGCACACACTTGTGGGGTGCCCTGTTACCCCAAGACAGCATTTCCTACAGCCTGACACAGGTGCTACTTTAATTCACAGTCCCTCTTCTGCTAAAACCCCCCACTTTAAACTTCTACCCAAAGTTTCATGGGAAAATTTCATCTATGAAATGTTCCTTGTGTATCTGGGACTTTGGAGCCATGACTTACAACTTGACAGCTTCTGTCAAGGAAGTCATGTGCAAAGTGAATTAACATCTTTGTGTTTTATGTCAAGACCCCTTAAAAACCAATTGAATAAAGTTGGTTGAGCAATGTCAACAGATGAACTGAAGAAGCCATGTGTATGCACACTTGCTCTTCAGAGTGGTTGTCCCATGGCACAGAGCTCTGCCAAGGGCTGTTCTCCAGGCTAGCCACTCCATCTTTACAAATCCAGCTTCCATGAAAAAACAAGTATGACTGAGGTGGTCCCCTTCATTTCTTGCCAAGAAAAGCAGAAAGCACCACGCATATATTTATATCTGATTAGAGAACAGGAGTGCACAGATGAAGGAACTGCTGTGGGGGATGAGTGATGGTCATCGATGAAGAGCAGGAGAAAATCTCCTGGGTGCACCCATGAGTGCTCCTTTGCACAGGGCTAACAGACCAAGAGATCTAAACAGAGTTCTAAGTGTGGAAAATAAATAATTGAACTATTTTGATGCCTTTTAAGTTTCTCAAGTCTGCTCAAGCTGTTTCACTGCATGAAGCAAGAGGGAGAGTTTAAAATCACAGGAAAAAAACCAGCAAGTGATTACTCTGCTGATTAAGGGGAAACAAACCCATCATATATTGTAAGCAATGAGTTATAGATACATTGCTTATTAAATGTCCCAGATTCTGTTAAAGTATGGGTTATTGTAGAAATAAGACAGCAGGAGGTATGTTTAAAAGGCGTTCTTTGCTGTTGTAAATACTAATGAGAAGCAGCAGAGGAGTTAATTGATAAGACAGCGTGTTTGGAGCTGTAGGTGTACATGAGTAGTACACATACACACCTCCTCTGGTTAACCCACTCCACGGGCTGCAGTGGTCCAGTGCTCTCTGGGATTACCCCAGAAGGCATGTCCTCTTCACAGAGTTCCAGCCTTCAGCCTCCTGCTGCCTGCAGGATGCACAAGTCCTCGTTCACCCAGCAGCACCCTGCTCCCCCTGGCTCCATTCCACCTGCATGCTCCTACAGGAGCCACATCCCTCAACCAGGGCAGACAAGTGTTCTCCAAGTATGAGACTTTACTGCCACGTTGTGAACAGCTTGTCTGATGTCTGATGGCACAACAATCCACCATTTTTAGTGTCTTGGGGGCAGGGAAGAAAAGACCCTTCCCACACAGGTGCTTCAACGGGATGGTTGATGACCCTTAAAGAAAAGGAAAATAAATAAAGGAATAGATCGAAAAAACCTTCCCTGCAGTTCTTACCATACAAAGGTCCTTGTGAGGTAAAATGCCCTCTGATACTCATAATCCTCAAGATCAAAGGAAAATTAGAAATCCCAAGGAAGGGCTGTGGTGTGTGACCACAGATGGAGATGAAAGGGAGCTTTGCCTTACTTGCATTCCCTGCACAGCTGGGTCACAATTTATATCTGCCCTCACCACTCTGCAACAGTACCCTCCTACCTCTGGCACTACCCCTGGGGAAACAGAGGAAAAAGTGTGGGATGTCAATGTGTTGGAGGTTAGGATTTTTTTTCTTCTTCTTCTTTATCTCAGGGAGTTTTCTACCATTTGTTACCTAAGACGTGATAATGACAATACTTAAGAGAGATAAAGGATGTAGCCAAGGAGGAGGAGGAGGGGTTCAGCTGGCTGCACTCTTTTAGCTGAGGTGTCTTCTCTTGGGAAGTGCAGGGATACTTCAAGATTTTGGCTGGCAGGGGGTGGAGGGTTGAGGGATGAGGGGCTGGGCTGGAGGGGAACAGTCGAGTTGCTGGTACAGCATGGAAAGTTCACTGCCACCACGGTGTCCAGCTATTTACTGGCCATTCTCCTACTTTGCTCCTAAGAGTGGCTGTTGAAATGGGACCTTTTTTCAACACTCAATCTCACTGGAAAGACCCTCACCATCTACTTGGATGCCTCAGGGGAAAATCCAGGACCCCAACCTCCTCACCCACCCTCCAAGGGTGCAAATCCTAGCTCTTTGTGGGAGCCTGGCTGGCACTACCCAGCCCTGCTGTTTTTCTACCACTGCTTCGGGTTTTTCACTACACTTTAAACCTTGTTTGCCTGACTTGTTTTATGCCTATTTATTTATTTTTTTATTATTTATATTCTAGTAATGAACTATTATTCCTTTTCTCATATCTGTGTCTGACAGCCCTGTAATTTCGAAGCTGAAATTTCAAAGTTACAATAATTAGTAGGAAAGAGCATCATAGTTTCCATTCCAAGGGAAGTTCCCACCTTCCTTGGCAGACACCTGTCCTTTAAACCAGGACATAAGGCTTGAAACAAAATCAAAGGATGAAGAGAGGGACAGATTGGTTACAGATGTTAATGGTCAGCAAAGGGATTTTCCAGCACTGGAACATATTTTCTGGGTTAATCAGAAACCACAGGTCTAAAATTGACTGGCTTTAGCCCAAACAAATTAAAGTTGTACCATGAAGTATCAAATAAAAGATAATAATGATAATTTTTTTTTAAATGAAATCTTAATGACAAAAATTTGTTTGTTTTTGTAGAAAGAACTGTATAATTCTTTGTCAGTTAGGCTTAGATGAATCTATCTGTCACTTTGAAGTAAAATTCTTTTTCATTATTTCATACGAACCCAATAAATCTCTCCAAAATTTTTAAACCAAAACCAACCAGGAAGGCTAAAAACAGGCAGAATTTCTTTCTCTGTGCTTAGGGTTTCACAGAGGGAGGACTGTATTTGCAGACCATCCTTTAGCTTCTGCACAATCCAGTTTAAAACAAAGTGGAAACTTGACATTTCATAAGGATTTGAGAGATTTCATGCTTTACTGGCGACGACATTCCATAAGGAAGGTTACGTAATTCTGGAACAGGGAAGGAAACAGCTTTGTGTGCATCAAACTTGGGTTGAATTTGAACATCACTTACTCCGCTTTTACCTTTCAGCAGAAGGGTAACAGAGGCCACCCAAACCAGCAACAAAGCATTCATGCAGCCAGAAACACCAGAGCACCCTCCCTGGTCAGAAGAAGGATGGTGAAAATTTGGTCCAACAGATAGAATGGCGTCTTGTCTGAGGAGACAGATAACATGTTTTGGAGGCATCACATCAGTCCCACTGCAGGTTTGCTGCAGGGAAAGGGGCACAAGAAGGGACTTGGAAGCCTTCACACATCCTGGGCTCAAGACATCTTATGAGGTGGCTACTCCTTCCCATGCACATGATCTAGATGATGGACAGAGATTTCACTCCTGGCCAGGAAGAACACGAGACCAGCTGAGCTGAGCCCTGCCAGTGCAGGGAGAGGATTGGTCAATGCCTGTCATTTCAGCCCACTGCTGTGTACATACCCTGAACTATATTTCCTCTTGCAACCTCCTCAGCACAGATCTGTCTCCTGTGCTATCGAAACTGGCAAAATTAAGCAAATGCCAATAATTCCATTTCACCCCTATTTCTTTTGTCATCGTCATTGAACTTGGCTTACTAATGATTTCTTAGAGTTTCAGGTTGAATGGGCATCCATAGATTTTCCTTCTTTTTGGGTTAAACCTGGAGGTATCATCAGCTGTGTTTCTGGCAGCTCTTAACTGTTCATTTCACTTGCCCATGGCCAAGATGCTACATAAACCTGAGGATGCAGAAGGGATGCTGTGGTGAAGGAAAAGGGCTTTATACCAAGGCCACATTGTTGCACGCATTATGTTGTGACACCACAGCACTTAATCAGATTCTAATTACACCTGGTTGACAAATACCCAGCCGTTTCAGCTGGAGATAGAGTGTCTTTGACTGAGTCCATTTGAGCTTGTGATTTTTGACAGCTGACTTTGCCAGTTGTCTACTTATACTGATTTTTTTTCCCCTGCTAAAACCAACTTTTATATAACAGCAAGTCTGGGTTCATTTGCTTTAAGTAAAGATCCCATAAGAGGCAAGGGAGTGAATTATATTCTCCCTCTTGGTCTCATGCAGTTACTAAATTACATTTTTAGCACCTGAAATTAACGGCTAACTGGAGGCAGGCTAAGGAGAGAGTAAAGTTAATGAATTGACTGAATATGATAGCAGAGGATAGCAAAGAGCCATGTTTCTTCTACCTGTTTTTCCAAATTTTACTGAAGCAAGAAACCAGCAATTACTTGTCAGTCCCAGGGTATTCATGAACTAACTAAGCCAAACTGCCAGCCATGGATGTCACCACTTCCCTCACCAGGCAGGTGGCATTACTCTGGGAAGCAGAAAGTCTCTTACTGGTCAGCCCTGGTGCTAGTGATGGGTAGACTGGGAAGTTGTTTCTCTTCCCAGTGGAGCTGTGCCAGGCAGGTATCAGGTGGACTTCCAGACCAATAGCAGTTTTGTCATCCTTATGCCTTCCCCATCACTGGTTGGAACCAGGACAGCAGTGCCAACCTGGGGAAAAAAAGGGTCACACAGCATAAGCACAAGTCTGCAGGTCAAGCTCAGGCTGATTTTACTTTTGCACTCAATGTGTTTTCCAGCAGGTCAGAGTTACTGGAGACACTCTCCTGGGCTTCCTAGAGTGATGCACAGCAGTGAGTTCAGCTCATTGAAAGCCATCTTTTTAAAACTTCTCCTCTCTTTCTGTTTGTTTCTCAGCTGTGCACAAGTTTCTGGCCCACTCAGCCCCATGATGCTGCCAGCCCTGTGGCCTGCTGAGGCTTGGTTCACCCCATACCAATGCATCAGGACAGTGGGTGTTGCAAACACAGGTACTGGATGCAGGTGTAAAATGCCCCCCAGAGACAGGGGTTCTCTGCAGGGGAGTGACCTCCTGCTGCCTTTGGTCACTGTGAGAGGCATATTTGCTGGTCCCTGCTTGCAACCCTTATCAGGAACACTGAGTTAAGCTTTGCCTGTCAGCATCATTAGGAAGAAGTTTTTTACAGAAAGAGTGATAAAGTACTGGGGAGGTGGTGGAGTCACAATTCCTGGATGTGTTTAAAAAAATAGACTGGATGTGGCACCTGGTGCCATGGTTTAGTTGAGGTGTTAGGGCATGGGTTGGACTTGATGATATTGAAGATCTCTTCCAACCCAGTGATTCTGTGATTCTGTGATCACCACCTTGGTGCATCCCACAGCCATTAAACTGGCTGGATGCACAACACAGTGCAGTCAGACTGTAAACTACTGGGTTTGTACCTCAGATTTGGTCGAATTGCTTTCCTTTCATCCTCGCCATTGGTGTTCCATTGCCACAGCTTCTCTTACTCTGGGGACAGAGTCGCAGCAAGGACTGGGAATCAGCTTGGTATCTTGCATTGGGGTCATGGCAGCAGCAAAATGCTGCAAGAGATCAGCTCTTTAGAGAGGAAATCTTAAGAAAACACAAGAAAACGTAGAAACTTAAATAGCAAAGTAGCAGTTTGCTTTGAAACAGAATAAATATTTACTCAAGCAGCCCCTTATCAGTTCCCCTCTAGCCTGATCAGCATTGTTGATATGAAAAAGGTCCCCAGCAGGTGGAGTGTGGAAAGCTGCTAGCCAGGCAAAATCTGTAATTTCTAGCTTAGGAGAAACACCAGGGTTTCAAAATTTGTCATCCTGATTCAGAGTGAAATAAGTATTTCTATAGTCACTATTCAGAGTGATTTGATCCAGAAAGGTGGCATTCCATAACCCTGGCATTTCATGGGGGAACTGAAATCTTTTCAAATATGTTTCTTTTGCATTTCTTTGTATCACTTCAAATTATGTCAAGCATGGAATTGGATCTTAGGGGACCCCTTCTCTCCCTGCCAAATCCCTTGCCCCCCCCCGCCTCCTCCTGTTTCCCCAAAAAAACAAACCAAACCTCAAGCTGCTGCACTGGGTTGTTTTAAAATAAAGATTCCAGAATTAAAAATATCTTTTGGAAGTTTCTCTAGCAGAAATTTCTGATTTTCTCAAAATGAACACATATGCTAAAACTTCCCTCTTTGGGTGAAACTGATGCTTTAAAACACAATGTGTGGAAAAGTTCATGACCCACTTCAGCTGGCTAATAGCCAGAGCACACAAACAAAATTATGGCACAATGACAGGTTCTCATTAAAGCTAGCAATTAATCTAGGTCTGTGCTACCATCACTTGGTAGCATGGACAAACAAAATCACAGAATCATTTAGGTTGGAAAAGGCCTCTAAGTCCAACTGTTACCCCAGCACTGCCAAGGTCACATCTAACCCATGCTCCTAAGTGCCACTAAGGATTATGAATACTAAAGAGGCACTATAAATAAATGAACAAAATAATCCTAAAGCATGTTTGTGTGGATCACTCACACCCACAAAAATGCTACAGACAATGGACTTTGTTAAAAATTGTACTTGGGCAAAACTGGGAAACTTTTTTTGGGGAGACTTCACATGACTTGAGAGCCATGCAGAGCCTCAAGCAGTGTCATCCCACCCTGGATAGGCTCTTCCAAAAGAGATGCCTGAAGAAGCAAAAAACTGTCCCTACGTTTCCCATATTTCTGGTTGAAAACATACACACCACCTTTCTTTGAAGTTTTGCTGGGTTTTGTGTGTGTTTTTCCCTCTGCAGTAATAGTGTTGCTGCTGTGTGTATTGGGTCTGGCTGAGATAAGCCCAGTCCCATGCCAAGCTGCACAGTGCTGACCACAGAGAGCTGTTCCAGTGCTGCCAGAGCACTCAGATTCCCTCTGAGGAACTCATGCCTATACTGGAAAGAGCTGTGGCTCCACCACACAGGATGGATCCTGCCACCCCTGTGGGACCACCCAGGGCTGCCCTGATTATGGTGTGTCCACTCTGGCCCTTCACATGAGGCATTAGCTTGCCTGAGGTACACCTTGGAACCTGCATTTCCATCCATCCATCCATCCATCCATCCATCCATCCATCCATCCATCCATCCATCCATCCAGCCAGCCAGCCAGCCAGCCAGCCAGCCAGCCAGCCAGCCAGCCAGCCAGCCATCCATCCACCTCCATTTTGTTAAAAAAAAAAATCCCTGAGAACACACTTGTTCTAACCTTCAAAACAGCTTTGGCCAAGCACCTCCTGGTCTCCCTGTGTATGGTGGGCACCTTTGACACATGCATTTGAACAAAATGGAAACTGACAGTGTTGAGGCACTGAAAGGGCTCAGCAACAAATGATTCATACAATTATCTTTTGTCAGAATTCATCTTGTCAGCCTTGCATGGTGCTAATATCTTCAGAAACTCTGAAGATGAAAAACTGAAAAACTGAAAAAATACCATGCCACTTAGAGCAGACTTTTGGAGGTAGAAGAAATGACAGCCAGGATTACCAGTGATACCAAGAAAAAGCAACAAGATGGAACATAATTTAGTGCTAATGTGGTGGTGCTGGTTTTATGGTTGGGCTCAAAGACCCTAGAACTCTTGTCAAACCTTAATAATTCCATTACTGTATGAACCTGACTACTTGAGCCATGGGATGTGGTGCAACCATGCTTCTCTAGGAAGCTTGCTTGTCATCTGTCTTCTACAGATATCAAGGTATGTCAGTGAGTGAAACTGCTCCTGGCTCAGGCAAGATGTTACCTTAAATGGTTCAGCCATCATTAGTTACAAGGCAGGAAAAGTAAAATATAAAAAACTACTGATAAAATGTGCAGAGATACTGTCAGAGGGGCATTCTGTAATTCTGGAGGGAAGTGTGTCAACACACCTTTGCTAGATTAAATTTTCACAGGCAGTCTTATTTGGTATTTCTTCCAACAAGTAACACTTCTGTAAAAAAAAAAAATCCTGTCCATCTATTTTTAGTAAATTATTTCCATGTTTCATAGACTTGTTCTCCCTAGATTTAAAAATTATTTATTTCAACAGGGAACAAAAATCTGTTTCCCATTATATCTCTGAAAATGTTAGTTAGCTGAAACAATCAGAGGAAAAAGTATTATTTTTCATTTTGGTAATAAAATCTTCCATCTTTGAAGAAGCACCCTTCCTTATTTCACATTCCTTTGTTACTTCTGTCCCAAGAATACCTTGCTGTGGCTCAGGTAAAGGCAGATGTGATGTCATGTCAGGAGTTAGCACCATCTCTGCCCTGGACAGCTGGGTGGTCAGCCTGGTCCCTGATGGTCAGCCAGGCTTGGCTGCAGCACTGGGCTGATGAGAAGGGACATGTTTGACAGTTTTCACTGGACAGTCTTTCCAGCCCACTAACGGAGCTGGAAACAAATGATCACTGCACTTATTTGTCACCAGGAAGGGCCTTATCAGGGAATACACATATCTTCCTGGTTCTCAGGTTGGGCTGACAAAGTCTATGACAAGGACATTCATGAGTTACTGGCAGTTGTGAAGGGTCTCTTGCTTTTGAATATTTAGAGTTAGGTTTTACCGGCAACAGAATTTATTTCAGAATTTCTCAATTAGATTAAAACCTTACTGTACTAGCCTTTCAAAACCACTTTCCAAACACCTTCTGTTTCAAAGCATTTGCAGAGTCTGAGGCTTTATGAGAGGAGGGTTACAGAAAAAAATCCATATGATCTTCCTTGCATTTTAACAGATCATCTATGGGTTCAGGGTCTCATCCCAAGTCTCTGCAGTCCATGAGGACCAGCCTTGGATGCTCAGCGGCTGCAGATTTTTGCTGGCAAGAGAAAACACCTGATTGTGTGGGGCATGGAGCTGCAAAGCAGCATTGACTTGAGATTTGAAGAAGAAACACGTGAGATCACCAAAGGAAACATTAGAGATTAAAAAAGCAAGATGACACCTGGAGAAAAGCTGGAGTGAGAAGAACTAGTAAAAAGGGATGGGACAGACTTGCAAGTCTGACCATGCATGTCTTTTTCAAATGATACTCTCTGATGTAGGGGATGGAATATCTGTAGATGCAGAACCAATGCTTTGATATGAAAAATATGTATATTCTTTTATCTGCCTCTTGAATCCAGGGAATTTCTTGAAGCCCAACATCCCATCATTCTGTCTCTATTAATGAGAGCAGTACAGAAAGCTAGAACTTTTGATAGAAAATGAAGATTTTCAAAAAAGCCTTGATGGCACTACCTTATTGAAATTAGAATTGGACAGTTCATTTTCCATCAAAAAAAGCTCCATAAAAATGCTTTCCCTCATCTACAGTGTTTAATTCCAGGGCTTTTTTCAAAGGACCAAGAAATATGTATCTGTCTCTACTGGCTGCTGCAAGATCTGACATATTTGTAGCCCTCAGAGAGTTAGTGAGTTCATCAAGGCACCTCCAAACTATCACCATCTAAGCAAATTTTTGGAAGCCAAAGGTTGGTATTATGAAGGAAAGAAAAGACAGAAATTCATCTTACTTATCATGACCTCTCTCAGGATAGGTTTGAATTACGCTTCAGGTGAACTTCAAAAATCTTTCATGTCTCTCGCTCCATTAGTTGGTACCCTCAGTGAAAACTGGGTCATAACCAGACATACTTTTCTCATCATGAGCAGGACATGGCTACACGTTTGCTCTGGTGATTTCTGCAATATTCCCTTCTCTGTGTGAACAGCATCATCCAGTTCCATCCCGGGTCTGGCTACAGCCCTGAGGTCAGGCAGCACTGATGGACATCCAGCTCACCCATCACTACTACCATCAGCAGGAAAGAGAATGAGCTTCTTCCTGAGACTTCCCCACCATCACGTTCAAGGGCAAAGATTAGGTTGTCCATTAACATCCCAAAGCAGGGATTGATTGAGAAGGGTCCTCAGGCAGCAGGTGTAGAGTCGTAGAAATGTAGAATGTTAAGGTATTCAAATGGACCTTTAAGATCACCTAGTCCAAACCCCCCACTACAGGCAGGGTCACCTGCCACTAGATTGGGCCTTATGCAACCTGGCCTTCAACACTACCAGGCTTGGGGCATTCACAACCTCCCTGGGCAACCTGCTCTTGTATCTCACCACCCCCAGAGTAAAAAATTTCTTCCTAATAGTTAACATAAATTGGGGATTAACCTCTTTCAATTTTCCCTCATTTCTCCTTGTCCTTTCACTGCAGTTCTTGATGGAGAATCCCTCTTCAGCTTCCCTGTAGTTACCAGAAGTGTCCTTTAGTTACTGGAGGGTTGCTATGGGGTCTCTACACAACTTTCTCTTCTCCAGACTGAACAGCCCCACCTTTTCCAGCCTGTATTCACAGGGGATGTGCTCCAGTCCTCTTATCAACTTCATGGCCTCCCCTGGACTTGCTCCAACAGTTCCATGTCCTTCTTATGTTGGGTGCACCACAACTGTATGCAGTGCTCCAGGTAGAGCCTCACAAGGCCAGAGGAGCGGAATCCACTCCTTCAACCTGCTGCCTACACTTCTTTGGATGAAGCCCAGAATTCCTTTGGTTTTCTTGGCTGCAAGTGCACACTGATGGCTCATGTTGGGTTTTTCATCCCCTCCAAGTCCTTCTCCACAGAGGTGCTCTCAATCACTTCTCTGCCCAAGTGGTAGGTGTGTTTGGGATTGTCCCAACCCAGGTGCAGGACCTTGCATTTTACTTTGTTGCACTCCATGAGGTTTGCATTGGCCCAGCTCTCAGGCCTGTCCAGGCCCCTAGCCAGTAAAAGACTTTACTTCCTTACTCTTGCAATAGAAGGATTAGAACATGAAGTGCTTAAACAGCATCAGCTACACCAGTGTTGCTTTTACCATTTGACCTAGATTTGTTCGCTAGTGTTCTTTTTAAACTTTTATGTGCCAGAATAACTGTGAGAAATGAAAACATTGGTTTGCACCCTGAGCTTAAGGCAGAAACCTTTTCCCCTATTGGCAAAGAATATTTGCAGGACTAGAAGGCAAATCTAGAGAATGCAGTGAATTTATTTTCTTTTATAAATTTCGGTATAAGAGGGTTCTGTGCCTCAGGAAAGAAGAAGTTAGAAAGACACATAGACAGCCACTGCTGAAGTTTTGGTTTGTAATCACTGCAGAGTTGAGCAGAAAGAGGGAGAAAAGCAGACTCCTCCCTGTTGGAAAACCATCCCTGATCAGAGTCTTTGGAAGAAAATGTGAAATTTCAGGAGTTCTGTTCAAAGCTTCATCGTTCATTAATGACTGTGACATGTGGTCTTACCCCTCATTACTTTGGCACTAATGGATACTGGCATTGATGCCTCTGCTGAACATGGACTCCCCTGAACCCTACATTGCAACACGCCCACCAAAGTTCCTTCTCACAAGGAGCCAGTGTGCAGCAGATGGCATGATAAAAAGTTGTCTTTCCATTTGCTGCACTACCAGCTCCCCTGAGCAGAGAAGAGATTGGTGGCTCCTGTGCTGTTCCAGGCTGTGGCTGCTGGTGTCAGAGGTGGGATAGAGAGAACAGCCCTTGTCGACAGCCTCATGCCCCGCACTGTGGAGCCTGACCCCAGATTGGGAACAACTGGCTTTGCTTGGATATCATGGGTTTAAGTAGCTGAGTAACATTTAACTCTTCTAAATGTTCCTTGCCTCTTGCATTTGCTCACTGACATGAATATTTTTCCTAAAAGTCATGAAAATTCCTGGGGTAAAGGCCAGCACCAGTTTATAAATAAAGCCTCTTTACAGAGAAATGTGATGATTTTCCTTAAATTTTCTCATTTCAGGTTAATTGTTGTAACAATGGACAATTTAGTTTAAACTAAATGGACTTTATAGACCAGAGTGGACCTGCTCTTGTAAGAAAAATTTGCTTGCTATATGTGGGAATGGCAACATCTAACCCTAAACTAGCAAAAAAATTAAAGCAAGAGTGAAGAAGATAAGTAAAGCCAAATAAATCAAGAAGATCAATTTAAACTCATAGTGGCAATAATAATGTGCCTTGGTCCATATTTGATCTTCAGCTATTTCAAAATTACACAGATAATAAAAAAGAAATAGGATCTACTACACATTCCTGTGCCCAACAAGATTGCAATTAGTAAGCTGAGGTCTATGGTTGATCAACAGTGATCCTCCACGGTAACTCTGAGTGTTTTTACAAGGGAAGGTCATTTCTCCTACTCTAGCTGCACAGGAAAGAGGACTTCCCCTAGAAAAAGGGACATTGTTTCTGTCTCTTTCTGATGCAGGACTGTGCTCGCAAGGATTTTTTCTCCAGCTTCCATCTTTTGACACTGTGGTCAGCAGGATGTAGACTCCAGGGATCAGGTCTTGTGTCAGTTGTGTGTCAGCAAGGTCGCAGGGTCACAGCATAGCTGAGGTCAACAAAGAACTCTGGAAGTCATCTTGTCCAGTCCCTTGTCTCATCACAGGCTCACCCACAGTAGGTTTTTCCAGACACGTCAAGGCCAGTGTTGAGTATCTTGGAGGGCAGAGGCACCACGACTTCTCTTGAACAAATCTGTTCCAGCGCTTGACCACCCTCACACCAAAGAAGTTTTTTCCTTATGTTTAAACGAAAATTATTTTCACAGAATTACTGAGTCAGTTAGTTTGGGAAGGACCTCCAATATCATTGAGTCCAACCTGTGACTGACCACCACCTTGTCAACCAGACCAGAGGATTGAGTACCGAGTACCTTGTCTAGTCATTTCTTGAACATGTCCAATGATAGTGACTCCATCACTTCCCTAGGCAGCCCATTCTGATGTTCAACCACTGTTTCTGTGAAGGAATTCTTCCTGATGTCCATTCTGAACCTCCCCTAGTAGAGCCTGAGGCTTCTTGGATTTTTTTAAATCTTCTGCCAATATACTCTAATGAGCTCACTGCTTACCACTGTGAAATGCCTGGCTCTGAAGTCTTTGCTCCTCTGCATCAGGTATTTACATACACTGAACCCTATTTACATGCCCCCTGAACCTCCCTTTCCCCAGGCTGGACAGCCCCAGTGCTCTCAGTCTCTCCCTGTATGACTATATACTCCTGTCCTGTCAGCATTTTATTGACCTCTTCCAGTAAGTCCATATCTTTTGTACAGAGAAGCACAGACTTGTGCCCAGAAATCCAGATTGTGTCTCATCAGTGCTGAGCAAAGGGCATGATCAGACCCTCCTGATGACATGTCTGAATGCAGACCAAAGAGAATCAGCCCTCTCTGCCATGAGAACACACTACTGCCTCATGTTCACCTTCTATCCACGAGGATGCTGAATTCCTGATCTGCAAAGCTACTTCCCAGCCCATTATTCTGCAGCCTGGTGATTGGGATTATTCCTCCCCAGAAGGAATAACTCCTCTTTGTTGAACTCCATGAGCCACTTCTTTGTTCAGTTTTCCAGTCTGCCCCGTCTAACAGGCAGCATATTTACCTGCTCACACCTTTGTATTGCCTGAGAACTTTTTGAGGATGCACTCTGCCTCATCATCCAGGCTATTAGCAAAAATGCTAAAGGATATTGACCATGGTATGGGTCCCTGAGGTGCACCATTAGTTCCCTGCTACCAGCAGGACTTCCTGTCATTCATAACATCACTTTGGACCCATTGTTTTATCAGCTCTCAATTAATTTATCCACTCCAGTTTCTCTAGGAGTATTTTATGGGAGGTAATGTTGAAAGTCTTGTTTAAAGTCAAGGAAGCAGCCCTTTTTCTCTCCTTCTCCAATGGGCCCTTTCATTGTAGAAGCTATCAGGCTGGACAGCCAAGGCTTTCCCTTTGTAAATCTATGGTGACTGCTAACAGTCCCCACTTTCTTCTCCATGCATTCGGAAATAGCTTCCTGGAATATACACCCCATCACCTCCCAACAGATCAACGTGAGGCTGGTAGGTCTGTAGTTCCCAGGATTTTCCTTATTCCCCTTCTTGATAAAGTAGTGACATCTGTTTTCTTCCTGTCCTGAGGAACCTCTTCCTATCACCATAACCTTTCAGAGCTGATCATGAGAGGTTCTGCAATGACACCAGCTAGCTCCCTTAGCTCTTACAGATATCATCAAGTGCCATGGATTTAAGGTTGTATACAGATGGTTTAATAATTCCCTAACATTTCCACACTGCAAAAATTCAGTACTCCTTGCCCTGGTTTTCCCACTGGCCTCATCACCTGTCACCAGTCAGGTCCTTGCTTTCTCTCACATCTCCCCCTCCCGGGATTCCCAGTTTGTCCTTTCTGAAGAGCCTATATTCACTCAGTGCAGAATCTGTGAGATATATCACCCCCTTTCCATGATCCCAATCTCAGCATAACTCTGCTAAAGCACAACAGAACCCTCAATTCTCGTGGCATGTGTTTACTACATTCAACATTCAAATGCTCCTACATTCAACACACAGCATGTGTTGGTGTAGGAGCATTTCAGAGCTGGAGCCCCACATGCTGGTTTCCCAAAAAGGGTATGAAAACTTTCCCCACAACTCCCTCTGGTAGGGTCTTCCTTCTTTATGTGGGTACCCCTGTGATGGACCCCCTTTAGCCCTGTTTTTTGATAACAAGCTCCCTTCACTTACCCCATGTTCTTTGTTTGTCTACCACTTTCTCGCCTTGTTTTGGTGATCCCCTCTCTACCCCACACATCCTAGTTTGCAGCTCTCTATCAGACTGACCACTCCATTGCCAAAGATACTTTTTCTGTGCTTGGTCAGGCAGATTCCATCTCTTTCAAGCAGGCTTCAGTTCTCTAAGAGAATCTCATGGTCATAAGCACCAGAACCGTGTTGCCAACAAGAAAGGTAAATATAACTTTTAATATAACTTGACCAGCAAGACGTCCCTACTTCTCCTCCAGCCCTTGTCTCTCACTCACAGGATCAAGGGGAGAACCCCCTTGGTCCCCCACTGACCATTAGACCAGACACATGTAGTCATCCTTGACACGATGCAGGTCACCCTGGCAGTAACTGTGGTGACAGTCCCATCCCTGGGCTAGAGCAGATGGATGATAGATAAGAGCTGAGATGCCTCTGAAATGTGCCAGGCAAGGGGAGTTTCCACAGGGCTAATGAACATTCACATGGAGAATCCATGTCCATCATGACAAGGAGCTGTCACAGCAGCCTATCAGCAGCACTAGACCTCCTGCACACTGGTGTGGCAATGTACTGCTCTTCCAGAGGACTATTTTTGCAATCCAAACAGTTTTTTAATACTCTTAGTACCTTTTCTTCTATTTAGAAGTACAGCTAAACAGGTTTTCTGAATGTTTCAGGAGTCTGGATGAAAGCTCTCAGCCAGAAAACACAGTTGTTCCAGCATCAAGGTGTATTACAAAGATGATCCATTATTTAAAATCAAAAATACAAACAATGTTATAATAAACAAGTGACAGTTCAACTGAATCAAATTAATTTATGTAAACCTAAGGAGATAAAATTTATTTGTTTTCACTTCCTCCATTTCATTCTTGCTTTCTTATTCTGTAAAGGAATTTATAATGCTGTGTTGCAACTTTCTGATAGAATCACAGAATCACAGAAGTTTGGGTTGGAAGGGACTTTTACAGATCATCTAGTCCAATCCTGTGCCCAGTGACACATTTCAATAGATGCTATTGGTCTTTCGTAGGGTTAAAAATGTTGTTGGTTTTTTTCTCCTGTTAAAGTTGTAGCTTGAATTTCACTTTTTGGAAATATAATTACCTAAATAAATTAATTAATAAACCACAGCAAAATAGGAATCCTCATCCTGGTTTGCTCCGCATGTTTCTTCAAGCCACCAGAATCTACATCAGCAGAGGAACACATCAGCACCAATGGGAAGTTTGTGACTGCAAGTCCATGGGTCTGTCTGAATAATGTAAAACGCCATCGATAACCCTGGACCAGGAGTGCTCTTTTGACTGTATGTCAGCAAAGATCAAGCAGTAATGACTGACTAGATTTCACATGGCTTAGCTATCAGCATCCACAGTGGCAGTGCAGGATAGACACATAAATGTTTGCAGAGAGGGAGCTTCACAGGTTAAATCAGCATAAACCATCTGCAAAATCTACAGTTCAATATATTGCAATTGCAGGAAATGACAGAAGATGCTACAGTGAGTATTTAAATAGAGTTTTTCACATTATGATTGTTAAAAAAACTATTCACAAAGAAACAGAGAAAGCCGATAATAGAGTATGATGGGTGTGGGTGGTTAGGAGGGTGCTGGTAAAACAGGCTGAAAGCAATCCTGCAGCCTGGACGGCCAGGGTCAAACCACAAAACTTTGGTTTTGTTGCTGTTTGTTTAGGATTGTTAGGTTTGGGCTTTTAGCTACAGGCAGCACACCCCAGGCAACATCCCTTCTCTGCCTCAAGACCTTAACTCCGGTGTCCATGGCGGAGACAAGCTCGGGGTGCAAGCACAGACCCTCCGGCCAGCACAGGGCCTGGCAGGTAGCCGAGGCGCTGAGGCAGCGGTGGCACAGCCCAGCCGTCGGGCTCAGATAGAGTTGGAAGCCCAAGCTTTCAAAGCCACAGCAGGAAGCCTTGCCGCTACATGAGGGTAATAAACCGGTGTGAACACGCGCCGCCTCCCACACGGCCATGTGCACGGGCCGCGTCTGCAGCAGGCCCTCAGCTCTGTGTGCCGGTTCCGACACATTAACTCGTCCCGCGTAGCCATGGCAACACGCGTGGAAAACATGCTCTTGGCAGGCCCGGATCCAGCTCTGCTGAGCTCAGCCCTGGTGTGCACTGCCGGTGGGGAGCAAGCCCTTAATGAGACCCCTTAATTTTGTTCGTCAGGAGCACCTCTGCTCACAGACTGTCAGTTTGAAAGGTCTTGGAAAAAATCTTCAGAATCAAGGGGGTGAAAAAAACCAAACCAAGCGAACCTCTTCAGCCAAATAGGAAGATTTCAGGCAAGTACCAAAAAGCTTTGCTTTCTGTGAGGTTGGCTGTGTGGCTGCCCAGCTGCACAGTTTGCAGCTCCTGAGCATCCAACACTTGTGTTTGTGACCAGCGGAATCACCCTGTCCTGGCAGGGACCTACAGCCACGGCTTCCAGCAGCACCCATCCTCTCCACAGCCCAGAACAGATTTTGCATTGCAATAGACCAGTGACAAAGGTGGGACAATGATCTGACAGGAGGCACGACTGCAAATTAGAGAGGCAGTGCTGGTGGTGGCAAGAGCATGGGAAGTGGGAAGGAAGAAGAAAAGCACAAATTTCATCAAACTCGTATTTCTCTCACTGGAAATATTTTCAATTTATAAGGCCCTGGAATGCAGTTGTCACCCACTTGTGTAGCCATCACCATGTTGCCCCTCTTTTTTTTTTTTTTCTCCCACCTCTCCTATAGCATGTCACTTGGAATGCCATCAATTTCTTCCCATCAGCAAGAGTTACAGTAAATAGATTCATTTGTGGGCAACTGGAGCTGAAAGAAGGTGACAATATAATTAAGGTTTTTAATTCTATGCCTGAACAGTTGTCCAGAACTCATAATAATTAGCTGCAATGAAGGATATGTAGTCATTATTTTCCTTTGTTTCATATAATTGTTCCCTTTGGCCAGCTACATTTGTCCTTTAATCTGAATCCTTGTTCATGGATGCTCTGCCTTTCCATCTCTTCTCTGGGGCTGCAGAAAGCCTCAATAGTGCACGAACATATGAATGATGAACATGGACACTAAGCAGCACCCCTGGTTCCATGCCATGGCTGGTGCATTTTGCACATGTACAAGGTAGGAGGACATCACTGGAGTAGTTGAGGAGTGAGATAATGGAGAAACAGGGAAGAAGGGAAGGCTTACAATGTCACAGCATATAAGACAAATCAGACACTCCTCTCAATGTGCCTGACTGGACCTGCATGTATCCTTGCCATTGTTGATACTCAAACTAGAGGAATTATTATCATAAAGCATCAAAAATACTTTCTCACATTTTTTTTCCATTAAAAAATGAACAACTGTGGTAATTACCTGGTTAGGCTGCTAGCTGTTTCTGTGATTTTGTATTCCATAACTGATATAACACATGTGGCTGAGGCACTACACTGGGTGAACAGAACAGTCTCATCAATAGCAATGCCACCACAAGGCTGTCCTTTGAGGCAAGGAGTCAAAAACCTCTCCAACTACAACTTCTTTAGAAGAAAGAAGCAGGACATGACAGTTGGTTTTTACTACTGGTAATGAAAATATAGCAAGGTCTGCCTCCTCCTCACTGGTTGGACCATTGAGTCCCATTGGTGCCAGCAGAAAACCTCCATGCCCATTTCTGACCTTGCAGAACTAGACTACAGGAGCTGTTGCCACACACAGGCTTGAGCTTCACCCCAGATAAATCAGCCCACAGCTCCACAGCCCAATACTCTCAAATGCACTGGGGTATTGTCTTGGCTTTTTAGTTCCTGGGAAAGGGCCTGGCAGCATACCTTACCCTTTCCTCCTGGCCTAGTCCCAAGCATTTGCTTTCCATCAAGATCTCCAGAGAAGGGTCCCACAGGCTCCAGAGTTTTAGATTTTTTGGGTCTATATAAATCAAATATCTCACCCTTTTTAGGGCTTTCAGAGTGACTTTTCTATTAGCCAAGGTTTAAAAAGCCATAAATTCACTGAGTCTAAGTCACTCTTATGGAACCTGCAATGAGCTGTAATTTTATTCAGAGGAATTTAATTCAAATAAATATCATCAAGGAAAAGTGAGCATGTCTTAGTTACAAAGGAAGGAACAAGAAACAGGAATTAGTGAACAATAAACCAATGCATGCATTTGGTAAGTTTCAGCAGAAACCAGCAGCAGCTTTGCAGAAAGTTAATCACTCCATGTACTGACTGCAACAATAGCTGCAAGAAGTACTGGAAGAATGTTATGCAACACTAACTTTGACTTATCACGTAACTTACCACATAACACCAGTAAGACCCTTCAGAGAGAGATTATTTTGGCAAGTAATTTGCCCTCCCTGACCTGCCTGTAATCTGTGATAGCAGTCTCATTGTTTCAGTGCTGAGAGGACTGGAAACGAGACAGAAAAAAATTCTTTTGAACAAAAAAAAAAAAGGAAAAGTTGGTCCTACATAGGACAATCAAACACTGACAATTCACATAATGGGTAAGTAGAAATGTTTCTGGTCATCTGCTCCTTTGTTATGTCCTTTTTTATGCCTGGGTATGGCATTCTCGCCTACACTCCTTGCACATACTCCTTTGCTTTAGGATAAAATTCTTCCAGAGAATAGAGCTATGTTCCACAGGAATTCCTGTTTTCATTATTTCCTTGTCCTAGGCATTGTGCAAGGTTTTCCTGAAGCACGGAAAGCTTGCATGTGGTGTCTTGCAGTAGCTGGACAAAATCTGGCAAGTGAGATGTGACACTCAGAGATCTAACTTCACACATCCATGCCAAAAAACAGTTCATCCCCTAGCTGATGATAGAGAAATTTGGTACTTAGAAACAACAGCAATGTATTCTGTGAGGAACATTTAAATCTGCAAAATTAGCTGCTAGTTATCACTGGCATCATTCCCAATGTCAGTGATCATTCCCAATGTCAGGGTTAGCAACTCGTCTGGATGTGCCAGTGGCTTTGCTGTAAACCTGGGGTTAATTTTGAAGGAACAGGGACAAAACCTGAGGAACTCCAGCTTCCCACACCAAAATAATGCTTACGTACTCTATCCATCAATCTCAGCATGCCAAAAATATAATTATAGTCCCCAATACCCTTCGTCTCCTTCCCCACTAGCATTTTTAGGGAAGCAAGCACTTCTTGGGCAAGTGTGTGCTTTTGTTAAGGGAAGTTTTAGTTTTGATTTGGAGGCTTGGCTCAGCTTTTGCTACAGATTTCACTTCAAATCTCTGCAGCTTCTTCTCCTAAGCTGGAATGCCACAGTTTGGGGAATCTGAGCTCTTGGACTTACTGTAATACTTTCCTTGGGCTGGCAGTTTCTTTTCCATTATGCTTTTATAAGGGAAACCCCACATGCAGAGTCATGGGCCAGTGGAGGCAAGCAGCCTGTTGATGACACCAGCAGCTGTTCCAGGTTGTGGCTGGGAAAGGATGTGGACAGCAAATACCATTGGCTGCAGATGCCATGATGTTTAACATCACTCTACAGCAGACTTCAGTATTGCTGTCCATGGCCATGCACAGTGAACAGATCCATTGCTGACTGCACTTCCTATTGCACCAGAAGTCTCTGGCCACCCAATCTCAGCATCTGTCAGAGCATTTCAGTCAGCAGTTTATGGGACCAACATTTCATTGAGGCACAGAACAAGACTTTGTTTAATGACAGGGAGGACAACCCTGGAGCAACTATAAAAGACTTTCACACACACACACACACCCCCCCAATGAGCCACTGAGAGCAGTTGCATCATTTAAACCTATGTCATGGAAGCCAGCTCACAGGCTGGCCCTATGGTTGATGAGCTGGAGAGAGACTATGGACAAAGGCATGAAGGGACAGAACAAGAGGGAGGGGATAGCTTCATACTGGCAGAGGGCAGGACTAGATGGTGGATTAGGAAATTCTTCCCTGTGAGGGTGGTGATAGACTGGCACAGGTTGTGCAGAGAAGATGTGGTTGCCTCATCCCCAGAAGTATTCCAGACAAAGTCAGACAAGGTTGGAGCAACCTGGTCTAGCAGAAAATGTCCCTGTGCATAGCAGGGGGTAGAACTGGACAGTCTCTTAAGTTCCTAACAGCAGGCAGCACAGCATACAAGGAATGACACAGAGACAAGGTTTCTACTGCCACATGAGTGAGCAGTGCCTTTCCTGTAGTTTGGACATTTACTAAGCAGTAGCAGAGGTAGCATTCTGCATGCTCTCTTTCTGGAGGAATTCCATTGGTTTTGTTGCTGTCATTCTGCTCCCCTCTGGATCAGTCTGGGCTCTGCTGGGCATCCCTCTGCACCACCTGCTGCTTGCTGGTCCTGACAGGTCTGGATGACACCCCCACAGAAGCATTTGGAATCCTTGGTGTTCAGCAGACTGAACAGACAGGTGTTTGCACGCTGTCTGACCAAAACTTTCATGCCAAATGTCTACTTAAGCCTTTGCTTTTTCCCATTTCCTAGCCTCCTTCTTGGAACTCGTGGCAGGAGCTTATGTACGTGTTCCTGTGCCCTTGAATCCATTAACTGCAGCCAAGTGATTAATTATTTTAGCCTCTTTATGGCATCACTGTTAACATACTGCACATTCATACTTCCAGTCATATAAATGATAGTCTTTAAATAAGGAGGACATGTGTTATTGAACTATTTATATTCAGAGCTGTCTGGAGCAGAAAAAGATTCAAGTGGGCATAAGAAAGCAACAAAAGTTAATGATTCAGAGATAAAATACTATGTTTTAATCTACAGGGTGTGTGACAAATCCAAGAAATTAGAAGTTAAAAGGATACATGACTAAGGTGAGAGCCTCAGGACAAATCTTCAGCTGCTGTAAAATTAGCGCCATCTGGGAGGAAGCCTTGCTGTACCTAAAACAGATGGAGGAAATGTAGAGGCTCACTGTGCCCACAGCCTTTATCCTCACAGCTGCCCTGTGGGGGGACCCAGAGGTATTTGAGGTTGATAACTGCCTCTGACCCTTACAGTCAAGAAGGGGGATTACCACACAGAAGCCCTCCCTTGGTCGCCACAGAGGCTCAACACCACGGAGGGGAACACCAAGGAGTCCATGCCCTGAGCCTCTGACTTGGCATGGGGCTGTCTTGCCCCTCTGACCTGTTGGGGGTTTTCTATCCCCACCTCTTAATGCCAAACTGTCAATCTTGATGGCAATGAAATTCTTATATCCAAAAGAATTCTATTCTGTGTGCATGTCCACTTGCACATTTTCCTCTCACCTGCTGTCAGTGAACTCATATCACAGACAAGGACACACACCTTCAGGGCCTCCTGGAAACCCCAGCACACTCTCCTGACACTCCACTGGGCCTGCAGCTCTCCACAAGATACCCAGATCAGGACCTCTCTGCCAGATCAGCATATGGGCATAGTGGGACACTTCTGCATGGAGATGCCAGGACTGGAGGTGGTATGTGAGATCCTCCCCTCCCTACATCCTGAATCCAGGAACCATCAACATCCAGAGCATCCTCTGGGTTCTCAGCTCCACCACCTGCAGCTAGGGTGGTCAGTCAGCTTCGTGTTGGGGATAGACAATGGTACAACACAAAAACAAAGTGAACTTGGGTGTGTTAGGAGAGCTGACTTCCCAGGGGGTTTCAGTCTATCAAGCATTCAGCACATCCATTATTCAGGTTAATTCCCCTTAAAAATATGAGGGAAAATGAGGGGGAGATACGAGTGAGCATCAGAAACATTTGGTTTAGGAGCCTGAGCAGCTGTGACATGCTACACTAGGAGCTTTTTTCAGTGACTAATTTCTAATGGAATTAAAAACATTGATTCCACCAAACTGGGTAGGGTGGGATAGGACAGGATAGGTCAGATGGAAGAGATCTACAACAACCATCCAGTGCACCTACCAGCACTCTTCAGGGCAGAATCTTCTTTCTCCCCACCAATTACTTTTAACTCTCTGTTACATCTGCACACAGAAATCTGGAGTGAAATTATCAGAGTGATTCAGAAGATGTCTTTTGCATCTTAAAATTATGTTAAATGGAAACCACAAGTTGTTGCAGGTGTTTTACTGCCATAATGACTATAAAATTGGCTTTGTCTCTTTGTCCCATTCTCCTATAAAAGGGGAGATGGAAAGCATTCTTTGTGATAGATATTTCAGACAAAAATTGGATTCAAACAACTGGATTCAGATTAGCAATAGAGACTATTTTTCCAGATCTCTGCTTGAGCTTGATGGATGTTGATTTTGTGATAGGCCCCAGCTAAGTATTTCTCCTTTTCTATCTAAAAGTGTTAGTTATGAGATAACATCTGCAATTTAAAGCTGAAAAGGGATTCTACTGTTATTCTTGATTTTCTATGCTCTTTTATGTCCAAGGGTAAATCCAGCCTCCAAAATGCCTCTGTGTGAGACCTAAGGAAGGGCTCTGATATGAAGCCTAGTTGCTGAACCATTCTTACATCCAATCTCTGCACCAAGCTACAGTAGCTATGGCAATCTCAGAATTTTGCATATAAAAGGCCCTGTTCAGGACAGGTTTGGAGTCAGTCTTCCTGTCCCTCTGTCATTTGCCAAAGAAAGATGAAAAATTAGGAGCTGCCTGCTGCTGCTGGGCAATTCATGCTTTTCCCTTTGTGAGAAATGACCGCTCACTTTAAAATTTCAAAGGTTTATTAAACCTCAACAAACACAACAGAGGACTGAATGAGGAAAGAGGGGAACACAGCCGACTGCCAGAGGCTCATCTACAAAATGGCTGCTCTGCCTTTTATACCCCTGGTGTTGCATCAGCCAACCCTGGCCCCTTCCCAAAGTCTGCCAGTCAACCCTTCTTTGTCATCCACTGGTGGAGACCTTCTTGTAACTTGATTGGAGGTGAGATGTTGTCATGCCAAGCCCCCTCAGCAACAAGCTTTACCCATTCCTAGCGGCCCCACACAAGGGGCACATGTACATGCCCTCCGTCCACATGCCTCTGACAGCCCTGACAATCACGGCTGCCTGGTGGCAACACTGTGGGGGGAGGAAAGGGGACTGTGGGGAGAACAGAGGGCGTCCAAACAACAAACTACAATAACTATACACCAACAAAACTTCTCTTAACATACACACAAGATTCATCCCTTAATTGCAAGAGTCAATCATCATATTACCCATCTGTAACATCTTCTTGCACTAACATTCCAACCAATAACAAAAGAGCAAAACTGGTGTTTTACAGAGAAAACTAGACATTGTTGAGGTACAGAATGCTCTACTCTTGTCAAGTCTCTTCCAAGAAGGTTGTCAGGTGTTGCACATCTGCCATCTCCCGTGGGTCCCCTGAGAGCTGTCACTGCTCTCATCTGTTGTCACCAAAGAGGATCTCCTGCTTCAGAGTGGATGTCTCATACGTAGTGATGGCTGGGACTCAATAGATACATCTGGTCACCTCTTTGATTGCTTTCATTTTTTGGATCCTTTAGAGGTCTAAGATGATGTTTTTTGTTCCTGAAGATTCTGGGCACCAGTGCCTGCCCTTTGACTTAACATAGGGAAGGTTTTTGGGCACTGTGTTCCTTACTGTTCTTGTGCTTGCAGCCATGTTTTCTGGCAGGCAAAAAATGTGACCTGGCTGAATTCCTTTCACATCTCCAAGGCAAATGACAGTATTTCCATGTCACATTTGAACATAGAAAGGGGCTATTTTATCCAAAATAAGTATCTATTTTAATCTCTGAAGCTCTGATTTCAGACAGATGAGTTAACAATTCAGTTTGCTGATGAATTTGCATATGAAGCCAGTCAGTTTGTTCCCATAAAATGACACGTTTTCAAGCCAGCCTCTGGACTCTCAGGATCTGCCTGGATTTGGCATACTAGAATCACCTTGTTCTACCCCCCATTTAAGAATAAAACCTTGAATAAACATTTCTACAAAGCAGATTCGTAGTTCAACCTCATTGCTCTGTCCCTCCCTAGGCTTCCACCAAAGTTGGCTTATACATTTGCCTCTTTACACAGCACTGAAGCCACACCTTTTTAAGGGTCCCACCCCAGTTTTCTACAAAAGCATATAAGATTTTTGGAGGTAAGGGTTTTTTCCTTTTTTCTTTCTCATAGGAACTTTACCCATTTTGTTGCTACGGAACAATAAGACCAGGTACTTATGAGAGACAAAAAAAGTTGCCAGCTCAGGAGAGGAGGGCATCTGGCTGCACTTCTCTTGTCTGAGTGTTTCTCTCAGAGGACCAGACATACCACAAGAACTGGACTGGGAGAAAGGGGCTGAGGCAGCTGCTAGCTCACTCTCTCTTTCTCTCTCTTTCTCTCTCTCTCTCTCTGTCCCTTTCTGTCTCTCTCAGCTTTGGAGGGGAAGAAGCTCCACTGTGGTTGCTGTGGGAAGAATCCACTGCGGGGTTCTGTTTTCTGCTGCCTTCTACCATGAGTGGAGCTCTGCTCATAAAAGCAGCCATTTCACTGGGACCTTATTAACACCCTACCTCACCAAACAAAGAACCCTTTCACCATCTGCACAGGTGCCTCAGGGGAAACCCCCATGATCTTCGAGCTCCTTTCCCCTCACAGGGAGTCTCTGTCTGCAGTGTTCTGGAGTTGGGTTGTTGCTGCCCAGCCCCCCTGCTGTTCCTTTGCCACTGCTCTGGGTTTTTCACTACGCTGTAGACATACAACTCCTGCCAGCCACTTTTGGCATAATTAGGACTTATGATCTTTTAAAAAATTAACAAAATCAGACATTCAATTTATGATTTAACAGAAACTGTGTGAAATGATGCAGGTTTTGCATTTACTTTAAGGAAAAATTAGGTTTCATTCTAAGGAAAAGAATGGTTTTTGCCGAGCTATGTAATATTTTCTAGACATATGCTATATTCCAGTGTAACTTTTTTCTTAATTTTGTTCAGTTTAATGATTCTATTCAGGCTACAGCTCTTGGACTGGCAAGGGGTCACATTCAAAGCCCACACTCTGTCCTCTCTGCTGTTCAGAATGGGTCTCAGTTTGTTGCCCCAGCACTGCCCACCCAGCCTGCTGTTCCCACCCTGCACACCATGCACTGGGTGGTTTCGAGGTGCACAGCAAGCTACAGTGGTTGGCATGATTTTTTATCCCAAGACAGCCTGGTACTCATTGTCCCAGTTCCTGGGGGAGCTTTTTCACCTCAGTGCTCACATGTACCTGCTGTGCTGCAGTCTTCCACCCCAGTAAAACCTCCCAGAGTCCTCAGCCCCTGCCTTGCAGAGCAGCCATGCTGCAGTCATGCTAGCCAGACAATACTCATGCTATTTTAAACATATTTCTCTGCCCCCCACCAGGTTGTTGCAAGGTGAAAAGGCAAGAAAAATCAACAAAATGTTTAATTGTGGCTCTATAAGGGCTTCCCAGGGAATCTGAATGTGCTCTAACCTGTACACCCCAGTGGCGTCTTTCACACGGGAGGAAGGCTCCAAGGGTGGTTTTAACTGTGCTTTCTCCTCCACAGGGTGGGCATGCCCAGGATCCCTGGCCCCTGGCTAGGGTGGCAGCCAGTGTGAGGGGCCACAGCACAGTGCTCCCCAGAGGTGCTGCAGTCAGAAACCACAGACCAGTCCCCTCCGACAGGTAACTGATTGGATTAGGAGTCCTGTCTGACAGCTTGTCTGCTCAGCCGCACGGGCTCATCAACCTCTCTGTCCTGCCTGCTAATAAACTCAGCTCGTGGGACCATTCTGCTTGATGATCTCTCCTTGGGGAGTTTTTAAGGCTTTGCTCTGTGAAAACTACTTGGAGTCTATTAAAATTGCAGCTCTGCTATTGTCATGTTGTCCCAGAGAGTCATGGGAGGTGCCTGTCACCCAGGTGGAGGTGACTATTACATATTCAAGTGAAAAAACAACCCTGGCTTTGGGAAGGGAGGCATCCCCGCCAGCAAACGGAATGGAAGGTTCTTATCTGACACTTTTAAGGGATGAGGCTGAGGAAAGAAGACACGACAGTGTATCACTGTACCCTCACTCTGCTGCTGAAAACACCTGTGATGCCTTTGTTGAAAGGATTAAGCAAATGGGCAATTGCTGTCCCTGGGCTTTAGGTCCTCAGCCCTGTGCTGCTGCCTCTGCTCCTCACCTGGGGGTGCTGCCAGCTGACTCTCCAGGCTGCAGAAATTCAGGGACGGGCACCTGTTGGGGAAACTGCCTACTCCACAAGTTTGGAATTTAGCCGTGGCAGAGTTCTCTGCTTTCAAGATGGGATTCTGCTTCAGTACGTCTACATATACCAGCAGTCATTTCATAAAGGATTTGCCTGAGTAAATCAGAAGACAGCAACTGTGGGATCTATAATATCTATAGAGGACATATTAAAAAATCACAACTTTAATTTTTTTCTTAGATTCACTTTTGGAGAGCTAAGGAGGGGCAGCCTGAGAAGAGCTGAGTGCAAAAAAACAAATTTAAATCTTCTAGGCTGTAAAGCTGCTGTGGCTTTTGCCTCAGCCACCACAATGAAAGGACCATAAACTCCAGTATTCATTGTTGTTTAAGATAAAAAAGTTAATGAATGCAGAGACTAAGGCTTAGTTGATGCAAAATACTACAGTGAGATTTCAAGTTTTCATTGGGCAGCCAGCAGGGGCAAATTCTGAATCTGTGTTAGGCTTGAGTATCAACATCCTGGTATCAACAATGCATCAGAAACTTTTTGGCTGTTAAAATGCCCCAAACATTCATGATGCACTTGAAAAAACTCAGAAGGAATGAAATGTGTGTCTGATTAGCCAGATTAGATTATATAAATAATTTTAAATTATGGACAAGCAGTCTTGGCATTTACACAGATCTGCTCTTCCCTTTGCAAAGGCCTGTCTATTTCTTTCCCAACAGAGCCACCCCAATAAAAGTTTCCCCTAATGCACAGTCATGTCTGGAGTATTGGGTTTGTGTCTGGAAGCTGCCCCTGTGTGTGCTGTCACCCACAGACCTTGCAGTTTGTAATGCTGTCTTGGAGTGATTCATAACGATAAGTTATCCCCAAAATCATCTGATGCCTGAAAATTGTTACTGTGTCTTTAAGACTGGGCAATTGGGAATCTGGGCAGGGGGAAGTTGGCTTCCACCAACTTGGCAGCGTTTTTGAAAAGCTGCCCACCCAGGCTCTGGCTCCCTCACAGCTCAGAACAGGGTGTGTTGGTTTTGCTGGCAGTTTGCTCAAGCAAAAGCTTTTTGGGTTTTTTTCTTTCGTTTGGTGGGGGTTTGTTTGTTTGTTTGTTTTTGTGGTGGTTTTTTTGTGGGGTTTTTTGGGGTTTTTGGGGGGTTTGTTTGTTTGTTTGTTTGTTTGGGTTTTTTGGTTTGTGGTGGAGGTTTTTTGTGGTTGTATTTGTTTCTGGTTTTGTTTGTTTTTTGTTGTTGTTCTGGTTTTGCATTTGGATTTATTTGGGGATTTTTTTGTCCATGGCTTGAAAAAAACTGTGGATCTTTGGGGTCTGCCTGAGGGAGAATTCTGCAGCTGCCTTTTCAGGAGGTGGCATTGTCATTAAGTGTGTTGAGCTGGGAGAAGGACATCAGGAGTGATCCCAGCATAGCTCGTCCTGCTCTGACTACTTCTGCCAGGGGTAAGACAAGGGGGAACAGAGAACAATAAACATAGGGCTTTTTTTCTGCTTATTACTTTGCAATCTTCCTCTTCAAATACTTCAGATACTTAGAAGAGACGCAAAAGTAAAGTACTGACTGTCATTGTGTTATTTCAAGTTTTCACCAGTTCAGAGTGACAAAGTCAGGTCTTGCAGCTCATGTGTAAAGCCTCTGTGCACACCCTGCACAGCTCTGCCTAATTTAAAATTCAGGATTCTTTGTTTCTTGGACCTTTTAGCTGCCTTGTTGCTGTGACAATTGTGACCACCTAGAGGACGTGCTCACACCACTAATGTTATTTCAGCTTTAAAATTAACACATCTGTTGTATAATTTCTATACATCCTTACACACTCTAAGGTAAATTTCAATGGGGGGAAATTGGCATCTTCCATTATTTCCCATGTGCCGTGTTTTCACATTGTCATAAGCGGAAAACACAATGGTGGAAGAGATCATGCTTTAATTCAAAATCTTAAGTGAGACATGAATAAACTGGCCACAATGTGAGTACTGCCCGCTCTCCCCATTTACCTTATGTTCAATGTAAAACACACCTAAAAAATGAGTATGAATTTCTGTCTTCTAGGATGTGGAAAACAGCATGATCTTCAAAGCCCACAGTACTTTGGCCATGATGATAAACTTGGTGTTTCTCTTAAGTGTAAGCACAGCAGCTTCAGCAGCAGTGAGCCACTTAAGTGATAGCATGTGCAAATTGATCACAATATTTAGAAAAAAGCATTCAGCTGATCAGTTGCAGCATTTTGACTTTGTTATAATTGTCTTTCTAAGAAGACTTAAAGCGGCTACAAAGTCAAATTACTGCATAGCTGTAGACTTGGTTGTAGCCGTACTGTCATGTTTTGATAACTCTTTCAAGGGAATTATCTCTTGGAGATTTCTGTTGTGGCATGCTAATGTCTTTGCTGTGGCACCTGTCCATGGCAGGGGGGATTGGAGTAAGGGACATTTAAAGGTCCCTTCCAACCCAGGCCATTCTATGGTTCCATATACCACTCCTATTATTTGGTAGAAGGTCAATCTAGTTAGTATTCTACTCCCAGATCTCCCGTGAATTTTGGTAAAAAAGCAAAGCAAATTCAGATCTTTTGTTACATTCCAGTATGAGTTTGGCATTGGGAAGGGTAACCTGATGGCAGCAAAACCTGCACCAATACTGAGGTCTACTCATGGTCCAAGCTCTGTTTCGGGATCAAAATAGCCTTATACGGTTCAGATCCATGAAGCCATCCTAGCTTGGTGACAGGAATAATGTGCACCTGGAGTTGAGGTTCACAGGATACACTTGATGTTGACTCTAATTATTCATAGGAATGTGGTGCAGAATGGCTTAGGGAGCAGAAATAGGACAAAGCCTTGGATTTGGTTGGGCTTGTGTATGTCCAGCCTAGGGCATAAGTCCCTTGAAGTTATTACTATCTCCATGTTGATTTGTGGGAGGAATTAAAAGTGGTTGCTAGCAGCCAGCTATCTATGTCTAATGACCATCTAAACATTGTATGAGTTTGTGCTGCCTCACAACAAAGAATTTCTTACTCATATCGGTCTGGTTATAGGTTTTAATTACTAAATATATGAAAGCTTTGGATGGAAACAGGCATTCTTAAAACTCTGCAAATGAGCGCTCATTAACCACTCAGTGGCAATCTGAGCAGAAGACAATCTGCATGGTAGCCTGTGCTGGCTTATTACCATGGGAGCACATTCTGAAAAGCAGGGGAGGGGAGGGGAAGCTCAAGTCGCTTCAAGACAAATAGTTTCTGAGGTTTGTCCCTAAATATGAACAACCACAGGTGTTCCATCCCTTGATACAAAATTGATCAGGAACAGATCTTTAACCCTGTGCTGTTCACACACCCTTTCACTCAGTCAGTCAGCAAGCAGCAAGCAGCTCTTGGAGGGGCACCCCATCCTCTAGAATGCTCTGGAACAAGTCCAGACGTGTCCCATAGCTGGGAAAAAGGTTCCTTGGTGCTCAGATTGTGTGCTCTGTTCATCTGTGGTGCCAAATCCACACTACTGCAATAGGAGTGAACCTGATGAACAAGGGCAGCCTGGGCACGCTGGAGAGATTGCAGTTAGTGCAGGTTGCTGCAGTTGTTCTCACGGGATGTTGATGGGAAAAGCTCTTGCAGTGGACAGGGACACTGGGCAAATTGCTTCAAGGGGACAAAATCTGTGACCAGCAGTGGGGCTGCCAGCCCCCAAGCCTCTCTCTGCTCTGGTTCCCAAGCGAACTCTGTTCCTCATCTCCCTCCTGGTCCAGCTTCAGATCAAGACAAGTAGCAGTGACCCTCTCTCATTCTAACATATGAAGCAGGGATCCCAAGCACCTGAGGCTCATGCCAAGACTCCCAGAGCCCGGACACCTCGTGGAGTCCCTGCCTGGTTGTCTGGCACGGACCCTCCATGCTGGGAAGCCGCCGGCCTCTGGGGAGCCACCTACCGCCTGCCGGCCTGGCACTTTTATCATGCACAGTAAGAGGAGACATAATCAATTCCCCAGTTGGCACTTTGCACTGAATACACACTTTTTCAGTCTGATAGCAGGACTAAATTAGTTATTTAGCAATGAGACCCTAATTTAAAGTGAGCAACTGCCCTGACAAGGATCATTGTTCAAGGCTGTCCCCCCTTTGCTTTCAGATGAGAGGCCCACCAATCCATGGAAGGGGATAAATAGACAATTAGAAAATAGATATATTTTGTTAGTTCTACAAAGCTCCCTGGTGCTGTCAGGCTCACAATAAAGGGGGCTCTGGTAAATTGGTGGGCAATGAAAGCCAGCTGTACAGTCATCACTCCTACAGACACAAAGCCATATGTGGCCATTTACAGAACATCCCTGAAAATAGATGGAGCCAATAAGACCAGGGAGAACTAAAAATACTTGACAAAGTTGCCTGCTCTTCATTTAACAAGAATAAAATATCTAATGGTGTGTAATAGAAGCCATCAATCACTCCTGAGTAAAGAACAGGTTTAATACTCTACTTTTAACTATTAATGCAAGTTTTTATTCATCTGTAATAAGTCAGCAATTAATATCTACTGTGTGCAGCGTAGTGGTGTGGTGCAAGGGCTCACAAAAGACATGGGCCCTGCAGCACAGCTGTAAAGATATCCAGGCTCAAACATGGCAAGGGCAGGAAACACAGACATGATAAAGAAAGAAGACTGAAGGTGAGAAACTGCCTCTTCAAAGATAATGAGATATCTGCAAGCACTTCCTAGCAAATATTCCATTTAGACTTGCATGCAAGATGACATTTCATCTCTTTACTTATTTACTTTTACTCTTTCTAGGCAAGGACATATGAATAGGTGTTAGGGAAACTCTTTCAGCTACCTGCTTACTATTGATAAATATTTGTAGAGCTTTTCCTGGAGATAAAGGATTATGAAGTTGAAAACTCCTGACAAGTCCTCGGTTCTGCAAAGTGGGACTGTGGTGTGGAGCTCAGCACTGAATCTGGGCAAGAACACATGGAAGTCAGGCATGAGATGGAGCCAAGTCACACCACACATTTACCTTCAAGGTGTCCTCAGCACACGCATACCACTGCTGAGTCACCATGGCTGTTCTAACAAACTACTTCTTCATGTAAGCAATCAGCCAACCAAATGCCAAGCTTCATCAAAATAAGCTCAAATGATTTTGCCTCATGTTACCACTCCTATAAAACAAGACAAAGCTGCTACAAGGCTTGGAAACTGGTATTTAATAACCATGGAGCCATGGCCCCCTCAGGAGATAAAAACATGCATCAGCAAGTCAGATGGTACTGGCTGTACACATGAGTGCTCAGACTCCACCCTGTAATGTTGGGGTCTTTTCCTGCACTTAGAGATGGCATATGCTGCAAGGTAACTGTCGACTCTCTTGCCTATTTTTAGTTGCTTCCACAGGACAAGAATTGTAATTTATTTTGCAGAACAGCAAATGTCACATCCTATGAGTACGTTGCTGTACAAAATGCCATACAGTAACTGGAGAAAAGTGACCTTCCATAATGGAAGTGTCCTATAGAACTAATAGAAAATGATAACCAATAGCTTTTACCAGATAATTATATCCCTCTTCTAGAACACTTTTAAAAGCCAAGGACATCTCTATCCGTAACACTGTGCACTTCAGGCTTGTTAGGTGTGTGCCTTTTTTTTTTTCTCTTTCTATTCCATTAGAGCCAAATTAATTTAATCTCTGTCTAAAAAAATTCACGTTGATGTTGTCAGGGATTCAGACATAAGGCTTAACCTTTTGACTATGATTGACCAGCTCCTCCTTTCTGCAGGTACCACAAGCTTAGAAGATTGCAGTCTTCCAAATCTAGCTTAATTGATCTTAAATCTATTATGTTTTATTTTCATGGGGATTGCTGACTGGGTAACAAATACAGAATTCTTTATGTATGTCTACAGCCACATATGCAGATTTGATGTGTCCTCTACCAGTGTAAGGTGCCATCCTGAACTGAAGCCTCTTTTGTAAGGTCTTTTTGGTCTGGTCTTGAAATATTTCAGCAGCTGCATGTGGTAATAGTAGTAACTGAAGTGCACACCTCCTGATGCATAGTTATCTGTGTCAAAGCAGAATAATAATTTTGTTTCTGGGAACCTACAGAATACTTCTAGGAAAAAACCCCATTGCTTAGGACACATCCACTGTTCAGTGCCACTATAGCTTCCTGAAACAGAAAACAAGCCTCCATTTACCAGCAGAATGAGGACAGGAAAATGAGCAAATTCACAGTATTGGAAAGAAATGGGCATTCTTGCTTTAACAAGCTCAGCCAGAGGATAGAAACAATTTTACACCGAGACCTCCCAGAAAATATTAGGACAGTCTCCAAATAAGGGCCAGAATAACCATACGCAACACAGGTCAGCAGTGCCATTTTTCCAACACAAGTATTTATCTGCCCAGGAACACCAGACCTGGAGCAGCATGAGTTCTGTCCCAGATTCCCATGTTTTTCATGATAGTTAGTAATACTTTGTTTTGAGAGGGGAAAAAACACTGATTTCATAGAGCTACCAAATATTGCCCACATATACTTTCTGTCAGCAGACTCAGATACCTACATCTGCATCAGGGTTTTTCCATTGCCTTAGACACAGCTCTCCAGATGTGTCTCACCAGCACTGAGTGTAAAGGAAGGCTCACCTCCCTCAGGCTTCTGGAGACACTCTTGCCCAGGATGCTATTGCCTTCTTTGCTGATTCGTGGTCAACTTTGTGTTCACCAGGACACCTAACACTATTTGTGCCATCTGCTTTCCAGCTGGGTTTTGGGGTCATCCCTTCCCATGGACAGCACTTGGCTTTTCACTTTTTTGAACTTCACAAGGTTCTTCTCTGGCTTGCTGGGTCTAGTCAGAGCAAAACAAAAACTCCCAAGAGAAGGATGCAATGACTGCAGTTGCATTTGTAGTAGTCAGCTAAACTGAGATGATCTTACCTGAGGTGTCACACTATGAGGATGGAACAAGAAATCTCGATTTGCACACTCAGAAAAACACACTGAATGTGTCTGGACAGTGTCTGGACAGTCAGGAGTTCAGTGCAGCCCTTTGCTGGGCTCACTGTAATGTGCCCTGCCCTCCATTGGTGCCAAACAATAGCTGTAAGGGGAAGGAGCATTTTTCAGGCCTAAGACACCAGAAAGGTTCCAGATCTTTGTCTTTCCCAACAACTGACATGTCCAGAGAGGTAGGCTATCCCAAACAGACCTTATCTAATCTCCCTATCAATAGATTGGAGCTGAAATCCTCTCTGCCCTGCATAGACCTCCTAAAAGCAAAAAACCATTGCAAACCATTTGCATGGGCACAAACAGCAACAACATCTCTCACACCTTTGAGGCAGTGTAAGCCAACTGGACAGGAACAGACAGAGCATGCAAAGATGCTTTTTTCCCTTGTTAAACATTCAAAACCTTGGGGAAAATGCAAATCCCTTATAACTTCAAAAGCCACAACAGCCTGGCTGAGTCCCTTCAACAGAGGGCTCAATGCTGAGATTGTAGAGTTGCCTCCAAAGTGATATTCAGAGCTCTGGTTGCAGAAAGTAGAACACAGTGTTTGCAATCCATGGGGACAGGTTTGGCACACTGCTGTTAAATGGAGTTATATAATTATTTACAAGGTGTATCCTTAAGGATCCTTTCTATGATTAAATCAACATAAAATGTTTTAATACATGAAAATCACCAAAGAGGATGTATTTGCAAGGGATTTTTTTTGTTGTTTATATTTGATAGAATAAAAAGTAATTGCTTTTCAGGATGAGCTTGTGCTCATTTGTATGTTTATGACTTTTTGATTAACCTTTTTTTTCCATTCTGTTGTGTACATAGTAAGCAGGATCATCTCCACTTGTAACTTTATCATTTTAATAAACCTTGCCATGCCAGCAGCAACCCAGGACCATTGTGACCTGCCCATGACCACCTGAGCCCTACTTAATTGATTTAATGAATTTACCTTACACAGTCCTTGAAAACAAGTTTAATCAAATCCATTTGATACACCAAAAACTCAATGGCCACTCTAGTTACATCTTGGTAGAGAAGGTGAATGTGTCTGTGTTTGTGTCTGTGTCTGTGTCTGTGTCTGTGTCTGTGTCTGTGTGTTGTAAAAGTTCTTGGGTTTGTCTTTTAAGAAGAAATTAGCTTTTTCTCTATGACCTGTGCTAAGTGAAACCATACCCATGAAGAATAGATTAACTTCTCTCAAGAAAAGGAAAACAGTAAGAGCAGCTGTACAAGTCTGTTCAGTCTGTCTGGTTGTGATGGGATCATCCCAGTATGGAATGTCTGTGGAAGAGTATGATAAGATAGTCATTACTTTACTAAGGTTTTAATTAAATATTCTCCCACTAAATAATGTTTTACAGTTAAAGAGTGTCAGCATCTCAGTTTTAGCAAGATTTCCAACTGAGAAACACAAAAGAGGGGCAGTCCTTGAGTTTATAAAGTAGTTGCAAAAAAGAGCACAGGAAAAGAGATGAAAAAGGAAGAGTTGACTATACAGTTGATAAACTGGTCAAAATTGCAAAGCCACAGAATGTTGAAAAAAGCTACACATAGAGTGGCACACAACTTGAAAACAAGCCAAGTGACCGAGACACACAGCAGGTTGTGATATGTTGGTCCCTGTCACAGCAGCACCTCCAAAAGGGGGAACTGCTGCCCACTGTACCCTCATCAAAGCCATCTCCGGAATCCACACAGGTCACAAGGCTCTCTGCTGCAAAGCAGGCTTCCTTTAAATGTTATGAGGTTATTACTTTTTTTTTTTTTTAATCACCCCCTGTAGTTACATTGGAATGACTTCTCTCCTCATGCTAGGGGAGATCTCTGGAAGTCAAGATATGCATTTTGCTTCAGGTTGAACAAAGTCAACCTGACCCTGAAAACAGAGTCAACGAGAATGATTTGTGGTGACTCTTGGCTGGCTTTTCATGGGGAAAGGAGATCAGCAAACGAAGCACCCCGATGAGGCCTACGGAGCAGCTCATTACCTGGGCAGGACAGGCTTGGACCCTAAGAGGTCACAGGGAAAACCCCTGCCAAGGAGTGAGTGCTTCACACCAGAGGAGTGTAGCAACCTGCACAGCCCTTCACCACAGCTTGCCATGTTGCTTTGTCACTTCCCATCCCACTAGAGGCCCAGTGATGAGCATGCAGGTAATGCTCATTGTTCCCTGACTCATCAAGGACTGGGGTAAATCAAAGTTAATCAAAGAATCACAGAATGGTTTGTGTTGAAAGGAAGATTAAAGATCATTTTGTTCCAATGTTCCTGTCATGGGCAGGCACAACTTCTATTAGATCAGCTTGCTCCTATCTCCATGCAATCTGGTCTTGACCACTTCCAGGGTTGGGGCATCCATGAGCCTGAGCCCTGTTCCCAAAGCCTTATGGAAGCTCAGTTGATTGCAGACCATGCCATCAGTGCAGCTGGGTGGCTGTGGACTCACAGTATTAGAAAACAAGGATTACAGAGTTTGGGTACAGAAATCACCCACTCTGCACCTTAAGTGCATTTGCAGTTCTCTTCTTCCAGACTTACAATTCACACATCCATAAAGCCCTTGCAATTTGGATGTGCAGCTTTGTGATCAGGTTTGCCCAAAGCACTGTCACTGCCAGAGGGGCTGCTGGCCCTTTTGCTGTGCTCTGCTTCAGGGTCAGTTCTCTCTGCAGCTTCTCCCAACCCTCAGGTACTTTCCCCACCAAGGCTCTCCCCAGAACAAGACTTTTCCTTGCAAGCTGGTGCGGCCAAGGGGGAGAGCAGAGGGTTGTGCATCAACAGAAAAACAGGAGCTTGCTCTCAGCTGCAGCACACTGCCTTCTTCTTCTGCCTTTCCCAAAACACTTGCCAGCCCCTGAGGAGGGAGAAAGCCCCCAACTGTACCATAAGCTCCCAGGAGGGCATAGGAGGAATGTTCCCCCTACTGCCCCTGGGTCTAGCATCCTACTCTGGATCTGTGCCTCACTGCTGCCCCTTGGGGCTCTGCATCTGAGATTGTTCATCTGACTCCTGTGATGCAATATCTTGGGATATCCCCAGCATCCTGTCAGGTCCCCTCTTAGTGTAATGACCTTTCCTTTTTGTCCACACACAACCAAAATCACCTGTCATAGGACTATTTCTGTAAAACTGAGTATGTCTTTGTAGTGGTGCTGTGGCTGAGCAGCTGAGGGGAGGCTCAGCCATGCATGAGAAGTGGGACACAGTTAATTTAGGGATGATCATGATTAAATTTATTGCTAATACAGTATCTAAATGTTGCTGATATCTACATAAAACAATCTAAAAAAGTATCTAAATAACAACTCATAACAATTATAAGTCATCTATTGCAATGGATTACAGTGTCATTGAGTCACTGTCCCTCCTGTTGAGTTACAAGCCTTGGTGAGACACATTCTTTGTCTGAACTTTCCAGAGAAGTCTAGGTCTACTTAGTCTCAGATCTGGTCACAGTCTGTGTCTAAAGGATTATGATGTAAGCAGATTGACCTAGAAACATACAGGTTTACAGTTGGCCTTTCATAATTCACACATCACAGGTGTTCTGTTGGTTTTTTTCTTTACAGGTTTTTTCTATAGGTGTGTACTGAAAAGGATTTTATCTAATCAGCCCAGATCCCAGTGTTAAAACTCTCTTTTATCCCAAAACTTAAACAAAATCTATTACTATGCAATTAATTAAAAATGGATGAGTTCCTAGCTGCTGAGCTTTTATTTAAAAGAAAACCTGTATTATCCTGAACATTTGCATGAGGACACTGTAAAGTATTGCTGCACAGTAATATAGAGAGACTCTAGAAGATCTGAGTGCAGATCTCCATGTTTCAAAATGAAGATGCTGCTACCTACAGCAGGAAGCTACTTTACTGTTTCCCACTTGGGAACTCTGCTTTATCCTGGCTAAATTTCCCTTTGCCAGCATTTGAGGTCAACACATCCAGCAACTCAGTTACATTTTCCCAGCTGGCTTGTAAAGCTGAAACCCTGCAAATAAACTCTGGAGACAGGCTGAATATTTTCCTCTGCTTCCTCCTTTCCCAGATAGCTATGGGTTTTCAAGACAGCTGGGTCTGATGGGAGATTTGAAATTGCAAATGAAAATTTGATTTTCACAATTTCTATCACCATTTTATAAGGTAAATCAGAATAATTTCTCTTCTCGGGAAAAAGTTCATTGTTTTTTCTTCATAGGGCCAACTTTCCCTAATCATGTCAGTCTCTGTGCTTGCTTCCTATACTGCTCCTCAACCCCATGAAACCCTTTAAAACCTCCCTGGTGTTTCCTGAGCCCTATGAGTGTATTGTCTGATGGGAACCTTCTCTGAGTCCAAACATGGGGAATCCTTTCTCTGGCAAGAAAAGGGACATCCAGCTCCTGCACTCCAGGGGAAGGCCTGGTAGAGGTCAAGAGAGGTTCCAGCCCTGGAGGTCTCAAACCTGCTACTGTATCTCAGCTTGCCAGTTCCACTGGCATTCATAAAGTCATAGAATCACTGAACAGTTTGAAATGAAGGCATATTAAAGGTCAAATCCCCGAAATTAACATCTCCTCTCCCACACGTTTGAGTAAGCTCCCTCCTGATTTGGGATAGACAGGTGTTCACACATGGTTTTATAAGCATGGTGGCACATATCACAAAATAAAGCTTTGAAGATGTTCTTGCTCATTGCAGACGAGTTGGACTAGACCACCATTAAAGGTCCCTTCCAACCCAAATCTTATTTTTTTAATTCTATAAATATTGCTTGGCATCAGCAGTGTAACATGGAAATTGTCTCCTGTAGGATATCTTGGGGTATTTAGTTTTCTTTATAGAGTTTCTTATGATTCATAATTCTTCCTTGGGATTGTGATGTATTCTGAAGGTTCAACCTCATCTTGCTGTTGAAGCCAACAGTCCAATACAGACTTTTGTCTTTTTACCAGCAGATAAAAAGGAGAATTTGCCCTAGCAAGGATGGTCATTAACTCACTGTTTTTGTACTGTCTTCAGGAAAAGTGGCAATCACTTTGGAAGACTCGAGCCTGGATAAGGAGAGTGGACAGGAAAAGGAGACTGAGAAAACTGAAATCTGTGAGAAGCAGCCAAGGACCCAGAGAGATTTTGGGACATAAGGAGCACTTGGGGAAGGCAGGCCAAGAGCATCCTTCACAGGAAGGCTTTGAGTAGGATATGACCTAAGAGGTGTCACAAACTGAGAAGGTACAAGAGTCCTGGAAGAAAGGAGGAACTGGTGGAACAGGCAGGGAGGAGGAGAAAGATAATACAGATAAGAAGAGCCACAAGGCTGTGAGGCAGGCTGTGTGGAAAAAAAATTTGGAACAGTAAAAGAGAAATGCCTCAGTCTGCCTCTCCAGGTCTGTGACCAATAGCTAAAACAAGAGCTAATGCTGAGGACAGGGCTTGGCACCTGTATGTCTTAGATGGACTTTGGAAGATGAGGTAAGAGTTCGTGACAGCTTTCCATGAAGGTCTTGGACTGGGACAGCTGCCAGCTCCCAGGAGGTAAGAGCTGTCCTTGGTTCTGTTCAGCCCAAACCAAACCAGAATGTTGTTGATGCAACATACAAACTACTCCATTTCTGTTTGAGGAGATGTTGGGTAAAGGGTTGTTTTCTTGTGATGATGACTCAAGGCAGTAAGAAGGGCTAAGGAAGAACTGCTCATTATGATTATTGCTTCTGTGCTGCAGGAACACAATGAATTCTGCCCATTATTCCCAGTAGGATATTTTCCCCCTTCCCTTTCCTCCCTCAAAGAGAAGGTCCTTAAATTATTGTCATCTCAAGATACAAACACAGTTTATTTTCCCAACACTTGATTAGACATATCATTTCCACCTTTTATATCTATCATTTAAGTTTAATCATTAAGTTGTTAACCATAAAAAACCTATTAAACGGATATAGTACATTCAAAAAAATTAGTATTTCAGAATGAGCACTTAAAAAGAAAATTTATGCATAGAAACAATGGAGAATTACAATTAAGAGCTCTAGGGATTGGAGAGTGATTTGTCCAGCCATTACACAGTCATTTCAATTTAAATTAAAATTGCAACTATTTTCTAGTCTACTAAAAATATGTGGTGTCACATTAAGAGTTTTAATGGAGCTTTCTCTAGGGAATGTAGCAAAGCTAGTTAGTAGCACATAAATAACTAAATACTGGAAACTGAATAAATTCTTCTAGCCAAAATGCTAACATGAGAAAACAAAAAAATGGCAGTAGATGAATTTATTTTCTCTAGTTGAAGAGTAACCCTCATATTAAACCAAACAAACAGTTCACAGGGTGTCCAGGTTTACATGGTTTAACCAGAATTGACTGGTAAAAATAAATAAATGGCTGCCAGATATATTTTTGTAATCTGACAAGTGCCTGTGTGAATGATGCTGCATACTTTGTTAACAAACTGCAACAGTGCTACCAAAATGTACAGTCATCCCTCCTTCACCTAGAATATGCAAAATAAATCACTATGGTCTATCCAATATCCCTGATGTGGGAAAGTTGGCTTACTCTCTAAGTTTTCAGATTTTAGTTGAGTGATTGAGCTTTAAGTTTTAACCACTGCAAAACATGTTTTCAGAAATAGAGGTTTTTACTGAGTTGCTTTATTCAAGTCTACTTAAACAGTAAGATCTGATAGCTCAAAATGCACCCATTCACCAAGCCAAAGACAGCCTTCAGGTGAGCCTGGATGACTTTTACAATTCAGAAGGTACTGGGGATCTGGAAGCACCAGCTGCTGTGCTGGGTGTGTGAGGCAGTTTTCATGAAGAACAGGACAATGTGTTTTGCCTGCTTCGCTCACCAGCGCTGTACCTGGATTCCAGAGAAACACCAAGAACTTGGAGCTCACCCATTCTGACTCCCAGTGCTGCAGGTAGGACATCAGAAGTGGGGGAAATACTGTCCCTCTACCTGGTGCTCTGAGCAGTGCAGCTACCTTCACTCCTAAAGGGAAGAATCTCCCTCCTGCTCCTGTGCTCAGAAATGTAAAGGAACACATCCTGTCTGTAAGTGCCTCCATACCTGTCAGCCCCAGATAAAGACTTGTCAGGGGTTTTTCTTCTTGCACCATCGTAACAGACCAGTGTGCTGTGCAGTTCCATGCAATGCCTGCGCCTGCAGAGGGGTGGGATGTGCCATGTGGGATGGATGGCAACTGTCAGACGTGAATGTAAACAGGTGTTCGGCGGTCATGGGAAACACCTCCCAAACATTAAGCAAACTTTAGGGACAGGAGGGTTTAATGCAAAACTTTTTGAAGCCTGTTTGCTATTACAGCGCTCAAATACCTGGAACTTAAAGCTTTAGGGACCAGAAGCTACTACTAAATATATTATAATGAATATATAATATTCATTATATTAAAAAAAAAAAATTGGCAGCATTTAGACATTGGAAAAGCTTTCCATATGGCATTCCCAGTTGTTTTTTCAACTTGCTGTTTTCATAAATTACAGATGTCAGTATTGTAATTCCCTTAGTTAGTTTATTGACTTTAATTCAGTAAAACAAAAGGTAAGCAATCAGACTAATAGCCTCAACCCTGACCAAATCTGGATAATCAAGTCTGTGTGGTTTTCCTTTGCATTGCATCTACACCAAAACTTTCTTTATGGGCTCAATAATTAGCTTAACTTCAATATGCAAATGTATTTTGATTCTCCCTTTTCAAAATTTAATTCTGTTTTTGTCTACTCAGATTATGCAGATTTTTCCATCTTAAAGCAAACCAGCTGCAATTTCTCATTTGAGTTCCTCTGACCCTTGCACCTGAACTATCTACCCATCTACTCTTCAGCAAAGCCATCCATCTAGATAAGTTCTGAAGAAAGGAGACAAAAGCAACAAGAGTGACAGTCTCTACGAAATATGTCTTCTTTGTTATAATTTTAAAGCAGTCTTTTAGAAGGATCTGCGCATCAAGCTTTGAATGGAAAAATAATTTAAACATGTGAACTGGTGAGCTGTAGGGGTAAAGCAGGAAGGGTTCCCTGTTGTTTGTTCCTCAAAATAAAATCAATACCCCACACAGTTTGTTGGGATTTCAATATTACTCCAGTCCTCCTTTGTGAACTGGTTTTCTTAGTAATCTGTAAGAAAAAGGCAAAAGGCACTTTGTACTGCAATAGATAGTAAATGTGATTGCCAGAAGGACCGAAGTTACTCCATGAATTACTGAGATAAGGAAGTAAAAAATATGAAAGATCATCTACAGAAGAGGGTAGAACTTCTGGTAGGTTCTTCAGTAACTGGTCTGGGGCTACTCTTGCTAAGTATGTTTGTTAGTGGCATAGACACAAACTAGAGAAGGCACTACAGAAAATTGCATTGTAAGTAAGAGATCACAGAATTATAGAATCATTAAGGTTGGAAAAGACCTGTAAGATAAAATAAATAAAAGGGCTAATGCAGCATCGCTGTGTTCACCACTGACCCATGTCTCCAAGTGCCATATCCACACACCTTTGGGACACTTCCAGGGATGGTGACTTCAAAATTGTCCTGGACAACCTGTGCCAGGGCTTGACAACCCCTTCAGTGAAGACATTTTCTCCAATATTCATCCAAAACTCTCCTGTTGCACTTGAGGCCATTTCCTCTGATCCTGCAGTTAGCTGACTGGGAAAGGAGCCCAACCCCCACCTTGCTATAACCTTCTGGGAATTGTAAAAAATGAGGTCTCCACCAAACCTGTTTTTCTCCAGGCTGAGCCCCTCCAGCTCCCTCAGCTGCTCCTCATCAGATTTCTGCTCCAGATTTCTCCCCAGCTCCATTGTCCTTTTTTGGACACAATCCCACAGATCTATAGAATATTCTAAGTTGGAAGGGACCCACTAGGATGATGAAAGTCCAATTCCTGGCCCTGCACAGGACAGTCCCAAGGATCACACCATGTGCCTGAGAGTGTTGTCCAAATGCTTCTTGAACTCTGTCAGGCTGGTGCTGTGACCACTTCCCTGGAGAGCCTGTAAACTTAATCATCTGCAAACTTACTTTGTGTCCCTTTGAATCCTGCATCCAAGTTATTTACGAAGTTGTTGAAGAGAACTGGGCCAAGGATGGAACCCTGCAGATCTGCACTAGTGGCCTGTCACCAGCCTGATGTTGCACCATTCACTTTGTGCCTGACCCATGAACCAGTTGCTCACCCATTGCATGATGATTTTATCCAGCTGTGGGCTGAGTTGTCTGGAAGGACCCTGTGAGAGGCAGTATGTTGCCATCTGATTATCAGAGAGAGATGCCTCTACCCAAATTAAGGTGCAAGCAACACCAGTCAATAGTATGGATTTTATTTTAACAGTAAATGTGAGGTAGAGAGAGATAAAAGAAAAAAAAATAGAAAAGGGAGCAGGAAGAAAGAGACAGAGAAAGACAGTGAGAGAAAGAGACAGGTGAAGTAGAAAGATAGTCACCATCCCCATGGATCCAGATGACACCCTGTTGGCTCTCTTCACCTGGGCTTTTTAGTAGTAGGGGTCCTGAAGTCACTGAAAACTTCTCACCATTTATACATTTTAGCAACAAAGAAATTAATGCTCATTGACTACACAGTTCTCTTATTCTATTGGTTAAATGAATCTTTCTCTTCTAATGCTACTTAGTTCCATGCTCAGTCTTTCTCTTCTTTTATTTCAGTGGGTTTCTTGTCTTTAATCAGTGGGCTATGACATCCTCCTGCAAAACCTGTAAGAGCTGATTTTCACCACAGCTGCTGAGTGCACTTTCCTTGTGGATACAGTCTCCCAAAGACTTGCTTATCTTTCCTTATGCCTGAGATAAATGGACAATAGTATCACCTTTGTCTTACCTCAAGTTCCCATTAGGTGGGTTAACTCACAGTCCAATTCCAGGAATCCAGGAGGCATATTCAGGGTGGGGTAGAAAGGGGGAATGGTGGGGAGGGGAATGGGAGGAGTGTGTTTTGGTGGTCACAGATGAGCAGTTGCACAGTTCACTACAGTAGGACAGAGTCTTCAGAAATTTTAGTGTTTGAGGAAATTGTGATCTTTCAGTCTCTTTACCCAATATCAAAAGCTTTACTGAAATCCAAAAAGATTATTTCTACTGGCTTCCCTTGATCATCTAGGTGGGTTACCTTGTCAAGGAAAGGAATCAGATTTGATAAGCAGGACTTAACCCTCATGAAATCATGCTGGCTGTGACCTATGCCTGTGTAGTCCTTCAGATGTTTTTCAGCACCTCCCACAATAATTTTCTCCATAACCTTATCAAGCACTGCAGGGTCATCCTTCCTGCACTTTATGACAGCTTCCATTCACCTGGGACCTCTCCAGATTTCCAAGACTGTTCAAATATCTAGAGAAGCCTCACAGTGACATCAACCAGCTCTTCAAGTATTCTCAGATGAATCCCATCAGGCCCCATAGATTTACAGGGATCCAGCTGGTGCAGCAGATCCCTACAACTTCAGGATCAACTGTGAGTTTATTGTTCATGGTCATTCAGCTCAGGGCACTGGGACTCCCTTAGCCCATGCTGAAGAGAGGCAAGGAAAACAACAAATATCCCTGTC
>JBBMKD010000115.1:7778257-7810445 GCA_037834095.1 Argya squamiceps | reverse complement strand
TTGTAGCCAACACCTCCCACCAGCACTCAGTTCCTCAAGTTTTGGTGCAGCACCCCACTGCCTCTCACTACCCAGCCTGGTTTTGTCCCCTCCCCCTTCCAAACTAGTTTAAAGCTCTATCAATGAGTCCTCCTAGTTCCTATGCTAGAAACCTTTTCGCCTCTGAGAGGTGCCTCCCATCAGGTGTCAGCAGATCAGGTGTTATATAGACCATCCCATGGTCAAAAACCCAACATTATTCTAATGACATCAGCCCCAAAGCCCAGTGTTGATCTGATGGATCTGCCTGTTCTTTTGAATATTTTTTCTTTGAATATTATTCCTTGGTACTGGAAGGACTGAGGAAAACACTATCTGTGGTCCTGATCCTTCAATTAATCATTGCTAGGTCCTGAAATTTCTTTTACTCTCAGACTCTTCTCTTTATTGTCTCATCACTGCTGACTTGAAGAACCAGTGACAGATAATAATCAGAGAGCCTTATTAGATTGGAGAGTTATCCAGTAACATCCCTTATTTGAGCTCTGGTAAACAGTAGACTTCTCTGTAAACTGAGTCCAGGCTCCATATCAAACCCTCTGCTCCTCTCAGAAGGGAATCATGACAACTACTCTTTTCCTCTTAACAAATGAGGGTGTGACACAGAGGTAGATTGTGTTGCCGTAGTTGGCCCCACTCCATCCCAGAAGTACCTTCATCCACCTAATCAGTCATCACCTAACTCTCTTTCTGGTTCCAGGCCTTCCTGCCTGTAGTAAAAAGTGCCAGTCCTACTTGTCATCATCATGTTTTCAGGAGGAGGAGCTTTTCTCCTAGAAGTGGCAGAGACCAGCATCCAGCTTTCCTATTCAATAGACCATTGACTAGCTCTGTGACAGCATTCTGAATCCATCTGGCTCAACTACAACAGATGTTCAAGACTCCTTAGACTGTAGTACCTCTGAGTATTCATTCTCTTGAATACTGTGTATTCACTTCCCCTCGTTGTTTCTTCATCTGGTGATGCAGCACATGAAGAACACTTGAAAAAGGAATGATTGCTAGCCTCAGCCTCACAGAGAGGCGTCCAGCACTCCCAATAACCTGAGATCTGCAGAGTTGTATGTAGCATCAGCAGGTCTGGCTGTCTGGAGGCCTCTGATATGCCAGTGTAGTGACTTCAGCAGCTACAGGGGCATGCCAAAACTCCAGCAGCTCTGTGGCATCCAAAAACTATACCTGAGAGGGAATAGACCATTATGATCGGTGCTGAAAAGGTCTCTTTGTGTCCTTCACCAACTACTTGGTCTGATTTCCACCTCTATTGGCTGCTCCCAGAGAGCTGGAGAGCAGTCCTTCCTGCTCATCCCATCCATAGAAACTGTCATGGCAAGTCCCCGTTTGCTCACTCCTATTCTCCTGGTTCTGGATCATTTGCATTTCCTAGAGCCATTTAAATCTCCTTTGCTGCTTCTGGCACTGCTCCCTCCTTGCTGGTTGGCTGCCAAGGGCTTCCAGGTCTGGATGGGGCTGGAGACTGCTGCTTGAGTAGCCCCAAGCCCAGGAACTCCCCTGTACAGCTGAATCTAACTCTCACCCCAGACTTATCTCAGTTGTCACTGATGCTGCCTCATCAATTGAAAAGTATCTTTCTGGTCATGATGGACCTAAAACTGAAGATGATTGTATAGGAACAGAAAGGAGAAACTGAGAACATGTACAGTGGAAAGAACATGAATATCCATAGCACAGAGTACAAGGAGCAGTAGTTCTGGTAGAAAAATAACAAAGAGTGTGGCTATTGCATGAAATCCATACAGGGACTTACAAGGACAGGGATCACCTGCTTTTAAAAGAAGATGAACCAAGATCACCTCAACACCAGGACGATGAAATTGAGAGTCAAGATAAGGTCCCAAAGCATGGTGAATTCAGTCTTCCAAATCATACATTGGTAAATTGCAATTACTCATATACTTGGACAAATGGTAGCACCATCAAGAGGTAAGACTTGAGCATAGTGCTAACGTCAAGACAATGTTCATGTACAGTTGTCATGATTTCATCACAGCTGAAAACTCAGCCCCATGCACCTATTTGCTCACTCCATCTCAATGGGATGAGGGAAAGAAATGGAAGGTAAAAGTTAAAACTCTTGGTTTGAGATCAAGACAGTTTAATAGGCAAAGAAAAAGCACACAAGCCAAGTAAACCAAGGAATTAATTCCCCACGTTCCATGAGCAGGAAGGTGCTCAGCCAAACCCCATGACAGCAAGACTCCTTCATGCTAATCACAACTGAAGAAGACAAATGCTGTCCCTTCATTCTCCCCTGTGTTGGTTTTGCATGGCCTGATCTTTGGTAGCAGGGGGGCCACAGAGGTGGCTTCTGTGAGAAGCTGCTAGAAGCTTCCACCATCTGGCAGAAACCATCCCTGATGACTCTGAGGATGGACACGCTGCTGGCCAAGGCTGGACAATTAGAGATGATGGTAATAATCTCTGTGATAACATATTTAAGAAGAAATCAAAAACTAAGATGGTGGCACTGTTTTAATTCCAGCTAGAGAAGAGGTGAGAACATGAGGTGAGAACCCAAAAAACAACATGGAGACACCAAGGTCAGTAGAGAAGGAGGGGGAGAAGGTGCTCCAGGCACTAGACCCAGAATTCTTCTGCAGGCCGTGGTGAGACCATGGTGAGGCAGCTGTACCCCTGCAGCCCATGGGGATCCACAGGAGATGCAGAGATCCACCCACAGCCCAAGCCAGAGCAGGTAGATGCCCAGAGGAAGCTCTCATCCAGTGGGAGACCCAGTGGAGCGAGGGGAACCCTGCTTCCAAACTGGAGCAGCCTGTCCTTGGAGGACTGCATCCCATGGAAGAGTGCCCCCCACCACAGCAGTTTTGGGAGGACTGCTGCTTGTGAGATTGGAACCACACTGGAGAAGTTCTCAGAGAATTGCCTCCTGTGGGAAGGGACACCATGGTCTCATAGGGGTTCCTTGACTTCTCTCCCTGTGCCAAGCAGAAGAAAAGCTTGTGATGAACTGACCAAAACCCCATCCCCTGTCTCCCTTCACTGTCCATGCGAACGAGGGAAGCGTTAGGAGGAAAAAGGAATTTTTAAGGGCTTATTTTATTTCTCATTTTCCTGCTCTGATTTTGTTAGTAATAAATTCACTTAATATTTCTAAATTGAGCCTGTTTTGCCCTTGGAGTGTTTTCTCCTGGTCCTTATCTCAACTCATGAACCTTTTATTAAGTTTTCTCTCCTCTGCCCAGATGCAGCAGGGGAGGGTGAGTGAGTGGCTTTCATGGATGTCTGGTGTTTAGCCAGCATCAAACCACAACATTCCCATAAGGTTGAATGCTGATGATGGCACCCTATGGCTGGAGTCATATCCCTTGGGTCAGTTGGGTTTGGCTGTCCTGGCTTTGTCCCCTCCCAAATCCTTGTACTCCCTGGACTGCTCGCTGTCAGAGCATGAAAAGCTGAAAAGCCCTTGACTTAGGTTAAGCACTGTCCAGCAACAGCTAAAATGTCTGTGTGTTATCCACTGCATGTAATCAATGTTATTCTTCTCCTAAACCCAAAACACAGCATTGTACCAGCTCCTGGGAAGAAATTAACTCAATCCCAGCCCAAACCAGGACAGTAATGAACATAAATTGAGTTTAGATTCCAAAAGAAATTCCAAGGGACTGATGTTGGTACAGGCCCCTAGGAATTGCAAAGCAAGCATACTTTCAAGACTGACAGATACCCATGACATTATACAACCTGGCTGAGTGAATGCAGGCAAGCAGAAAAACCTTCTGGCCCTGTGTCTGTGCAAAGGCTTCCACAAGCTCATCACACAACCCATACTTCTCCTCATCCACTTAGCTCCTTTATCTTTTAATCCTTGTTTTCATCTTTGGGTTCTACATGAGGTCATGTGGAAATAGCTTTCCAGCAATGTTAGTAAAAAAATTAGTGATATAGTAGCAGCAGTTTGTTTTTTTTTAAAAAAGGCATACATGATTCCTGTTTCTTGCCTGTTTTCTAATCCTTATTACCAAATGTTTTGCATTCACAGCAAGGAATATTAGTAAAAAAAGTCAGAATTGGTAGCCTATGAAGAAGAACCTTATTTCACACATCAGAGCTTGTAAGACAATGTGAATCAAATCTGTGATCTTTAGCTTAAAAAAATAACAAGACATCCTAATTACTTCTTGTCTGTTGACAACATCAGTTTTGTCACCATAGAGAGAAGATAGTTACACACAGAGAATGTGCTTTTAAGCAGTGGCAGTTTGGGTATTCCAGGATACTTCTGCAGTTCTTAATGAATTTAAAACTCAAGGAATGCAAAGGCAAGTAAATGTTTCAATTCTTCAGCCTTTATGACTGCAACTCGTGATTTAAAACACGTCATGCTATTCATTAGAGGAACTGCTATCAATATGCCTCCTTCTATCAGCCCTTCCATCTTCTACCCTTATTTCATTCTGATCAAATTCCAGGCAGAAGCCAAATTCTTGGGGAGAAATTTGTATTGAAACAAGAAAGCAAGGAAAATCAGAGATCACATGATACTGCAGCACTCCAGATACACATCAGCTACAACCCTTGGCTGCTCCACAGACAGTCTTAGCTGATTTCCAACTGATATCTGATATTTAGTAGAATCAAGTTTCAGCATGCAGAAACCAAACAAGAGTGTCATGCTGCAGCTGGGAATACTGAAAGTATTTAAGCGCTGATATGAAGTTTTAAGTACCAATTTATTAGAAAAATAGGCTAGCTCTGCTTTTACCAACACAAATCTTTAATTCATGTGCCAGTTACACACTACGTAAGAGATCTCTTGCACTGTATGGGCACAGCCATTCACACTTCAGTATCAGCAGTTAATGGATGTCAAAAGCAGAGTTGCCTACTACAGCACAGGCACAGTCAAAGGTACCCAGAACCTATCCTGGACCCTGATGCACTCACTCCATACAGGGGCCCTGCTCACCATCTGGTTCAGTGTGGTGCTCACTGCAAGCATGCAGCACTTGCAGTGGACATGGACACACTCCAGGCTTCTGTGTCCCCCTCAAAACCAGCACCTACCCTCTGCCCCTGTGACACCCAGACCTGAGGCCTCCTCTTTCTTGCTGGTCCAGTTTCTCATTTGCTGGGGAATACTTGTACACATATGGGTTGGGAGGACACAGCCAGCACCAGGCTGAGATCTCTCACCAGGCTGATTGCCCCATCAGCTGGCACCACTGCACCAGCACTCTCCACACCGCAGACCCTCAAGATTCCAGCCTCACCAACTGCAAAGTTCTGCTTTGATGCAGTTTCCCCAGAGCCCCTGCACTTGCTGTGACTGACAGTATTGTTTTGTTGTCTTTCTGTCACAGACTAGAATCATAAAATGGGTCAAGTAGAAGAGAATCATAACCATCAAGTCCTACCTGCTTGTAGGACTGCCTGTCAGATTTGCATTCCTTTATTTTAGTTTCTGACTTTCCCACTGTTCCTTAGTATCCCATTTGACAAGGTCCTCAATTAGATAACCTTTCCAAAGTGAACATGATCATGTTCCATCCACACCATCCCATCAATTAATGTGACTAAGCACCCCTGCCTCTCATTACTACCTCTCTTACCATCCCTCGCGTGGGTTTGTGTCATTGTTGATGTCCTGCTTTCCCTAATAGTCCCTTCTGTACCTGAAATGTTGACCAGAAACATTTCAAGGAGCAGCAGTTCTCTCTTTGCCCTCCTTCCTTCCCAACATTTCTACTTTTTCTTGAAATCTGCTGAAAATGTTCTTGTTCCTTTACCTGTCTATAAAGCAGCAAATGGACAACCCAGCATTGGAAACAAAATTGATGGATGCTTCTATCTTGATACAGACAAAATAACCCTCCAGTTCCTGAGGTAATGGTTACAGAGAACAAGCAGACAGCTTTCATAAGTAGCCAGATCTCATGTCTGTCACTGCAAGCTTCCAGCAATGCTCAGCTCTCTCACCCACCCAACCCTCGGGTGGATGTGCCTCAGGCTTTAGTTAAGGGGCAGTAACGTGGGGCTTATATGCAGCATATGGCACTTAACTCCTGTTTAAGAAAAAGCTTCAGCACACTGTCAACTTGTCTAGGTATTACTAAATGTCATTGCATAGAGAAAGGCTTCAACATGTGTCTTCCCACTGCTGCTGCTTGGGCTTAGCCTGGTGTGGTTTCTGCTGTAGCACAACTAAAGGCAGAAATAAACACTCCACACAACACCCAGCACAAGTACAGGGAGAGATGTTTTTAAGGTATGGCAGCAACCCCCCAATCTACTCTTATATGTTCTTGCTTCATTCTGCATATTTCAAGTTTTGTTTCTGGTGCTTAAATTCTCTGAAAGGTGCCACTGAATTCCTTGTTGACAGTTGGGTGACAAATGCCTTCTTTATTCAGAAGAGTTCAAAGGTGGTGGTGTTCTTCAGAGATCCTCCTATCATCACGTTAACACAAGAGCATCAGAAAGTGCACAGGCTTGTTAAGCATCACTGAGGCTTCATAATGAGATAGTGCAATGCTTTATATGGGATCAGTTTAAATCCTAGCACTCTTGACTTCACATTTATTGAAGCCCATCCTATTTTGTAAAACACTGAGCATATAGTGTAACTCTGGGAACCACAGCTGTGACTTAGTTAATGATCTCAATAAATCCTACTTAAGCAGAGACAGGAAGAGAATTATGCAAATGACTATTACTGTGCACCATGCACTTGATAACTGAAGACATCCCACAATAAGCTTCAGCACATAAAACCAGTACTTTTTTAACCCAGATATGTGAAAAGTATGTAAGCAAGGGAACGGCTTACAGAATTTCACTCCAGAAAAGCTGCAGTTGCAGAACATTTATTACAAACCTCAAATTAAAGGAAACATACAGAAGAAATATGTACAAAGGGGGATGATTAAATACCCAAGATGACAGATTCTTCACATACAGCTGTGACTGCAAGAAAGAATTACTTCTGTAAAAAGACCTTGCTAAAACATCGTGATAAAAGACTCTGCCACTCACACTTGGCAGCTAGATAAGATGTCTTCTATCAGCCTCTTGTACACCCAGGCATCCCCTTTAAGCCGTTGTCGCCGGATCCCCACTGCTTCAGGCTTACTGAGCTGACACACTTCTAACTCAAACTCCATAGTTACTTTACCAAAATCTGACCGTGTTTGACATTTCAGGGTGTAGCTGTAAAATAAACAGAATAATTATAGAATAATTTCATGTTTGTTTTGCAATGCCATTTTTAAATAATAGAAGCACTTGAAATAAAATATCCCATTGATGTTCAGAATATTGTGAAACAATATCCTGTCCACAATTTAGTCACCTGAGCCTTGTAAATACTGTAGTTTCTGGGCACCATATTTATTATTATGCCCTAGAACCAATATGCAGCACGAATGTCCTACCCTGCCACCAAGAAGCCCTGTTAGCCAAAGGCCCCCATCCTCAGAGCTGGAATGATGGAAAGTTCCCATGTTTTCCCTGGACAAGAACACTCTCCTCTCTGTTGGTTGCAGCTCAGCTGGTGTGAAAATAGGAAAAACTGAATGCAGAGTTTGAATGATGACAATGGGAGCAGGTGCTGCTGTGCAATCCAGCATCCTTCCATATTATGAGTTTGGAAATGCATCAGAGGTTGACATATACTCTGTTGTTCTACCAATACCCATCACTGGAATACTCAAGAACTTGAGAAAATGCATATTGAAAAGTGAGCACAATGGTTATTTCATGCATTGGGAGCTCAGGAAATAGTCTTTCAGTTTGATCAAAAGTAAGAACCAATTTAGCCAATCAGTATCTTTGAGTAGCTAGTAAACAGTACAAATTCAAACAATCAACAAAAAGGTGTGTGGCTTCTACACACTTTTTAAAATGTACTGACCTCTTGCCTAAAGGCTAATGTCTTTTAACTGCCAAGAATGAGAGTTAAAAGATATCCACATTATTTTCCAAAATTTTCCCATTTGGTCATGTGACTATACCTAAAACAACTTTTGATATTTAAAATTTGACATGAGACAGGCTCATGTGAATTCTTCCTAAGCATTACCCTACTACTATTGATTTATACCTATTGGTGAAAGAGCTCTGCTAGAACACACTTAACAATTTTGCACTGTGTGGGCAGGTTTTATTGCACACATCCATTTAGTGCTTTGTACACTTTCTACAAGATTATTTTACAACGGGGACAAGAAACTAAGCTTAAATACTTTGCTTTTTAAGGACTGGGCAAGCAACCATTTAGACAAATACAAGTTGAACTAATCATATTTTACACTTACCCCTTCTGAACATATTCCACATGCTTCTTTGAAAGAACAATAATTATTTCATTCAACAGTTCGTCTGGATTCAGCAGATGAGTGGTGGTAATGTTACAGTGTGCCTAAAAGCAGTCAGCTTGTTAAAACAATTCAATGAATAAAAAATTGAAAATCTCTCTCCTAAAACTGAAGGCATTGCAAAAAGTTTTCACTAAGGAAGTTTGCAGCATCATTTGTTACCCATATGATAAGACAGTAGCAGGTAGCTGTGCATGGTCTTGAGAAGCTGGGGCACCCTCTCAGCAACATCATGGATCCTAGCACCTGGGAGGCAGCAAACTTCTTGTGACTCTTTATCAGGCCAGCACATGGTCTCTGTGCCCTTTAATAGAGAGTGGCTGCTGCAAGTAGTCAATGTTTCTTTTTATGGTAACCTTGCCTGTGGGCATCCAAAACCTTTACAGCATCATACGTGGTTTTGGGTCTGAATGTTGGAGTGTGGCAGTTGAACTGGAGCCCTGTTTTTGTGCGTCATGAGGGCTCAAGGAGTCTCCTGCTCAGTGGTATCCATTGTAGGTGGATGGCTCTGAAGCCACAAATATGTCCATTTCAGGCCCCCAGCTCAGCACAGCCTGTTAACTCTCTTGTTATTCAGCCACCTGTCACAACAGGCCACCAACCAGCGCACACTTTGTGCCTTTTTTCCAACAGAAAGATGTCAGGTTTTTAGTGAGGGATTTCTATACAAATAACATGACTAAAAGCTGGCTAGTAGGCTCCTTTAAAACCATGCTGTTTCCTTCACATTTGGTTTAGATGGGGTAAAAGCAGCAATGGCCAAACTCCTCCCTGGATCTGTTGCCTGAACCCAGACTAACAGATAACTGAATGTGATAACTGGGGCACTGTCTTGTTATCAATGATATTGTAAGAACACTTTACTCCAGCATTCAAGCAAGACAGGTCACAGAAGCTTTTACAAAACTGTTTTTAAAGCTGTTGGATATTTTCAATCATAATTACTGTAAGATAATAATTAATACATAATTAAAATAACTACTTAATATTATAATAATACTTGTTCTTATGTAAGACCTTTGCAGCAGCCATACCTTAAGTTTCCTTGGACAGTCTCTGGTGCATCGTTTCTTCTTGTTTGGTGTAAGCATTGTGATCACTTTATCCAGGCCTCTTTCAAGACTTCCAAATATTTTGGCTTTTCTCTTCTTTTGGCTGCTATCCACATGTGCAAGGTTGAGATCTAATTCCACTGACTGACACCTGCTACATGAAAAAATTAATCTGTTATTTTTTCCTCAGTGTTAAAAAACTAATTATTTCAAAGATATCACTAAAATATTACCAGACATGACAGAATAAAGAAAATGAAACCAAGTGCAATGCATTATAGGAGTTTCTGTTTGAAAGTCTGTTGAAGTTTAAATCCAGAGATGTATGTAGAAATTGCAATCCTTTGGAGACCTGCAATAAGAAGGCACCTACATTATGAAAAATAGATTATATTGAGTTACATAATTTTAAAACTTTTCTCTGTCTTCATTGTTTTCTAGTGACTGTAAAGAGAGGCTTTAAAAAGGTTTTTACCAAGAGAATAGGAACAGCAGCTTGCTGTTGTAACAGGGCTTCCCAGGCAGCACATGGGATAAGGTCATCCTGCTCTAAATCAGGAATGTACACAAATAACTGGACACTTACCTTCTTTCAGGAAGAATCTCAGCCGCTGCCAATTCATCTGCATTTGTTGGGTTAGTGGGTTTCTTAATTGGGGTGACTGCAGCAAACTGACTCTCTGAAAGAAAATGTCCAAGCCAAAACAGGTATGTCTTTGCATAAAAGGATTTTCTTTTCTTCAGTGATGATTTCTCATTATTAATAACTTAGTTCTAACACCAGACTCCCTTTTCAATCTCAGGTCTATATTTTGGGAATTATAAAATATGGTTTTAATACCACCTCTACTCTACAAATTAAAACTGTGACTGATTTCCCCAGGGCTCTACAAGTCAAACATTAAGAGTAACCATTGTAGTTCAATACTAGAAATTTGAGGATTAGAATTGCTTTCTTGCTCTGCCACTGATCCATGAATAAATACTGAGCAATCCACTGCATTGAACAGTTGTATTCTTCAGTGATCTATTTCACATATATGAAGGGTGTAAGTTTATATAGTCATGTTTAATACACAATGTACATGCTACACAACAGTATAAAAAGTCAGTGTCTGCAAAGCATGGTTTTAAAGGTGCAGAAAAAAGCACCCAGTGAAACAGTCAGCAAATAAGTTGTGACAATTAGACCCAACTTCAATGTTCAAAGTTTCAGCTCTCTACAGAATTGCACCTGGCTCCAGACGAACAACCTCAGAACTTCCAGTGGGTATTTCCTTTCTATTTTTTCTATTTCCTGAATCAAAGATCTTTCAATACATCAAAGAACTAGCTTTCTTTGTTTAAACCTCAGAAATGTCACTAAATAAATGAGCTAGAAGTGTTTCTACATTTCCCATTTTGGACAGTACCTCTTTCATTTTTAGACATACACAGACATCAGACATTACAAGTTATCGTGTACAGTCTTAGTCTTTGTATTGCTATTCTTTATGAAAGAGCTCATTAAATAGCAATATGTCCAAAATCCCTTATTCCTTGAATCAGCCTGCAAAAACTTACTGTTCCTGAACAATTCTCCTTAGCACCTGAAACAAAAGAGTCTCCTATTGCAAGGAGCCTTTGGCATTTAAAGGACAGAGTTACCATTTACAGTATCAACACCAAAACTTTTATGGTAATCATTGAAGGAAATGGTAAGGTACATATGGGATATGTACATGACTAGACTGGCTGATGACAGAAAATTCAGGTAACTCAGAAAAGCTGACATAATTCAGACAGATTTCTGTAGTCTAGTGCATAGCTGCAAGATCTACATGTTTACAGAAGCATTTTCACTGCTATACTGGACTGCCCCTGTGAAAATATGGTTGCTGATATGCAACCATAAGACATCCAAAAGTTAGATTTCTCTTAGAAGCAGCAATTAAAGCAGATTTAACTAAAAGTATGCTTCTATTTTCATTCAAGGTAGTCACAAAGGAAAAACAATGTGTTGAGGAAACTGCAATCTCAACCTTCATGGAAAAGTAGAACCAGATGCAAGCTTTAACAACACAGTGTTTGGTTCCATTTTATGGTGTACCAGATACACATGATAATTGTGAGCAGCAACTACTCTTGTAAGTAACACACAAGTAACATGCCCTGATGGATGGTTAAAACTCTGTGGCACCACACCAGATGTTCTAGAAGAACCTGGGTGGTGCACAGGGCAAAAAAATGTAAGCGTTCAGAAAGAGATGTATTGGATGAAGAAATATTGTGCTCATATTTGAGTTTCAGTGACTCCCAAGCAACATATAGGTTCTAAGCTTTCATTAGTTACATTCTACGTACCTTTGAAAGCAGGTGTCCTAAGGTGAATGGCTTGTATCTCTGTCTCAATCTGACTTTTTGCAAAAGGAGCCATAGGAGCAGGAAGTGTAAAGGGCACTTCATTTCCTAAAGCTGGCACTGTCTCAACATTCTCTTTGTTTTTATGCTTCTTTGATGCCACTTTTCTTGTGACTGGAGTTGACAATGTGAATTCCGTATCCTCCTGTTGGGCATCAGGCCTCGAATTCTACAAGATTTGTAATGAAAAGAAAAAAGCCATCCTTTACTGTACTCTGATCACATTCAGCAACATTACAGACAAGGAAATTCTGAAGCAGGGTAAAAATACCATACAATGCTTGATTATAGAGCAATAGTCAAAAACTCTTCAATACTTCTGATTCCCTCTACAACTTGCTCATAATATTTCCAAGAAGTCGCCACTTCTGCACCAGCTCTTCTAAATTCTTTAGCTTGCACATTTAAGGCTATTCCTCACCAGCTCACCTAAGCAAAGCAAGGAATTACCATTTGGCTTAATTGTAAAATTTTAATTGCTTCATTTGATTTTCTCATCCAAGATAGACAGGCTGCACTTCTTCAGAGACTTGTCCAGCTCTAGCCTAGGTCTGAGACCTTCTTTGTGGCATCTTATTTTTCCCTGTTGGCTTGAAAATCCTTATTTACTCATTTTATAGATGATCAAAGCTCAAATTTTAGCCAAATTACCTACAGCTAGAGGAAGGCACAATGTATGTTTAGCTACATATTTAAAACACTCCATTTGTAACTCCACTAGGCTAGGGTCTACCAAACATTTGCATACCAAATAATTTTTATGTACAATGAAAGTAAGATCTTTTGGATTAACAACACTCTATAAAACACCTGCTTTGTTCCGTGAGTGTTTATACTGAATTTTTCTAATGAAGATTCTTCAAACAGTGAAGCTGTATCTGTAAATTCCATTAATACAAATGCCCATGACACTTCACTGCACTCTGGCATATCTTCACACATCACAGTTTTTTCAGACTGGAAAGAAATATTCAGTTGAGATTCCACTGTACACTTAAAAGTAAGATTTCATCAGAAAAGACTGCCATTGAAATCTAAATCTAATTTCTTTTTAAGTTTCTAATAATGGAAGTTCCCATGATGGCAACCTATGTTTTATAATACAACTTTAATGTTGTTGTTGATTTGTCAGATGTGAAGCTATTCTCAAAGCACCACTGCCAAATCATCTTTCTTGACCGGTGTCATGAAGAGAAGCAACTCATAAAAATAGCCACCTTTGAATTCAAGCCTTGGACCACATCCTTTTTTACCAAAAGTCCTAGTAATAATCTGGAAAGAATCCAAGAGAAGAATGGAATAACATTTAAAAGGGGGCTGGATAAAGGTAAACTCATATATCCAAAACATATGACTACTGAATCCACAACACTAATTGGAACTAGCATTTGGAACCCTTCATCTGATGGCCAGCTCTGCTCCCACCCCCGCAAAGTTGTCAGTTATTAAATCAAGAGATTTGTAACCTCAGCCAAGGTTGCTAACCTTCATGGTTCACACCACATACAAGCAGATGTACATCAAAGCAGCCTTAGTCTCTAACACTTTTGTTACTTACAGGAAACTCTTCCCAAGGGCTTATTTCATACCATTACGGCGAAACTGTAGAGTGATTTTAAATTGCCAGTCTTTGGCTGAAATGGACACAGTTTTAAAAAGCTGGAACGGATGACATTTTAGTAACCTCAGTTCTGTTGGTAGGTAAGTTTCTGTTGCCCTATGATCAAGGATATCACAATAAGCAGATCTCTCATTACTACTGAAATAGAACTGCCTGAAAAGCTCCAGAGCTTCTATGATACCTTTACTCAGAAGCCCTTACCAGAGGGTTGCTAACCACAAGATGCTAGGAGCCTCATATTGTAGTCAAAATCACATTCCATTAAACATGAATGCATGATTAGGGTACCTCAGCTACTGTGTTCTAGATGTAATTCATGGCATGGTGAATATTTTGCTATATGCTTCTACAGCAAACTGCTAGAAGTCAAGCAGTATTACATACAAGCTTGTGCCAGCCAAATTCAGAAATGGCTAAGTAAAAGGTTCTGTTTGGTTGGTTGCCTCCACATTACACCAGGTCCAGCTAGAGAGTTTTGCTAGCTAGGTGTTTTGGCAAACTCAGTTGATATTCACCCAGTAGCAACATGCAGGCAATGTAAATGTGTTCTGAGCACTGCAGGAAGACTAATGGACTGCTGTATTGAGTAGACATGAATTTCACCATCATCTGGGAAGGCATAATGCAGATGTTAATTAGTAGCATTTGTCAATTTACCTTGGATATCAATAGAAATGAAGTAGCTTCACAGTTCAGCACAACTGAACCTAGTGAACCTCCACCTTAATCACCAAGAGTGTAGAAAGCTAACCCACCATGATCACAGAATCACATGATGCATATTCAGGAACACTAACGACTCATGATCTATTATGCAGCTCTAGTAATCCTAGAATTCTCACCTCAAAAAAGCTGTATGGGTGAACTGAAACAATTTACACGCAACTTAATCAGATACATAAAGATATTCATTCTGAGTGCTTGCCTCTAACACAGAAAGCAGCACACTCAGACCATTTCACAGATCTTTTGTCTCAAGGGGGAACAGCTTATACTGTCTGCAACTCCACTGAATGCTATGGAATTTGTCAAATAGACTAGTATCACTGACATCACATATAGTTGCATACTATGTACAACATTGCAAGGAGTTTAGCAACTCTAGCCACGTACTGAAGCGGCCTATCACTACCAAACTACAGGAATAGAAATTCCCCTAAGATATACAAAACTACTTCAGAACCCTGATCGTCAGAAAAACAGCAGCAGAACATTTCCTTTACTGAAAGTATACAGCTTCCTTTCTAGGATTGTGTTCTCAAGTGAAATAGATGAGAAAGGGATGATTCCCTCTGATTTGATCACTAGCGTCATAATGCCTATGTCATCTCAGAGAACACTGCCCAGGTGACATATCATGAGGTATCAAAAGATCTTCCTTACCAAATGCACCCCTCAAGATAGAAAAAAACTTAAGAGACAAACATAGAGTGCAGTTAGTCATCACAGAACAAGATCTGGAGTCACCCAGGCCAGAAAACAGGGGGTTTGAGCCCATTAACAAGGAGGGATTCTGTGTGGCACTTGATGCATCAAATCCTCCCAGATGGTTATTCCAGTAAAGCTAATCCATAGAAGCAGCCCAGCTTGCTAAATCATGTTAATGAGAAGACTGAACTCTTTAATGCCCAAGATTCTAGCTGACTGTGTACTTTACAGAATATTCTGAGTTGGAAGGGACCCTCAAAAATCACCAAGTCCAACTCTTAAGTGAGTGGGCCATAAGAGGATCAAAACCACCTTGGTTTTATTAGCACTGTGCTATAAACAGTTGAGCTAAACTCAGCTTCATGCTCTCTTCCTGATGTTCAGAGCAGCAGAATGTTCCTGCAGGCAGAGCTTTGTCAATGCAGAGCAGGATTTTAAGCAGGATGCTGTCCTGCTGAACTCCAGTTTACCTTGAGGCCTGTTGACATTGTGGCACTGGCATTCTCTGTTGGACGTGGAAACCTTAAACGAACACGCTTGCCACGAGCCTTCTTGGATAGAAGCAAGAGGTATGTTGCTGACATGTGGTCATATTTCCACTGTGAGGTCAAGGAGAAAGGAAAAAAAGGAAAAAAAAAGTATTTTAATCTCCTCTTTGGAAACATCGCAAGTACAAGTCAAGCTCAGCCTTCTGAGCATTTCTATGTCTCTACAAGTTTTTCTACCAGATATGCAACCCTAATTACACATAAGTGTTATTTGAGACTTCAAGTGATTTGTATTATGTGCCTGAGATCAAGAAAAAGACACTGTGTTGGTTGTTCTTTGCAAGTAGCATGGAAATGCTGGAGTAAAGATATATTTTCTGAAGTGAATGCAAACCTAATAATTCAGTTTATTACTTCAGACAGAGTATACATTTTTTGGAAGTAACTCCTGCTCATTCTTTCCCAAATGCCAACTTTTTGCATGATTTTCAGCAACTCTGCATGTGTTTTAAGGAATACAGACACCACTTTTGATGGGTTTGCAGCAGAGCACAGTTAGTTTGAATAATTTATAAGAGATTAGAAGTCTTCCAGCAAAAGACTTTGCAAATATTACAAACTTATTTGGAAGGAACTTTCCAACTCTGTAGACAGGTTATTCTGATTATTTGCTATAACTAAAGAACAAGGAGAACTAACTCCACAACTCTGTATCACACACATTTTAAAAGTTTGTTTCTGCTACGGTTGTGTGAAAAAACCAAGTATTTTTAAAAACCCAGAACTATTGTACTGCTAACAAGTACAAATAAGCAGAAAATTCAGTTTTAATGAAGAATTTTCAGATTCAGGTAAAAGCTGGAGTGTACACATCATGCTTTAAGTCTTTTCAACAGCCTACAATGTTATTGCTAACATTTGCACAATTCTGCCACAGAAGTATTCAGTTCTTTTGTCATCTGTAGTCAAAAAATTACTAAACATACTCACTATTAAAAATCTGTGAATAGTAACTCAAAAAGGCCCTGTATTTTGTAGACTGCCTGGATGTCGTTCTCATATTTTTATCTTTTTTTCTTTTCCTACTCTTTATTGAACCATTTCAAAACAAAGAGTTAACCCAGCAAACTGTATCTGTTGTTCAACTATAAATTTTTACAAGTCTATTCTGACTTTCAGAGATTCAGAAGGATTTTACCATAGTGGGAAATAACAGTAAGATTTAGGAAACATGAAGATCACAATTAAAGGAGAAAAATAAATAAATAAATTTCAACTTCCAAACCAGTAGCTTGTAGTTACAAGCTACAGTCAGATTCTAGAGCTCTGCAGGGGTTCCTTAAATCTGAAATGTATGTAAAATGTCATACTTTGGAATATATATGTATTGGTCTGATAACACAGTAAATTTTTTATTATTGTATTTAATTACTGTAAATTACTGACAGAAAGTTCTTACCTCTGTTATTAATTGTGATATAGTCTCCCTGCTCTGCTCATGAAACACAGAAAGCTCTGTTACACAGTCCTCATCAAGATGTCCCAGCTGCAAGAACACAATGGATATTGAAGTGTGAGGTTTTCAATTTGCCCCATAATCCATATCTGACAGTGACACTGTTGTGAAACCCAGTGGGCTGAGTCAATAGTCAATGATGATTTTAGACCTTGTCTTTCAAATGTTTAGCACCACAGCTAAACATTGTAGGAAACAGACTGAAAAAGTCATACAACTTCAACAACTTCATAGCCTGGATCCTCACAGGTGAGAGCTTAAAAATTCAAACCACTTAAAAAAAAGCCACTCAAAAGGTGAGGTTTTTACTAGAATGGAAGCTACACTTTCACCAGCCTATAAATATTCAAAGCCACAAGCCATGCTCACCCCTACCAGAGCCAGCTTGCACTGATGGTCCAAGCACAGTCAAACTGTTCTTTTCCTAAGGCAGCAGTGGCATCTGGTGGCAATGGGAAGCATTGGTTGTCAACAAGCAGGAACTTCTCAGCACTTTCTGCTTACAGCCAGATTATTTTGGTTTCTTTCCTCTCCATATGGCCTTTATCTCTCACACAAGTAAAACAAGTGACAGAGAGACAGGATGAATATTCTTTCTATGAACATTCTTTAAATTTTTATTCAAATTTTCATTGAGGACTACATACAAGATAAACCATAAGGACATCCAGTATGTCCTTCAAAACATTTGTGTTTTGCACATTAAACAAAGTGCTAGAGAAGGAGCTGGTCATTCACATGTGGAAGTATTTTACTTTTTGATGAGAATTCAGTTATTCTGTGGATTCAGCTGCAGAATATGATGAAAACAAACTCAAAATTTCTCCTCAAGTGAAATCAAGAGCAAGTATTAATATTTTGACAGCTATAAGAATCAGAAAAGAATCACAACCATCTCAAAGTTCATCTTGTAACAAGTAATTTCTTACCATGCACTATGAGGATGGTAGTAACCCAGCAAATATTACATGAAATGCTTTAGTATCTATCTGACCAGAGTACTTACTGGGTATTTAGTTTGCCACTGAACAGTATCAGAAAAACCTTGCATGAGCCAAGGGTGACTTAACAGGTGTTGGACTGTAATCCGCTTCTTTGGGTCAACCTGGTGGGCCATAAAAAATCAAAGTGACACTTAAATTGTGGAGAAAAAGTGAAGAAACAATTGATCTTCTATGCAGAATGTTAGGGTGGTTAGGGACAAAAACAGAAACCAACACTGTTTCAGAGCTTCACCAAAAGGAAACTCACACTCCAAGATCTTAGCTGTGAAGAGAACCTACAGTTATAACAGATCTCCCAGACATGCAGCACTGCCTGGATTCCTTAGGTGTAGCCTAAGTGTATATTTGGACTACAAAACAGCTCTTGTTTTCATAGCAAATTAAGAACAACCAAACACATGGTGTTTGAAGACTTTGTTAAATCATGTAAACTTTGCTAATTCTTTTTGTAATCAAACATTTTTTCCCAAAGATTGTTTGGCTGAAGGCAAAGGTAATCTTTTCTTCAAAAATTTGTAAGAACTGAACTTCTTATTTAAACACTAATTTTTATAAATATTTCATTAATGTAAGGTTTTGAAGCAATCCAACAGTACTTTCTACATCTATTGAACAGAGACAAGACCTTTACCTGCAGCATTTGGTCAAGGAGCAGTGTACTGCTGCGAGAGAGCCAGCTTGGAGTACTGTATTTTCCTCTCTGCAAAAAAAGAAGAGGATTTACAACTAAAACTGAATCTCAAAAGGAACTACTAAATTACTTGGACAATAGTGACATCTGTACTTTATAAAAAAAAAAGAACAGCAGGAAGATATGAACTTAGTTTAAGGAATGAGTTGCATAAATGTCATGGCAGTGCTAAAATCCAGCAGCTTTAGTAAGGAAAATGCCATGTTTGAGTCACCAGCTGCAGTTTTCATCCACTCTGCTGGTGTGACATTTCCACCTCTGCCCACTTTTCCAGCTAACCTGCTCCTTTCTCCATTGCCTTCGTTCATCCTATCAACTCAGTACTGAAGTTCTAAAAGTGCAAACACACTGAAGTATGAACGACTGATATTAGCACTTTGCAAAGTGAAGATTCCCTGAAATCACTACTTTTCAGACATTAGAAGTACACCATCCTCAGTATTAGAATAGACAACACAGTTCACACCACAAGCAGAGAGGGAAAAGCAGCTCAAGTCCATTGACAACCCAGCTGTCTCCCCTTTACAGCAACTTTACTGAGAAACTGTAAGTGCTTGCATTAAAAGCATTATTTGGACAAGACTCCTAATCATATGGTTTAGTTTAGGTAGTCTTGCAAAGAGCAGGCTGTTGGTCTCAGAAGGATGTTGGGACAACAGGCAGCTCTTTTAAATGCTGTTAATTGCATAGATGGTGTAACAGCAGCCCTGGGCTGTGGGTGCCAGAGCCTAGCCTAAAAGCTGCCAGCTACAGCTTACAGGCAAGCCTGAAGCCCTTTTAGTTTTCATTACAATGCATTATATATTTTTCTTTATAGAGCATTTTAATACATACAACCAATCAGCATCATGCACAATACCTTTACCATATCTTCTAACCTACCCTAGCTATTATTGTTACCATACAATAGTTAGTACTACCCAGTTGCAAAAGTTAGTATGTTACAGTTTAAGCTTAAAGTTGTTTTTCTGTTTTCTTGCAGTGGAAAATTCCTAAATATTTTCTCTGCTTGCTACATCAGCATGTCTGTTTACCTGTGGTATCTCCTGCTTTTCTTGGGAATTGTCTTTACATGGTAAAAAAATCTTTGTTTGTGGTTAAACATGCCTTTGCTCTAGCTGAAAAATCTCCTTTCAGCTCAACTTAACCTTTGCTTTCTTAGGTTGTCCAGTAACCTGTTATATCAGCTGTTTCTAGCTTGAAGCTTCTTTTATTCTTCTATATCAAAACTAGCTTCCATTTCTAAAGAGCCTTCTGCTAAGCATTCTTTTCTGTAAAACTTTCCTGTTAAACTTTCATCCTCTTCAACAGCAGGAAGTTGGACTTGATCCTTCTTGCTCTCTTCCAACTCAAGATATTCTATGACTATATGAGTTGGGAAGTCATGTAATTTTAATGGCATCTCATCTGAACATTAGCATCTTTACACAATTTCTTTGGCTTAGATAGTCTTTGCTATTTTTTTCCCCTTTTTTTTTATTTTCTAAAGTTCTTCCCAACAACTGAGACTAAGCTTTCTAGAGAACTTCTGTCAAGGTACTCAAGCATACTCAAATTCCAGATTAAAAATCCACAGTTTGATGAAATAATCTGTACTTTATAGAGCTCAGACTGTTACACACCCTGAAAACATTTCCTGTGCAAACCATGGTCAGTTGCCCCCTCCCAAAGTAGTCCTTGAATACTCTCGACGAGGGTTTTTTGGTGTTTTTTTACACATATCAGGCTCTTGGTGAGAGGAGAATGAGGTAGAGGAATACAAAGCTGTTACTCTATACTGTTGCTCACCATCCCACTCAGAGCAACATTTATCAACACAGATTTTTATGGCAGCTCAGAAGAGGCTGGCAGAGGTGCACGTGTGATGAGGAACAACAGCTGTTTAGCCACATCAAGAGGAGTTTACAGGGAAAGAACCAATGATTTAATGATACTATTTATTCAACTCCTTTTGGAGGAGGAAAGTATAATAGCAGATGCAGAATCTTGCTTTTCCTAGACATGAGAATGGCCGACATTCAAGAAGAGTATTTTTAGTAATTTTTAGGGAGAACACAGATAAATACTCAGATACAGAAGTCCAGCCCCATTTCAGAAAATGCTTTTCCTGAAACTTGCTTTTCTGCTGTATGATAGGACCAAGCTAGAGTACAGCACAGGCTGAGGGAAAAGAGAGACAAATCCACAAAATAACAATCAAAAGAGAAGCAAAGCATAACAAAATTCAGGAGATAAGCCTTTTTTGCTCAAATTAGAAAGCAAAAAACTCTCATAATGCTTAGGGATTCCTGTTCCTCATGTATCCATCAATACCTACCATGATCTTCCTGTAGACAGCCATGACATTATCATCATCAAAGGGGAGAAAGCCACACAGCAGAGCATACAGCAGTACTCCCATACTCCAAATATCTGCCTAAAAAATAAAAGTGAGAGATCTGTCTAAAATGGCTCATAGACTGATCACATTGTCTCCTTTTGGCAAAGCCCAAGTGTAACTTGTGGAAAGTAGGTTCCTTAACTCTGGACAGAACTCTTACAGTCCAAGTGAAAGCACACAATTTTCAGTTCACTGAAACTAGAGCACTAGTAAAACCATTACCCTTTTCCCTAGGTCACCAAATTGCTGCATTACTTTCAACCTACAAGGATTTCACTGACAAAAAGGAAATCAAACTCTTCTGAAGGGATTTTGTACTCAAAAGTATTAGTGATTATGACAGCTGTCAGTACAGTTACAATCAGCTTTAAAGCCCCAGTTTCTTCTCTATATAGACATGACAATGTGCCTCATACTACAACTCCCACTTCAATCATAAAGATAAAGGAGGTTTGAGAAGCACTGACTTTGTGGAAAACAAAAAGAAAGGAAGACTTTGAGGTCAGGGACAGTGGTGCAAAGGAGGTAACGGACAAAAGACAGACTCCATCCAACAGCACAGACAGTTAGGAAGTTTGAGGAGATTGAAATTTCAGTATTTTGAATGGATTGACAAGGGCATGTAGCAGACCCCAATGTTCTATACATGGAATCAAAGCTGGACAAATGCCACAGTTTTTGTTCTCTTTAATTTTACTACACTGCACAAGACAAAGAGCAAGCTTTCATAAAAGATTTTAAAGACAAAGTACACAAGATACTGAAACTGCACAGAAATTTGCAACAAGACTTGGATAATTCATAGAACAAATTGCTCCTTGGAATAAGGTGGTAGAAGGCAGTTATTTTTTGTAGAGCAGCACCTGGGGACAGTGAAGGATTAGTCAGAGATGAAGAAGACAGGTGCAGAACCTGTGGACAGGAGCTATTCCAGGCTGTGACTGCTCTCAGTCACTCAGCTTCTGAGAGCCATTGAGGCAACATGACATAGCAGAAAGACACCAAGGGAGTATATCTGAATCTCACCTTTAAATATATAGTGTGCAGGGAAAAAACCATCCTAACCCACAAATGTATCACCTACCTCTGAGCCAATGTATGCTTTGCCCTGAATCAGTTCTGGTGCTGCATAAGCTGGGCTTCCACAGCAGGTGTTCAGATGGTAATCAAGGCCACCCTAGAACAAGACAAAACTGATGACAAAGAAGCATTGGCTCAAACACAAATGTTCTTCTAGCAGCAACATATTAGAGACAGCTTCATTTTCCAATGCTGTGTACAAACAGTCACCTAACATTTTGCTTTGGTATAGTATTTCATTTTGCCTGGCTTCACCAGGCAAAAACTGTCCAAGACCAGGAGAATCCTATAAAAGTTCAGATCTCAAGCTGCTCCTTCACATGTTAATCCAGCAGCCTTTTCTGCAGCTCCTCTTGTGATAGGAATACTTCCCCTTTGTGACCAGAAAGAAAACAGATGGAACTCAGTAATCCAAGAGCTACTGGGCATGAGGCTGGTTGGATATTTATATCAATATTTAAGGCAATAACTTCACGAAGAGCCACTAAAATGTTTCCTTATTAAAAACATGTTATTCCTTAGCCTAGGCTTTGTTCTAAGCAGATCAGAGTGAAATAGTGGTCTAATACTCCCAATTTCCTACAACGTGCTTTAACTTGACTCAACCAAAACAATCTGAGGACTTTGGATCAGTAAGATCTTCTTCCCATTAAATTTCTTCTTCCCAGCACCCATCTCATATGTGAAGATGACAAACAAAGCAGCAATGCAGAAACCAACTTTAAACTTGTTAAACAACTCAGTACAACCAGGGGGATCCAGAGGCTTTGTAAAGGTAAGGGAATCTGATTAGATCCACAATCTCCACACATAGACAAATCCTATGAAAATGACATGTCATTGAAAACTATTGTGGGCAAATGGACACCAACATAAGCTTTACACTACAAGCCTTTGTGAGAGTAAATACTCTACACACAAGGCAATCTGTGCCTTATATTGGGATGAAAGATGAAGTGTAAGACAAGAAAAACTGATAACCTGCTCAGAAAATGTAAAAGTGTTAATGTTTAAGTGTTAATTAAAAAATGTTAAGGCCCTACTAAGCAATTAGCAGTGGGACAACTTCACCAACAGCTCAAATCCAGGGTAAGGCACTGCACTGCCCTGAAGTCATGCCTGCAATTTTTATGTGCACACTGTAGCTGATTAAGCTGAGAGCAGCTGACACCCTTACCTTTGGCTTTGCACAAAGTCCAAAGTCTATCAGCTTCAGATTATGTTCCCCATCAATCAGCAAATTTTCCTAGTAGAAAGAGAAAGGGGTAATGAATTTTTACATAACACCAGGTATTCAAGAAATCACATTTTCTTCCACTCTATTTCTTCTTGCCATTACCAGCCATAATTTACCTAAAGCTCTCCTCTGAGATTTTGGTCTGCTGCTAATGAATACATCCTGTATTCCAGATAGGTAATGCTAGCTCCTACCTGCTTAGAAGGACCTAGGGGCTGCTAGACAGAAAGCAAAAACTGTGAGGCAGCAGCCTGCCCTGGCAGAAAAGGCAGTCAGTGATATCCCAGATGGTGTGAAAAGAAGCAGAGCTGGCAAAGTGGGGGAAGCCACTTGCCCTCTGTTCACCTCAGTGAGAACAGCACACTCAGTTTCTCCCCACCTTCCAGCACAGGAAAGACATCAAACTGAGGTAAGCTCCATGGATGGACACCAGCCTGTCCAGGGAGTAGGAGCACTTTTTTCATGAGGAGAGGCTGAGGGAGAGATGGTTTTTCAGCTTGTAGGTTACAAAGCTTCAGTGGAGACCTCAGGGCAGCCTTTTAATTCCTGCAAAGGGGGCATAGAGACAGCACCACCCCCTCCACAGAAGCACATGGTGGAATGATGACAGTCAACAAGCATCAGGAGACATTCAGACTGGTACAAAGAAAAAAATCTTTCTTATAAAAAAGGGAGTGAAAAGCTTAACAGGTTTCCCAGCAACATTATGGTGCCTCATACTAGGGAGAGGTCCAAGATGTGAGTGCATGAAGAAGTTTGGTCTGATATGGTTTTAAACGGGAGATAAAAGCAGAAGCCACTAGAAGTCAATTCCCAACCAAGTTGTCTCACAATCCTATGAATCCATCAGGTCTCCAGTAACAATCCAAATACTTCCAACAGGGACACAGAAGGCTTTGCTTGGAGAGAAGTTCTTTGGAGACAAGGATTTAATGAGCTGTCTCGTAAAATGCTTGTACCCTCAGAATTTGCTTTTCCAGTTATCAGCATCTCTGAACATGCAAACTTCTGACCCTTTCTAGGAGAAATGGTCTCAAGGCTTCCATTCCCAAGTCCATGCTTGATTTTTGTGGTGACAGCAAAGCCACAGATCAGTTTTGTGGCACATTCCTGCCCAGTCCTCACTTATTTACATTGTGGGAGTGACATTTTCCTTTGATAGTCAGAACAGAACAGTTTGCACAATAGAGAGGAACCATAACAACTCTCCCTGGGTACAAGCTGGAATGAAGGGGATAGCAAAAATGCCTAACCAACAGTCAAAATCAAATCCACGGCTGCTCCACTCTCAACTGGAGTGCACTACTCTGCTTCTCTTCCAGAGGAATCTCCTTCCTCAGATACAGCTACATCCAGCTCAGCTGAGGAACAAAGCAATAAACAGAAATAACACTCTAAGCACTCTAAGCACTAAGCATAGGAGAACAGAGAAGACCGTTCACACCGGCTCCATTCAGAGAAATAAAAGCGGTTCTTCATTATTATTTGTGCAAATTTGACTACTGTACAGACTTACTGGTTTGAGATCCCTGTGGGCATATCCCTGACTGTGCACATAAGCAATTGCTGAAACAATCTGCCGAAAAAATACGCGAGCTTCCTCCTCGGAAAGGTGGTCCTTAGAAATGATGTAATCAAACAGCTCTCCTCCAGGACAGTACTGCACGAAAGCAGGAAAAAAAGAACACATTTGGGATACAGTTATGAAATATAAACATGAACAAGGGAGGGCAGTGAACAGCAAGAAGGCACTCTTCTCTTTCCTTCCCTCTGCTTAATCCCAGCAGCATCCAGGCATCCCCCAGGCTAGTGTGCAACAGATCCAACAAGCCCAAGAGCCCAGCTCTTGCCCGATGCTTGCCACAGCCATGTCACACTACCAGCACAGCCAACAGAAACTGCCCAAGACGTGACAATTCAGTGGCACTCCTCAGGTCCTGCATATCCTGCTGGTGCTTGTTTTTTGGAGTGTGAGGTGGGTATTAAAGTCAGTTTGCTTATTGCAAACAGTGACAAGTGGCTTTTACAATGACACAGAACACATTGTCAGCTTCATTTTTAAACTACAGTAGCACCTTGGACACACTCATCATTAAGATGATTTTCTAAGGATGGTTTCATTTGGACTCTGCTACCATCTACTGCTACAGCTAAACCCAGAGACCTTTGCAACAGCAGAAACACCATTCCTTACCTCCAAAACCATGAATATTTTCTTGGGTGTCTCAATGACATGATACAACTGGCAAATGTGCTGGTGACTCAAGTCCTTCATGGCATCGATTTCTATTTTAACGCGAGGCAAGTCATCCTAAAAGATCACAAGGTATGAAATTGCCAAGTAGTTTAACAGCCTGTACATCACAGTAAGCCTGCACATCAGAACTTCTCAAACTCAAACCAGCACCAGCTCTGTCACTGCTCCCCTGCCCTCCTCACACAATAGTCAGTAAAACCCAAAGGGGCACAGTGCTACTATTCTCATCAGCACTCCATTTGACTTACAGCAGTTTATTTAGTAATTTAATATTTAAAGCTGTAACTGCCTCAGTTTTACAGCCAGAGAACGTTGCCCGCCCCACATGAGGGCAGAGGATTTGTGGTGTCATCAAAATTCTTTCAAGTCTACAGCATCTACCACTAGTCCACAGCAACCCGTGCTCCTGAGAACTCCACAGGAACAGCACTTTACCAGCTCTGGAGTATCTTTTGGATTACCTGTAAAGCAAGCTTGTCCATGATTTTTATCGCAACTTTTTCACCAGTAAGACGATGTCGTGCAAGTTTTACCTTTGCAAATCCACCTAGAATTTGAAACAGAGATGTATAAAGCTCTGCATGGTGACAAGCTTTCTCACCCTGATCTCAGTCGCTCTGAAGCAAATACCATATGCACAGCATGTAGCATCATTGCTAGAGGAAGAAGCAATTGCTGCCACCAACTTCCAGCTACACTTCCACAGCTGCGCCCCGTGAAACACACCGACAAAACATGATCCACAGACTCTGAAGTAACAGTTAATCTCTCAGAGAAACATCGAGGCGAGTGGACACACCACACAGACTTGTTTGTATTCACAGACTGAGCCCACCTGTACCAACTGTTCCATGTAATTCATAGTATTTGAGAATTTCCTTATAGTCATCTCCGGCCATTCTGAGACCCGCAGGACACTGACAGCTCCTCTCAGCAACCTGCAAGGGGAGACCGCAGATTTCACTCATGCTTTAGGGCACAGGAAGGGACTCAGCAGCAGCCCCCGGGGAGGGAGGAGCGGCTACTGTTCCCACAGATCTGTCACGGCTGCCCGGCGACAGGCGCGGGAGCGCCGCGGTCCCGAGTAGCAGCGGCTAGAAAACCCTCGAGTCCTACCCTTTTTCTTGGGGTGCAGCCGCCAGAAGCCCCTCTTCAAGTGTTACCCCTTCCCGAGGCAGCGACCGCACAGCGCAGCAGCCTGCAGGGTCCGTTGCCGTTCAAATGAGTCGCTTCCGGCCGCCGGGACGGAAAGGCCAATCTCCGCGCGCCGCCAAACCGGAACGGGCGTGAAGGCACGAGCGGGCGGGGGGAGAGGAGGGCAGAGAGCTGGCGTTGCCAGAGTGGGAAGGTCTCAGTTGCCGCCTGGCTGCGAACGGGGGCGGACTCAGCCTAGACCAGTCCCTACGGAGGCAGAAAACAGTGTCTCCCTCTCCGAGAACGCGCGTACCCCAGGAGCAGCGGTCGGGGCTGCAGCGGGGTCTGCGCCGCAGGGGCTGGCGCCAGGCACAAGATGGCGGCCGAGGCCGTTGCTCTGAGGAGGCGCTGCCTCCCGCCGCTCTGCGCGCGCTTTCCCGCCGAAGTCCCGGGCTGCCATTACCACCACCGCTCCTGGGTCTCCTGCGGTCGCCCTGCCCGAGCCGCGGTGTCTCTCCGGGCCGGAGCAGAGCGGGGCAGGCGGGAGTCTCCATTGTGAGGCGTATTGGCTGACGATTAATAGACAATAGGTTCATTAATGCAGTGTTGCAGCTTTGCTCTGTACACGCGAAGAAACACAAGACAATTTGTACCCTCATCGGCCAGCTATTTAAAGGGGCAGGAAATGCGAGGGGAACACGGTGGGAAGAAGAAATCACGAGTGGAGAAAGGGCAGGAAACCTGAGGGGGAAAGTGTGAGAAACATGAGGGGAAAAGGGTGGGAAGCATGAGGGGAAAATTGACAGGACATCTGAGGAGAAAATGGCCAAGGAAACAGTATGGGGAAAGTGCAAGGAGTGTCAGGGTGAGGAAGGCATGGCAAATGTGAGGGGAGAAGGGCAGGAAACAGGAGGTTGCAAAATCATCAAGTTTGATCAAATTTAGGAAATTGGGCTGCAAAATCATCAAGTTTTATCAAAATGTCCACAGTGGAAACAGCCTGTGTTGCTCCCTCAGGGCTCTGCACACTCTCAGGGCCAGCCATATCTCTAGGGACTAGCCTGGCCCTGGCAGCAGGGTGCTAATCCTCTGTCCATCCCTGTGCTACCATGGAGAGCCATGGAACAGCCTGTGCAGAGCCTGGAATGCCCCTCAGGAAGTTGGATGGCCATTGCTGGCAAAGAGCCCACTGCTTGCTGAGGGCATAGGCTTCCATCTGGCAAGGCACCAGTACGCCTTGAGACAGATCTTTATCATTGTTGTCTTCCCTTTCAGCCAGTCTGGGTCTCTTGTCTTCATTTTGGGACAGCTCTTTGCCTGTGATGTCTTCCCTTAGCACAGCTCTTGCTATCCATCATTTCTCTCACTCTTTCTCCCCCTCAGATAAGGTGGCAAGATTGTTTGAAAAATTGGGTTCCAGAAGCTCTAGCATCTTCTGATGACTCATGATTTTTTCAGAATCCTGGAAAATTTGTCTGGCTTTCCTGAGTAGGGACAGTCTGTGCTCTGCACATAATGGGCTTCTCATCTTCACCTCCTGTGAAGGCTCTGTCTTGGACACAACGCTCAGATCCTTTGTAGTCTTGTGATGCACCAGGAGAGACCTGCTGCTGAGGTTGCATTTAATGATGCTGCTCTGTCCAGTGCTATGTTCCCTGTACCTCTGCCCAGGGAAGCTGATGTAGCCATGCTGTGTGCCCAATCTCACTGTTCTGCTGTGTCTCTGTGCCTGTGACCCCACATGTAGTTCTTGTGAAGGGATGTCATGCATAGGGATCTGGTTCTTGTCCTTCACACCTGCAACATAGGCTTCATGGTGATGTGGTGCAGGCCTCAAGCTCTGAACACCTGTGGCTGTGCCCTGAGCAATGGGGACAAGTAATAGGTGACTGTTGCTGGCTGTGGTGATGGCCATTCTGCCCATGGCAGAAGCAGTCAGCTGCTGGCTTCTGGCTGCTGGCTTCTGGCAGAGAAAGCAGCTTGTGTGTGCTGGAGTGCTGCTGCCTGTATTGCTGGCAGGTGGGCTGTCTCTGCCTGCGTCACTCTGGTGTGGACAAGGCAGTGACACACTGCACCAGGCTGTTCATCTGCAAGAGAAGCTGAGGGGAAATGCTGCCTGACTGTGGCCCTTGCTCCTGCCTCTTGCCTGTTCTTTCTGCTTGCCTGTCAGCAGTTCCTGGGGGTAGGAATATATTCTGTCATGTCTCCATACATCTCCATATATCTGTGATGTTACCAGTGTCCTGGGAGCTCTCTGGGCAGGGAAACTCTGGCACCCTGCCCCCAAGGAGAGGTGAAACCTGTCTCTGGGTGCCTTGCAGTGCTGCCTACATCTGCCTGTGGTACACCTGCATCTACCTCAGGTCCACCTGTGGGAAACTGGAAGCATGGGATGGAGGTAGCTGCCTTGGCCAGAGGCAGAGCCTCGAGACAGCTTCGGATGCCAAGTCAGTACAAAGATACAGAAGCCAGTTTTTAACCTTCTCTGTGTAGCAGTTGAGGAAACGGACCACCACTTTGTCGTCAAGCAGGATCATCTTTATTAATAAACACACTCAAGTCAATTACGCAGCCACCCAGTAGGAGAGAGAAAGTAAGCACACAAAATCAAGAAAGGTAGAGCTGATGTTTTTTGTTCTTAAAATCCATCCCACACACATCCACAGCCCAGTTTTCCAGGCTGTACATCAAAGCACAGGTATTTATGGCTGTACTTGATCCTTTGATATGCACTTGCCTGTGGGAGAAGAGCTGTTTGTTAATCAAGGTGAGGATGGCCAAGCAGGCCACTGCTTCTACAATCTGCAAATCAGTTATTCCAAAGGTGGGAAATGTGAGAGGAAAAGGACAGGAAACATAAGGTAGAAAAGGGAGGGAGATGTGAGGGAGGAAAAGAGCAGGAAACAGGAGGAGAAGAGTGTGAGAAACATGAAGAAAGAAAAAGGTCTAGAAAATGTAGGGGGAGAAGGTTGGGATATGCAAGGAGAAAATTGTGAGAAAACATAGGGGAAAATTGTGGGGAATATGAAGAGAAAAGGTACAGGAAATGTGAGTGAAAAAGGGGCGTGAAATGTGAACCTCCCACTCCAGTTCCCATCACCAGTTCTGGACCCCACTGCAGCTCCAGACCCTCCAGCTGTCACTCAGCCTTGGATGTTGCCAGCATCCACCATCACTCCCGGACCTGCCCAGCGTCCATTATGAGCCCCAGACCCTGCTGCTTCTTTCAGCTCCCATCTCCCAGCTCTGGACCCTGCCAGCCGGGCTCCAGCCCTTGGCTCCCAGGCACTCAAAATGTCCCAGCTTCCTCAGTGCCAGAAACCTCGTAAGTATGCAGTGTTCTGAATCATGCCTCAGTCTTCATGGGCAGAATGATGTCCCACTCCACAGCCCATGGAGTGGCATCTAATGCAGCCCACACCACATGCACTGGGGGAGAAACCTCAGACACACCTGCTACCCAACCTGGGCATGCTCCCAGTCCAGCAATCCTGCCACCCACCAAGTCCCATACTCATCCTGGACAATGCACATGTTAGTACACTCTCCATGCTCTTCCCTGCCTGCTGCTTCTGAACTTTACTGAGCCTGAAGGTCATTGCTACTTCTCCCATGCCGCAGTCTGGGAGGTGGAAAGGTGCCTTCCTTGCTGGAAGAGTCTTCAAAAAGACACTATGTAGGGTGCAGGCACAGGCACTCAGAATGATCAACTCTCTTGTGACTGCTGCCTTGGCAGTGGTGCCACAATTGCCGCTCCAGGTGACACAGGAGTAAAGAGGCGGGACAGGGTTCTTCATTCCTCAGGAGTCTTTCTTTGTTCAACCAAGTCTGAAGGGGAGAAGAACCAAATAGTTCAGGGGGACAGGGATTATATAGGGTAGCCAGGGGGTGGGGTTTTACAACTTGGACAGTAGGGAAAGGAATTGGCAAAGGGACCAGTCAGGGAGACAGGATCCAGAAAGAACCAATCAATGGGGGTAAAAACCAGGAGTGGGGGAACTAACCAATGAGAAGTAACAAATTAACATAATGTTGCAAAGGCTGGTGGATTTTTACACACTTTGGTCACCATAAGCTAAGAGAAGTCTTTTAGGCTACTCCCTGAACCAGGCTAAAGGCTGCACACTCTCCATGGGAGAGCAGCACTGTCTGTGGATGGCCTAGGGGCCACCACAGGTAGGGAGGGGCAGAGCTTAAGGGGAGGGAACCAATAGGATTAGGGGTATGCAAATTGATGTGGCAAAACTAAACTGATCAGGGAACAGAAACCAGGAAGATGCGTGGACATAACCTTATATGACCAAACCAATTTACATAACAACTTCCTGTAAGACAACTCTTCCCACCATAAATTAGAAGGGGGTTTCCCAAAGCTTCAATGTAAGGATTTCTCCTAGGGTTCACAGACATAAAGTATTTTCATTTTCATCTCCTGCAAAGGCTCTTTCTTGGACCCAACGCTCAGATCCTTTCCAGTCTTGTGATGCACCAGCAGAGACATGCTGCTGAGGTTGCATTTAACTATGCTGCTCTGTCCAGTGCTATATTCTTGCATCTCTGCTCAGGGAAGCTGATGTAGCCATGCTGTGTGCCCAGTCCCAACGTTCTGCTGGCTGCTGGCCATGTCTGTGGCTCCACAGGTAGTTCTTGTGAGGGATGTCATGCATAGGGATTCTGGTTCTTGTCATTCCCCCCTGCTGCATGGCCTTCATGGTGATGTGGTGCAGCCTTTAAGTGTCGCGGTCCGCTGTCTTCTGAGGTGCCGCGGCCTTCCCTGACAGAAGCATCTTTAAAAAGATACTCTTATTGGTAGAAGCACAGGCACTCTTAGGTTGATGGTGATTCGGCTCAATTGTGAAAGCTGCCGGAGCAGTTGAGTGGCAGAGCCACTTCGGGCGATGCAGGACAGATGAGACAGGGCCTCCAAGTTTTCAGGGAGCTTTATTCAAGGAATGCTGAGGGACTGAAGGACCCTGGGGCTCAGGGGAGCAGGATTATGTAGAAGGTTCAGGGGGTGGGGTTACAAAGTTGGACCAATAGGGAAGAGAATTGAGGAAAGGACTGTCGTTCAGCTCCTTTTGATCTCTAAAGCTCCGCCTAGCAACAAGGAGCTAAGCGGCGAGTGTAGGGAACAGCCAGAGGATGGGCAGTGCCTGATGCTGAACCTTGGGGGAGTGCAACCACAAGCCGTGTGAAGGAGACAACAACAAAGGATCCAGGCAAAGGAGATGAGAGAGGCTCTGTCTGTGAAGTTCCGATGGAGTTTATTAGCATTGAAGGAGTCAGGGAGAGAGAAGCAAGGATCTCAGGGTGACAGCAGCTTTTAAACAGTGGGTGGTACAAGTATCCAATGGGAATTCAGTGGGTGGGTGTCAGAGTCCAGGGCATCCCTTTGGATGACCTGGGACCCGAGGAAGAGAGTTTGAACCCTGGACGGGGGGGTGTGAAGCCAGTCCAGGGGGGTTGGAGACCTTGGCACACAGCCCAGGAAGGCACCGAGTTTGATT
>JBBMKD010000115.1:7698980-7717805 GCA_037834095.1 Argya squamiceps | reverse complement strand
AAAGAAAGAAAGAAAGAAAGAAAGAAAGAAAGAAAGAAAGAAAGAAAGAAAGAAAGAAAGGAAGGAAGGAAGAAAACAAATGTAACCATTTCTGCAGAAATATATGCCTGGAAAGATATAGAAATATTTATTTCTTCAGGTTTATCTTCTGGATATTAACAAAAGTGAATTGGGAAATGTGAAATAAATAACAGATAGTTTGCTGTAAAATACTGCAAAAAATTTAAGAACATGTTATACTGGAAATGTAATTAACATTAGCAAACTAAAATTGTCATGAATATATCAAGCTCATTAAACAAGTCAGGGTGAGCTGCAGAATTGCAGAGTTTTGAAGAATTCCTAAACTTTTTGGAGGTGGTATGACTGTTTAATATTATCCTCATAGCTATCTGCAAATATTTGCTCACAAAGAAGAAAAAAAAAAAAAATTGCTGGCCTTTTTTTACCTTATTCTTTTTTTTTTTTTTTTTTTTTAATCCCGTGTAAACGACACAGTCTCTCAAGTATTCTAAGGAAAAAAAGTGAAGGAATATGCTCTCCTGCTTAACCACGAGGTGATGCTATTGCCCTTACTATCAAATCCCAACACCTCCTATCCCTGACCAGGGGATATGCCCAACAGAGCTCACCACCAACCTGTCACAAAGCAGAAAGGGTGACTTTTCCTACGTGCCCCAGAGACACATTTCAATACTTTGTAACTCCACTCCCATGCCTACCTCAGCATTTTCACAGCCAAGTTCAGAATTACAGTTCGTGAAGTGCAGTTTTTCCAGCCAGGATTTGCCATGAATGCATGGCATCAGAATCCCTCTTCTCTGCACGTATTAAGACCACAATTAAATCTCCTTAACTTTCATTTTATAACCCCGAATAACTAAGGGAGATTTAAACCAGGCCTGTAAATACACAATACAAAAGACTGCAACATATTCAAAGTCATAATTTATAAACCCAGATATTTTTGATGTTTATCTGACAAATTTAAATGAATTAAGCTTTCAAGGATTAACTAATGCAGTCAAATCCAGTTTTAACATTTTTTTTATTTCCCAGATTTTCATAACTATATGTAGCTGTAGGGTGATGGGCAGGGGAATAGCTACAAAAGCAAAGTGGAAAAACTGAATGCTTTTACTACTGAAGGCAGGTTAGGGTTTGGCACCTAGTAGCAAATCTCGTTTTTCTTTCAGAGCATTTTGAAAGTTCTGAAAGACTTCTGAATTCAGAAATGCCAAGATTCTGAAAGTCTGCAGCTCACACTGACCTGTTCAACGAACTTCATGTATTCATGGCAATCTTTGTCTACTCATGTTAATTACATTTCCTACAATTTTGTAGCTTTAATACATTTACCAACAAAATCCCTTCCTCTACAGCCACTGGGAGAGAACACTGACGGAACTGACAGAGAACACCATGTTGTGGGCCATCCACTGCTCCTTTTGCCCTTTTTTGACAACAAACATCACTTGACAGAGCATAGCATACTTTTTCAACACTGATCTTTTGGTGCAGCATTAAACTCTCTGAAGGTACCTTCTACAAAGCACTGTACACAACAGAAGGTAATACTTTTCCAGAGCCTCCTCAAGTTAACTCAGCCACTTACTGTTAGCCAGAACTCAGAGCTTATCCTGCTATAGCTGGCAGCCTAAAAAAAAAACCTCTGTCTAAAAGTAGGCTTCCTCAAAACCTATATCCTGCCCTACCTTGACAAGAATTAGCTTTGAATGAAAACTGACTTGTGTTTCTGCTTGTTTTGAGAAGGACCTTAGGTCCTGTTGACAAACTTATTTGTTTTTCACTACCACTGCGTACTGGTAACTTGGGTTAGGTGTTTACCATGATAAACAGCCACAACACATTCCATCAAAACCCCAAATCAGTGTAACACAGTATGTGTGTAGAGCTGTAATCTTCAGAACTATTCTGCAGTTTTTAGCTATTTGGGGCATTTTTTTTCCCTTAAACCAGAAACAAACCAAAACCAAAAACAAAACAAACCAACCCACCACACACTGCACCAAAGAAAACCTTTCAGCCAGCATTTTACGGAACAACTATTAATACATCATACCTGATGAGCCACTTGTGTTCTATTTTTTTCATTAATAAGGAATTCTATTTCAGCAAGGTGCTCTCTGCGGATATTATCCCTCTCCACGGCAAATCTTTGTTGTTCCTCTGACCACTGGGACTGAGCACTTCGAAACATTTCCTCAGCCTCTGCTGCTTTCTGCTGATGTTTGTCATTGAGTACTGTTGTTTACCAAAAAAAGAGAAAAAGACAAATATCACTGCAAATAAGTGTATTCTGAAAAAAAGTTATAATGAACATCAAGTTCTTCTGTGTATTGTGATATCCTGTGAAACACTAGAACATTAACGCTTCCAGTTTCACTACAGAGAAATAACCACATTTTGTGTTCCTGTAGCATCTTTTACACAAGGACACAGAAATGTTTTGGAGATTTTTAGAAATCAAAGCTCTTTTCCCTTTGGAAAGGAATAAAAATTCAACTCTTTCAAGTGACACCTCTATAGTATGGGGAACTTGATTGCATTTTTCTCCAACACTTAGCAAGCTTATTTCCAAATTACTGATACTATGTGATACGTCAGTCTGCATCAATAAATTTCAAGCTCAGTTTAAGTAGCAATAAAGACATCTGCCATATGAAAAACTCTAGGAAACCTAAGGCAGGTTGGGCTAATGGGCAAAGGCTTAGCCTTTCTGGGGAAATTTACTGCTGCTCAAGAGTTTTAAATCTTCAGCCCAACAACTGTCCCAAGACAGGGAAATACTGCATATACTTCTCTGGGAAAGCTTAAATGCCAAGGAAAAGTTATTTTCCTATAAACAGTTTTACTTGGAACTTTGCTTCATTTCACAAACTGGCTTTTGGGTCAAAATATTTTGTATTGGTTTTTTATGTTACTGAGTACAACTAGCTATGTTATTATGTGATCACCACTTTCTAATACATTTTTTCCTTCAAATTCATCCAATTCTTCTGAAATTTCTTCCTAGCTGGAGAAGGGTGAAACAACCAGAAGAAGCATGTTGAGAAAACTCAGAGAATTAGTGGACATAACGATGAGGAAGACTTGTCAGATTTCAGGAAGTCAACACTCGAGAAGAACAGCAGTAAGACAGTTTGGAGAAAATACTGAAGACAAGGCATGAGTGAGGTGCTCTGGCCAAGGAGTTAAGTTGGGATCATATCAAAAGCACCACATGAGGTGAGCGAAGCTCCAAGAGATCAGGAAAAAGAAGTAAGTTAAAAACTGAATAAGAAATGAGAAGCAACACCAGGAGTATTTGGCTTCTTTGACATTTGTCACAATAAAAAAAAAAAAAAATTAAAAATCCCACCAAAAACTCAAAAAAATCCCCAAAAACCAAAAAACAAAGCAAAACAAAAAAACCCAACAAAACCTCAAACTAAACCAACCAAAGAAACAAACAAACCAAAAAAAAAAAACCCACAAAAAAACGAAATACCTCCAATCAAACAAAAAACAGTTTGAGAAATTTAAACCAACCATAACATTTTTATCATTTGTGTGTTTTCAAAATCAGTGAAAGTGCAGATTTCTTACTATCTTTAAATAAAAATCTGCCAGCATAAGTGCATTTGCATGTTTCAGAGTCTTCTTCCATCCTTGTAAGGTTACAAACTCCAGGAGTGCTCCAGTCCTTTCAGTGAACACCAAAGGTTCACATATACATTCCCATATTAAGTTTAAAGATTATTATACTTACTTAGGTAACAAAACATACATCTCCCTGGCTTTTAAAGTGCAAGAAATGCCTCTCTGTTTAAGAACAATTAAGAAAATTTGAATTTCTGAATGCAAAACTAGCAGGTGAGAAAATCTCTAGGTAAAACCCTCCCTTTCCACATACTACTGTCATAACACACAATATTTGTATAAAAAGAAAACCAAACATAATGTCAAGAGGCCAGATATGAGCAACGAAAAGCTATAAATAAAAACTGAAAGAAAAAAGCAGTACAATGAGAACTCCTAGGGGGAAGAAAAAATGGAAAGAGTGTAAACAAATAAACAGGCCTACATTTTATTTTTTCCCCCTGAAATGTAAAAGGAAGAACTGCTGGACATAGTGATAAGCAAGACAGGGAGAGGGATAACTTATTTATAATTCTGCATGCATCGAGGGAAGGAATAACAGAAGGTAAGGAGCCAGAGAAAAAAAAGGGGTCGATAGAATTAGCAGGTTATATTTAATTCACGTGAGACAGCAAGGGTTTTGTAAACTCCTATGAGCTTACAAAAAGCAGATCAGTAAGAAATCAGAAAATAAGAGACTTCCTATATATATATAAAAAAAAAAAAAAAAATTATATAAAATATAATATAAACATATATCGATAACTGGAAAAGTTTGTTGAATCTCTGTTTGTTTTGATGACTTGGGACTGATGTTGCTGCTAGACTTTTTTTTTTTTTTAATTACCTTGCAGTTCCAGAAGTTTGACTCTTGCATCATATAGCTCGTCCTCTGCACTATCCTTCTGCATATGAACCTCTTTTCTAGCAAATGATATTTGGCTCTCCAGACCTCGACGAAGAGCTGCTCCTTGCTCAAGTTCCAACTTTAAGTTCCTTACTTCGTTTTCATAGTGAAACACCTAGAAAATAAATATTTCGGAAATTGCATTCACAGCTGCCATTTTATCCTGTCTGAATTTGAAATACAGTCTTGAAACTGCACATTTTAGATACTTGCTTTTTTATGCAAACTGATCTTACTCCTAGATTAATTTCTTGTACCTTAAACATACCACTCTCTTTTTCTAAACATACTCTGCCTTAAGAAAATAAAAGTTACAATAATATTCCACAGGAAATTTTCTGGTAACTGTATTTAACAACTAGAAAAACAGTTGTGTTGGGTTACTCAATTATCAGACGACTAATAACTCACTATGATTCTTGTGTAGTGTAAGAAAGATAGTCTAGTCACTACTGACAAAAACTGGATCCAGCAAACCACATTCAAGCCATTTGAACACAAGAAGTCAGAAAGCAAAACATGCATTTCTTCAGAACATCTACAAAGTAGCAGCATCCTTATTAACATGAGTTCCATTCAAGGGAAATCATTTCATCTCATTACAAAGCTTTTCCCTGATACTCTTGTGGCAAAGTAGTACCTAAATGAAGTAGCAGTGAGAAAATACTTCATTCGAATTTTCTTTAGTTTGAATTATTATTACTGCTCTAAGTAGCAATTCTGCTCTTAGCAGTTAGTTTGGGGCAGGTTTTGTGGGTGCTCGTTCATCTGTTTTCGATTAAATAAGGCCAAGAAACCAAGTTTGTTGTTCCATATCCACTGATTTAGAGATTCCTGCTTCTTACACAGTGACTTGCTCTTGTTGTGCTCCTATTGCTCTATCAATGGTGGGTGATTCTGTAAAATGGGTCCCCGGAATTACTGGGATTAAAATAATCAAACAGACAAACCATGCCTTACATTGAGAATTTGAAAGCTGGGGGTGCAAAATATTCTTCTGCATGACTTTGCTGTTTTGTAGTGCTCAAGTTTCTTACACACACCTTCAACTATTTGCAATGACACTAAAAGTGATATCACTGGCATGGACTATGGATTGGCATGAGAGATCTGTACAGTGCTACTTCTGTATTATTTTGCAACCTGATTTTGATTCACCTGATGAGAGGATTATCTCAAGGAACAAATTGCATATAAGGAAGAAAATTACATTTATTCCAATGGTAAAATAAAGCAAACAAACAAACAAAGTTCTTACCTCTTGATTGCGTTGATGTGTTAATAGCAAATTTTGTTGCTCAAGCTGATAGAGTTTCCTTCTCAAATCTTCAACAGTGTCCATTTCTGATGGATTTCTATCCTGAAGTGACTGTGACATTGTATATAATTACCTGAGCTGAAAAATATGTTTTAAAAAAACATGACTATTCCTTTGAAGTTTTAATCCCTCTTTACTTCAATTACCCAATCATGGGCCCAGAGTTTTAAACATTCACATAAGTAAAATTACTTCATGCAGTTTTTATCTTACTATTGCTCTTTGAAGAAAGGAGTATATAGAATTGCTTCTTGTGAAAAATACAAGAGATGTGGCAGCAGAAGCTTAAAAGAGAGATGCACTTTGGATTAACAAAGTTGATTTAAGAATAACATGTTCATTATTATTTTTCAGTATCTTTATTTTAATAATGAACTCCCACAATTTTTGATAATTAATTCCAGGAGGCTTAAAAACAGCATTCCAATAATTTAAGTTAAAACAACTAACAAGCTTTTTGTCTCCACAGTAAGTCTCATTTTTTAACATGAATAACCATCTAAAAACCATCTCTGTCATGAAACAAATGCATAGATGTGGAAAAAAACTCTCTTTTACTCATTTTGTGTTCAGAGGTGTGTACATTCAAACTACAGACATGCAACTGGTCACAAACACAACACAAATTAAAGGTTTAATCCTCCAAACTAGCCTGTTTTATCTTAATTTCCAGTACTATTTCAGTTAAAACAGAATCTACTTGGCAATTAGCAGAATCAGCCCTTGAACATCACAAGCAATAATGAAAGAGTCAAAACAAGGTTTCTATATATAAAATGAAAAATTTATACATAGAATTACAAATATTTTTATATATATACAAATATATATATATATTTATATACATATACATATGTATGTGTATATAAGCATACACTTATAAATATGTATATAAAATACATATATATTAACTAGTTAAATAATTTTAAGTAAAATTAGTACAACTTCAAACTAGACAACTTTAAGTTTTTTCAGTACTTGAAAATCAGTGTTCACATTTTTGATATATGTAGGTTTTCACATTATGTTAAGTATGTAAGACTGCAATAATTATTTTCTGCACACAAAAGTGCAAGAGTTTATGTGCAATAAATGTGAAATACACTGATAAAAGAAACATGATTAAATTAAGCACTAAATTGGCATCATATAATACAGAAATGTAAATACTAAAATACCGTACCTTTTCCTACATGAAGTATTTTTAACAGAAACGACACTGCACTGGCATTTAATTAATAAATCTTTTTAAGAAATATAAAGTGACCACTTTACCCCTAGATTTGTGTATAGGCACAACCAATATTTTTCATGACAAAAAATATACCTGATAACATATGTTTTCTCACTTTTTTTTTTTTTGACTGGCAAAGAAGACACAAGTGCCATCAACAAGGAGATTGGTAACTGAGATTAAATCTTGCCTTTAAAGACATTGTTACTATTAAAGGATGACATTTCAGTTTTTTAGCTACAGACTATAAATTATATAATAATTTATAAAATTATATATATTATATATAATTATGTACAAAATTTTATATATTATTTACTATATATGATATATAATAAATTATTAAATTATATCTTTTATAACTTAATAAATACTAAGTATATTCGCATTTAAAAGGAAGACAGACTTCATCTGTGAGGTCAGAATACCTGTATGTCCATCAGAAATTGTTCCACAAGGTGCCGTGTTCTTAATACTTTTTTTGTATTTAATAAATGCAAGAGGTAAGAATTATTAAAACCTGCATGCACTGCCAGAAAACCACAAGCTCATTGTTAGTTTTCAGTACTTATTACCAGAGCCATGCCCAGAGCAAACAGCATGATTCAAACAGCAAGAGATTAGCAACTATTAAAATCACTTTGTTTAATGCAACTCAGCTCCTGCAATAGGAAGATTTGGAAATAAGTAGAACCTGAACAGCCAGAGCATCTATAAGCCGAATAAAATCTTGTTTGTGGTTTGAGAGACCCTTTTTTCTCCCTCTCTGGGGAAAATTCAGAAGAAATTTAGACAAATAATTTTATTCAGAGATGATGAATAAAATATCAATCTCAGCTGAAGATAGCTAAAAGCCAGACAGCACCACGGGGGAAGACCGACACCCAAACTGAAAACGGGGGAAGACTTGGGAAACAAGGGCTATGGAAAGGGTAACCATTTATCTGGTCTGTAGGCAGCAGGGGAATATTTTGGCGTCTTCAAACCTGGTGAAATTTAATATTATTTTCATGGAGACTATATGGAACGCAAGCAAGAGAATAACTCCTTTTTGTAAAAAAACCTTTAAGGCTTTAATTAAATTACATTGGTTTGTATGGCAGTCAGAGTTTAAAAAACCCTATTTCTTCCAGGTCTCTTATTTAATATCTATCAAAAAAATCATAATGGAAACACCTACACAATAAAACTTACTCAGAGGAGAAACTAACTATGCAATTAACTATTCTGCTTAACTGAATCTGTGTGTGTGGTGGGGGAAATAAAAAGGAATCAAAACCATACCATGCACAAATTCTATAGCACCACAAGCATTAGCAAATTCAGGATGTTATGGAACTGGAAAATGTGTACTGGAGCATTAAAACAGAGAACATAATATTAAGTACTGGCAAAAAAAGCATTAGACACCTTTTTGAAATATCATTTTATGTGAGCTTCTTAGCTCACAATGCAATTGGTGGAAACTTAAAAATATATATCTGAAAACCACTATTTTTTATTTCATTTAGAACCAAAACCACCCAAACCAACAAAAACAAACAAACAAATTAAAAAACCCCAGCCAACCAGTGATGGAACTGCTGAACTATTATTATGTCAACCACTTCATTTCAGTTGTCTACTTAGACATTTTCAAATTAAAAAGAAAGTAGCCTTAAGAACTTTTGTTTCTGTGACACTTTCTTTAATTGTCACAGCATGGCCAGCAAATGCACTACTTTATGAAAGCTTCCTACTACCACTTGTAGGAGATTTTTTCTTCCATCTTCATGTAACATCTAGAAGTGCTAAACCATAAAGCTCTCAGGAGATTCAATCAAAGGCAAAACCACCCAAAGTCCCTGGAAAGTTTGAAAGCATGCACAATTTGCAGTCTAACAAAATTCAGAGAATATTTTCTGCTTCCATTTTCATACTTTACTAGTTCATCAACCCTTAGTTTTGAACTAAAATATGTTGTTTACCATCTACAGCTTTTATCTAAGACACCATTTTAATCAGGAGTTAAAAATCTTCAAGAAACCATAGGAGCAGGTAGAATAGCTCTTGAGTTCTACATTGCAGAGGGCATCTTGTAGCTCAAAACTTAAATCCTCAGTGTGCATAAGTCCTCTGGTTACAGTCAACATCGGCCATTGCAGAAAAGCAGCTTTTCACTAGCTTCAATTCCACAGCTGACAGAAAATGCAGAGTAATTTTGCAACAGAGAGAAATGTCTTTTCACTTACTACCTACCAGTGTAATTTTGCTAAACTTGTGCAGCTGAAGGAGCAGACTGCAGTTTGATTTTCTCACCTAAGTCCATATTTGTGGAATTTTGTGGTTCCCATGTAACTGGCAGTTTTGTACAGACTAAAGAGAGAAGACTTTGTGCTGAAGATCAAACTCTTATCAAATTAGAAAACACAGGGGTCATGTTAAGACTTAAAGCCAACCTCTGCCACTTCAATTAATGTTGAAAACCCTCCTGTGCCTCCTGGGCAGTGTTCCTACTTGCTGGGAGAAAGTATCTCTCCTGATGATGCTATGACAGCTTTCATGTATCACACCATATCTGGTTCTTCCTCAGCCTGAATTGCATCATTTCAGGCATCTACAAAATCAATAAGCCACAAAAGCAGGAATTTAACTGCTAGACTTAAAAATCCAGAACTGGACCTCACCAATTAGCTCCCTGTGAAGAGCTGTTGTCTGAAGCGGGAAAACTTGCCGTGGGCCAAAATGCCGGTTTTTTAAGTCTATAAACTGTGGAGAATTAAGAACATAGTTAACCATGTACACTTTTATTTGATGACTTTCAAAGATTAGGTTCTTCTGTATCATAGAATCATTAAGGCCTATAGTAGACACATGCTTTACTTTATTTGTCAGCCTATTGAAATACTAATTTTTTAACCACTTCTGAGCAGTTACACAAGAGAGTTACTACCGTGTCATGTGAGCAATTACCACAGCAGCAATTTGACATGGGCTTTAGAAACAGAATTGTACTGCTAGTCCTCTAAGCCCAAATATTGTAGACAAATAAATAAACATAGTAGAACATATGTAGTAGAATATCCACTTTCAGAATACCAATTAAAAAAATATTATTTGTGCATAGACTGAGCTACATTGTCTTAAACAGATTACAAACTCCATTTCTCTTCAAAACAATACTAAGGGAGATATATGAAGGTAAAATGATTTTTAAAGTAGATCAGATATCCAAGATTGCCTAATAGAACACTTGCTACATTAAAGGTCGCTAAGTCTTTCACAAATTGCACAGAATTTTTGCATTAGAATGTAGCCTTGAGAACTAAGAAGTTAGTTTTTCATGACACTGTTCTTTTTATTATTGCAACTTACACCAAAATCTCATAATGAACAGAAAAAAAACCCAAACAAAAATTTTAGTTTCATAACAGAATCAAAATGTTTTCTGTCACATCCACATCATTCTGAAGTGGATGTCACATCATGTAAAATTTCCTTAAATTACTCTGAAGTCACAAAGAGGAAAAGAAAACACTAAATCTGAAGAATGTCACTTGGGAATGCTAAAGATTTTGAATATGTAATATTCCTCTGTTAAAATATGTAGCAATAGCTTACTAGCACACAAAGGGATAAATTCAAAAAGCATGCTATTTCACTTAGGGGAAGAAAACATCCACTGCCATGGAGTGGCTGTGGGAGCTTCGTAATTAAATAAAACAGCAGGGAAAGTTCTTGCTTGGGGAATTACGTTTGATGTGTCATAAAAACTTCTGTCAGTTTCTTCTTGCAAATTTCTGAATATATGCTGAATACTTCAGAATAGGGCACTGATTCAGAACAGATATGAGTAAGAAATTCTCCTCAGTGAGGGTGGTGGGGCCGTTGCACAGACTGTCCAGAGCAGCTGTGGCTGCCCCATCCCTGGAAGTGTCCAAGATCAGGCTGAACAGGTCTGGGAGCAGCAGCTTGGGATAGTTAGTGGAAAGTGTCTCTGCCCATGCCAGGGGTGGAACAAGACGACATTTGAAGGTCCCACGACATTTGAAGGTGATAGAGACCACTCAAGAATAAATCCAACCGTGATCTTAAGGGGCACTAACTTAAAACAGGAAATGCCTGGAGCAAGTAAAAGCTCTACGGTGAAACTACAGAAACTCACCGGACAGTCTCCCGCTGATGCCGGGAGCTGTCGCGATGGTGCTCGTCTTCCAGCATGACGATCTGGGACCTTCGGAGGGCAGCGGTTCCCGGCACGGCAGGAATTCGAGTTCTGGGTCCGGCTGGAACGAGCGCGGAGCCCGAGGCGGGCATGCGCGAATTCCACTGTTGCCACCGACGGGCACTGTGATACCACAGTGCTCCGAACAGAGCGTGGGGCTCTGTTGGGGCTCCCGCCGCTCTCTCCGTCCTCACAGACGTGTTTTAAGGCTTAAGGTTCTCCCGACAGTAAAATATAAGTGTAGGAAGTTAAAACGACTGACCGACACGAAAGCAAGACTGAGATGTGCATATCCTCAGGGCAGCGCGCTCTTCGCCCAGGTTATAGAGAGGAAATTCAAAGCAGGGGGCTCTCTGGACCACAGGAGTACATTTCCCTGGATGAGGAGGGAGCTGAGTTAGGGAAGGGTTCTTGTGAAACTTATAAAGCCGAGAGATTTCGAGCCCCAGGCATGAGAATGTGTGTCAAAAAACAAGTGACTAAAACCCACGCTATAGCATCCTGAAAAAGCACTTTCTCCTTCTCCGAGCACTTCTGTACTTTCCGTAGCTCCGGTTTTAAAGTTCCTGTTAAATTCTCTCTGTCTGCACACTTAGCGTGCAGAAGATTTAACTCTTTGTTGGCATTAGCCAATTGCACGGTATCCTGAGCTTCTTCCAGGTTTTGTCTTACGGCACATATCCATCAGGATACCCGGGATATATCCTTCAAGACTGAAGGTTTTAATTGCAAGAGATAAAACTCCATAACATTTTACACTCTCTGGGATAAGTCTCAAAACTTCATTTCTCGTTTGTGACCTCATCTCTGTAAATGGCTTTCAGCTGTGCTTCTGCTAATTCTGTGTCATGTTGTTATTTGAAATATATTGTGCCAAACGAAATAGGGGGGCTGGAGGGTGTGTTGTGAGTTGTTTCATATTTTCATTATTTCCAAGAGATTTTAATACACAAGGTTGTGATTTTAAAACAAATTAATAAAGTAGAGAGTAAGGATATCTGAAATAAGGATCAAGTTATAAAATGCAGACTTTCTTTGTCTGTTGTCTTCTCTTTCCTTTTGTGAAGAGATGTTGTCAGGTCCAGTCCATGGCCAGATGCTCTCTATGTGTGCGCATGTCCTTTTAGAGTTTCGTGTAAGTCTTTTATCTGCTTCTTCACTGGAGTGCAATTCTAGATTTTTGTTTGACTCCTGTAGCTGTTACTCCTGCTCATTTAAAAGAGATTGTGCCTGATGTTTCCAATATAATGCATTATTTAATCCTTCTACACTGTCAAACCTCTCATGGGTGATGAATTTTTTCTGAAGGTTTCTTAATCTATCTCACAGGCTCTGGGCTCTGTCAGCTTCTTTTTCTCATCTTACAGAAATTCCATTTGAATTCTGCAGGTTGTAGGTGCAGTGAGTGGTGTTTCATCTGTGCTGCCTGAAGCCTTCTTGTAAATTAAAATATTGGCTTCTGCCAGGATGCTTTATTTTTCCTACTGGGCAGTCTGTCATAGAATCCACACCCCAGACGAGGAGTCTTTCTCCAGATCAGTGGTGCACTTGCTGTGGACTAGTGTAATTGTCTCCATTATTACATTCAGCTTGTTCATAATTTCTGAAAAGGAATTTCTGGCAGCACCTACTAGTAAGAGTGCACAAAGCCAGGACTTTGGTTTATTAGCAGCATTCTGCAGTTTAGTGGTGGAACTGATTATTGCAGCATGGAAATTAACTAGGAAATCAGCTGAGTGCTCCAAAGCAGTCAATTTCTTTCTTTGCACAAACTGGCAGATTATGCCTATGTTTGGATTCTCCTACACACATTCCAAATCCAGTGCCTCCTTCTGAGCCGTTTGTCCAGGTGAAAAGGGAACAACAAGACTGTGCTAAAGCTTTAAGCCTTTCAGCTGCCAAAACTGCAATCACAGCTCCTTCCGAGCACATAAACCAGGCCTTTGGTTCTTCTTTACCTCAGCCTTGCTTCCTCTTGATTGTTTTCCTCATCAGCAGAGAGAGCATTAATTAGGCTCCTGATCTTCTGTTTCACTAATGTGTGATTGTTGACCTGGTCCTGGAGACAGTCTCTTTGGGAAGACAAAAGCCCACATCTGGCTGTGGAGAGGACACAGCCATAACAACCTCCCTTTTGCCTACTCCTAGTTCTTGCATTCTCTAAATCCTTTTCTAAATCACTAATTGATTGAGATTGCCCCAGGTTCATAAGTAAGAAGAATTAGAAGCTTATGGAAGAGAAGTAAAAAATGTCACTATTAAGCACAGGTGCAAAGAATGAAGAATAAAATAAGGAGCAACTGCACAGCCACTGTTGCATATAAACTATGTGAGATTTTGTTTCCACAGCAAGACTCAGCTACTGAGGATTCGGAAGTCAGCAGATCTGTTTGTGGCAGCTCACCATTACTCTGGACCCCAGCAATGACATGCCCTGACCACCACACTGAATATATCCTTCAGAAAGAAAACATGCCAGAAAAAATCATCTTTTTTCAGAAGCCACTCTAAATTCTCCAGGAATAATGATTTGTTTTGTTCTGAGCTACTAGCTAACTAGCTAGTAGGAAGAGAAATCCTCAGGAAAGCATGGTAGTGATAAGTTGGACAAATTAGGACTGATTCTAAGAGGGGTTTTGAAGCATTCAGCAGTTTACTCTCCATTCATCAGCTCCTGAGGCATGGACGGTGTAAATTTAGAGACAGGAGAAGTGAAACAGAGAGGTTGGAGATTTTGGGGTTGTTGCACCAAGCAGAAAATGCTGGAGAGGTTTTTTGCTTTAAATCCTGCTGCTGAGAGGAAAACCTCTTCCTTAATAACCCCGTTATTATCTGTTGCTTTTGGGGATTAAACCTCTGTTGCAGTCAAGGATTTTAGAGATATTTAACCCTGACTTCAATTTCCCTGGTGCTTGTGGGGAAAGGAGCTGTTTTTCTTGCTAAAAAACATGCCCTGCCTGCTACTATGCTGTCATCACTATCACAGGTGCTGGTATGGGAGAAGATGCCTTTGGGTTTGATCTCATCAGCCAGATTTTCAGCTGCAAAAAGGCAGCTTAAACATCACTGACCACTGCAGAAATTCAAGATGCATTTTTTTAAGGTGTAAGCAAATGGTATAAAGTTTTTTGTTAGAAAATAATTTATCTCTCTCTGACTTGAGATATGTATCTCTTGTAGGATAAAATATATCTCTAAGAAACCTAAGTGTTTCTAATACATGATCTTCTGCTTTCTTACTTCGTTGTCCAGGGTCCCACACAGCTGATTTTATTTTGGGCTTAACCAGATGCTTTTTCATCTCTTTCCTTAGCCCTTTAAGTTATGCTCTGACCATCCCTGGGGAATAAGGTGCTCCACTTTGTTCCCCAAAATGTTCCACCTGGTCCTGCACATTTATCTACAGATGAGCCTGCTTTGGGGTGATGCCAGAACTCCTCCCACCAAGACAATCCAAGTCCATCAGAAGCTTGGTGCACCAAAAGCCAGTCTCCAGCAGAGCCTGAGTTAAGGCCCTGAGGACCAGCTCTACTGATTCCAAAGATCAGTGATCTGGGAGTACAGGTATCTTGCCTCTGCAAGGATCAGGGCAACATCTCAGCTTGGAGATGACAAATGTTTTCCTATTCACTGCTGTGTGGAGACAAAACAGCCCTGAGCCATGAAAGAGAAGGAGGGACCCACTGACAGCCCTGCCAGACATGTAGATACGTCCATCAGTGATGCCAGTGTGAACATTTAAGAAAGAGCCAATGGCACCCACACTGCATTCCTGCATTCCTATTACAAAGCAATAGTAAAAACGCCACCAGAAAGCATGTCCATGGCTCTGAGAGCCGCACTAAGCTCCAGATCCCCAAGAGTCTTGATGTCCTTCAGCCCCCTTGGGCAGTGGTCACTGCTGGTGGTCAGCACCCGCGAGAAGGAGCTCCAAGCCTCATGATGAGCTGGGTGAGCACAATCCCTCCTGCTCTTTGAACTCATTCTTCCCTTCTTCCCTCCTGCAGAAATGTGGAGCTGTGGGTGTGTGATCCTTTTTCTTAGTGACTGAGTGCTTATTTCAAATGTCAGTTTGAGGTTTTTCGTTCCCATCTGTATCACAGACTTTTCTGATTTGCTCTCTTGTCCAGCCATGGGCCCTGCTGGGTGAAAAATACCAACCCATGAGTCTGACCAGAGAGTGGGCTCCAGTTGTGAACAAATATCAGGCCATCTTCACTCTACTGCCCTGCTGAAACCTGTGGAAGGCAGGTATTATTGGTGGTCTCAGATGGTTGGTAATGACAGTGAATGAGGATTGACTCAAGCAGAACCATGGTCAAACATTTCTACGGGTTTGCTGAAGATGTAGAAGATGTTGGAGTAATTCTGCTGTTCTCTAGTTTTTGTAATTGCTCAGTGTCCTCCCTGCAGCCCCAGCACAGACAGCTCCCAGTATATTTAGAGGCCTGGAGAGACCAAATGAATCATCAGAATGATCTTGCCCACCTTTGCAAGGGATCACTTGTTCAGGAAAATTTTTTCATTATTTTTCTGCTGAGGTAGAGGGCAGCACTGCTGATGTCATGCTGATGACACGGTGAATGGGTCATGCTTTAATTAGAAATTAAACATATGGCCTAGACCAGCTGAAGAAAAAGGTGCAGTGCTTTTCCTGCAAGACAGCAGTTCCTTCCAAAGGGTCCCAAGGCAATATGAAAATTACAAAACAGCTTTTCAGCTCTTCACAGTAATTTCATTTTTCCCCCATTTAACTGATCGCAAAATCAAGACTACTGTTTTAACTTGTATGCTGCAATTGTTGCACGAATAGATAAGATGATTTGGTAAATACAAAGAGCAAGAGGTTTTCATGCTGATAACACATTATTATTGACAATTTGATGCTTTTATCAAGTAATGGTAATCAACCTTTACTTGCTTGATAAATTCCTAGCCCAGAGTGTTGATTTTATCAAAATTACCTTCGCAGTTAAGGGTGTAATTTTGTGCTGTTAAAATGAAGGATGTTCTCAGTAATTCGTAATTGTACAATTATTTGGTATAATTTTTTATGTTTTAACATGTTTTGTGAGTTTCTAGGCAGCTGGAGTGCTCTGCATGATGTGTCAGCATGCTGAATAGGAAGGCACCTGTCAGAGTTTTTATTATACAGTCTCCTTGCTAACTAGGAAAACAAGACCTGAGGGTGTTTTTTATTGCTGACTGTGAAAAACACATCATATTTTCTCACACCAGAACGCAAAACACACATTACAAATATTATCCACTTCAAAACCTATGTTGTTTATTAGTGCCTACTAGGGCACAAAGTGATGCCCAGTTATAAGAGTTTTGTGTCACTCAGTGGAGAGAGCTGCCACCAAAAATGCAATGATTCTGGGTGCAATGTTAATTCTGGTACCACTGATGCACTGCGTACGTGACTATCCAGAAATTAAGGACTCTTCTGATTAAGATTGCAACCCCTGGGGAGGGTGGTGCTTCCCCAGGCCAGGAGGAAGAATTTGCTGACAGCATGGGCACTCCCATCAGATGAACTGCTGGCAAGTTCAGCAGCAGCAGGATGAGAAAGGAACTGGCTTGCTACAGCCAGCTGCGATGAACAAGGCAACAAGTAACACCAGCAGGACCAGGAAGCCCTTCAACCAAACCTGAGTTGTGAGCTGAAAAGAGGAAACCATTATTAATTTACCTCTATTTACCAGCTTTCTATACTTAGCAGCCACTTTCCAGCCTGCCTTTCTCCATTTCCACCCCAGCTTTTCTTGTATTGTTACCTGAAACAGCAAGGAACAGGTTTAAGGGTTTGCAGCTGAGCAAGATGGAAACCAAACAGCTGTCTGAAATCTGCTTCCTTGAAAATATTACTCCTGTAGTAGGTTACGCTTAAGAAAAAAATACCCTATACCTGATAATTGTAGCAGATGACCTTTGTCAAGGAAAAGATTCTCTGGGTCTTACCAGAGAAATTAAATACAGATAACATATATTGTTTTCTACCACTAGGAATGCAGAAAGCCAAAAGACCCTGAGCTGTGAGCAACAAGTGTTGCCTGGCAATATTACTGATGTTTTTATTCTGAAAGAATCCAAGCCAAAGAAAGCACTAGAGGGCACAGTTGCGGGAGAGCAAAACCAGCCAGGTCTGGGCTCCAGTGAAATATTTGACACACTGATGAAATTCCTCTCTGATAAATTAATGTAAATAAGGCTTGGAAGGAACATCTCATTTCAAAGTTGGCTGAAGGAATGAACGGAACAAAATGATAGGTGACAATATAGCAAACTGGGGAGTGTTTTTATAATACAATGGCACAGGGGTAGGTGTCAGGAGTTGTTCTATTTAACAGCCTCATTAATGATTCAGAAGAAGAAACAAGCAGAAAGTAATGAGATTTGATACTTGGGAGGATTAGTTAGAACTGGTGAGAGCTGCAAATTAATGCAAAGCAACAGACAGCAGAATCACAGGCAGAGAAAACCAAAAGGTACAAAGCACGTGGGTAGAAAGCAAAATTTAATAAAGAAAACCTGTGGGAATTGCACACAGAGTAAACATCAATCCAGCAAGAGGAAACCTAGGAAAGGGTAGCATGGAAAGTGATCTCAGCAGGAGAGCTGACAAGTTATCACAGGCCAGGCTGTGCTGTGAAGATGCTTCAGTGACATCTGGAGACACGTACAGCTGCATTGCCTGGTGAGGAGCTCCAACACCTCTGGGTCCTGGCACCATACTGGGAATTAATTCCCACCGTTGTGCTCAGCTGCTCTGCCCTGTACATCCCTGCTGCAGCTGGAATTTGGATGAGAGCAATAAGAGTAGTGGGAAAGGAGCTGGGTAACTCCATCTCCAGGAAAACCTGGAAGTGCTGCAGTTTCACTGCAGTAGCACAGATTGGGAAAGGTATGACTTGGAAAAGTGGTGGGGAGGCACATCCATCACTGGCACAGAAAGAAGGCATAGGAAAGCAAAAGGCAGCTGAGAACACTAGAACCACAGCTTTGCCTGTTGAGCAAGGAAAATGGGACCCTTTCCAAAGTATTTGGGCCATAGTGTACATAGGAGCAGTAAAGACAGTAAGGATTATTCAATGTCTGGGAAGCGGTGGGATGTGGGTTTCTCTGCCTGTCCTGAGCAGAAAGCAGACTCATGTCAAGGAGATTGCTGAGCAGCATCCAAGGAGAAGGAGCTCTGGAAGCTGGCAGCTCCCAGCAAACTCGCAGCCTTTCTGTTTACAGCAGAAAAAAGCAAGTCATTCACAGAATCCTAGGATGGCTTAGGTTGAAAGGGACCACAGTGGGCCATCTGGTCATCTGGTCCCACCCTTCTGCTCCAGCGGGGTTATCCCAGAGCACGTGGCACAGGATTGTGTCCAGGGTCTGGAATATCTCCAGTGAGGGAGAGTCCACAGCCTCTCTGGGCAATCTGTTCAGTGCTCGGTCACTGCACAGGGAAGAAGTTCTTCCTCATGTTTGGGTGGAACTTCCTGGGCATCAGTTCCTGTCTGTTGCTCTGG